>CM067358.1:68585607-68785607 GCA_034190875.2 Urechis unicinctus | reverse complement strand
TGAGTGAGTGAGTGAGTGAGTGAGTGAGTGAGTGATTGAAAGAGTGAGATAGTGAACATTTCAGTGAGTGAGTGAGTGAGTGAGTGAGTGAGTGAGTGAGTGAGTGAGTGAGTGAGTGAGTGAGTGTGTGATTGAAAGAGTGAGATAGTGAACATTTCAGTGAGTGAGTGAGTGAGAGTGAGTGAGTGTGTGAGTGAGAGAGTGAGTGAGTGAGTGTGTGATTGAAAGAGTGAGATAGTGAATATTTCCGTGAGTGAGTGAGTGAGAGAGTGAGTGAGTGAGTGAGTGTGTGATTGAAAGAGTGAGATAGTGAACATTTCAGTGAGTGAGTGAGAGAGTGAGTGAGTGAGTGTGTGATTGAAAGAGTGAGATAGTGAACATTTCAGTGAGTGAGTGAATTAATGTGTGAGTGAGTGTGTGAGTCACTGAGTGAGTGTTTGAGTCACTGAGTGAGCGAGTGAGTTAGTGGGTGTATGTGTGAGTAGATAAGTGAATTCGTGAGTGAGTAAGGTCTTTGTGAGTGTGAGTGAGTCTGTTAGCGAATGAGTGAGTCAGTGAGAGAATGAGTGAGTCAGTGAGAGAATGAGCAAGTCAGTGAGAGAATGAGCGAGTCAGTGAGAGAATGAGCGAGTCAGTGAGAGAATGAGCGAGTCAGTGAGAGAATGAGTGAGTCAGTGAGAGAATGAGTGAGTCAGTGAGAGAATGAGCGAGTCAGTGAGAGAATGAGAGAGTCAGTGAGAGAATGAGCGAGTCAGTGAGAGAATGAGCAAGTCAGTGAGAGAATGAGTGAGTCAGGCAGTGAGTCATGAAATAATATGATGGTATTATTACGTTCATGGTTGTCTGCCTGATTTTCCTATCAATTAGTGGAGACATTTGTTGTTGGTTGCTCATGAGCCTGACCGGTAGCCCTTAGTGTACTGTTGTCTTTATTTGCTCAGCCGTGGCTAGGCCAGGCTCCGTCTGATGCAGGATATGGCCGCTTGTATCGCATACCCGCACCATATGTGTACGTTGATCCTCCAATATTTAGCTTTCTGATTCAGCCCCATCTGTGTTATTCAGCAATCCATCGCATTGTTGAAAGTTCAGCATTTGCATACAATGGGATCGATGGCTTGGCCATTTTATCACGTGACCACGAGTAAACAGAGGTTACAACTGGACGCGGACCGAGAAGGTCATGAAAAGGTTCAATGAATATCCACTCCAAAGAGGGATATCAGCACAAACGTTCAATCTATCCTTCCTTTGTTGCATGTGGGACAATTATGTGTCAAGTTAAATGTGTGAGATGGTCAAATTAACACATCAATAAAATAAGTATCCACGAGCTGGCGAGACACCTACCAGCCTGCTGAGAGAGTATATTGTTTACCCCCACGTGCGCAGTGACAGAGGGACCCAATTATACACTCATGGTAGGTACACTACATGTTTTATCGGAGAATATCGTGAGATATAGTAATTGTTGAATTCTGGTATTCTGCCTAATATTGAGCAATGGCATCAGACAATTAGTTTACATATAAGATATGCAAAGTAACATCGTGTAAGTTGGTTTATTTCTGTTGCAAACATTAATTTGCTCGGGAGTCCTTGGTGCTTGTTCGCCATGCATTATCCGATTAGCGATCAGCAGCCGTAATGTGGCAGCGTTATTCAACCAACCCTCCTTATTTCCCGGCACACACAATACCTCGTCCGATGACGACCAAATTATCGCAATAGCGTTTGGCTTTGATTGCAAATTGACCATTGTCAGCGACCGTTAGAATATCACTAATTTGGTGATTTGGCTCTGATCTCTGTGGGTGAGGCAGTGGCTGTCAGTTATATTTACCAAGCCTGCGTCTAGGACAGAGTCGTGATGTGATGGGGACGGATGCGGAAGCGTCTAGGACAGAGTCGTTATGGAGACGGATGGGGAAGCGTCTAGGACAGAGTCGTGATGGGGACGGATGGGGAAGCGTCTAGGACAGAGTCGTTATGGGGACGGATGGGGAACTGTCTAGGACAGAGTCGTTATGGGGACGGATGGGGATGCGTCTAGGGCAGAGTCGTGATGGGGACGGATGGGGAAGCGTCTAGGACAGAGTCGTTATGGGGACGGATGGGGAAGCGTCTAGAACAGAGTCGTGATGGGGACGGATGGGGATGCGTTACAGACAGAGTCATGATGGGGACGGATGGGGATGCGTTACGGACAGAGCCGTGATGGGGACGGATGGGGATGCGTCTAGGACAGAGTCGTGATGGGGACGGATGGGGATGCGTCTTGAATATTGGTTGGGCGACAAGCGGGCCATATTTGGTAATGTTTCCTTCGAAGGCAACAGCCGCGTTGTTTTCTACTGGATACACAACGGCAATTATTATATCCTCATTCACCGATGATGTCATAAAGGCGCACGGGAAAGATACAATGATAATGTCTTTGATGAGATAAATGTCTGGGAAACAATTCATTGGTACAGCTGACATTACTCTCCGTTACTCACTCTCATTTCATATCTTGGACGAAACAAATCCACGGTTAGGGAAGTCTATTAGGCCAGCAAGTGAGCACGGTATTATCCATCTTCATCAACCCGGGCCATTTCCGGTGACGAGCGCGCCACCTCTCTGATGTCTTGTGAGCATTGTCAGTGGTAAAGATGTAGGTAGCGGTGCGTTAGCGGTGTGTGTGTGTGGAGTGGGGGAGGGGTGGGGTGGAAGGAGGGGTAGAGGAGCAAGGGTGACAGAAGGTTGTTGACGCGATGACTTGAGAGTGTGAATTGATGTACTTACAAGCACACAAAGATATGGGGGGAGATTCATAATTTATGGACCCACCGCTGTCGGCGTTCAGGCCTGACAAATATTGTTCGACGGAAAACTTGGCGGCTTGTCATTTCTCCTAATTACCACTGTCATCACTGCGTTTATAGTAATTTCAACAATGCGTGTGACAATTGTGGCGTGCAACGACAGATAATATACAGGGTAGCTTAATGTACATTATTTAACCGTCGAAGTTTTAAATAAAAACTCAAGCATTCAAGACTATTAATCATCGAATAGTCTTGAATGCTTGAGTTTTTATAATGTACCTTAAGCTACCCTGTGTATATTATCTGTCGTTCAACGTCACACGCATTGTTATATTACTATAATTGCAGAGATGACAGTAAATAGCATGAATCTCAAATACTGGACCCAGACACTTGTGCAGCTTGACAGTGGTGAAAACTTGACAGTGCAGCTTGACAGTGGTATGACACTTTTAAAACTCCTGTAGTGTTCCACGGTAATAAATAAGAGCCAGTTAGAGTTTAGATACTGTATATTCAGTATCTGGGGGTGACCAGTTAACGTTTAGATACTGGATATTCAGTTTCTGGGGGTGATCAGTTAACGTTTAGATACTGGATATTCAGTTTCTGGGGGTGATCAGTTAACGTTTAGATACTGGATATTCAGTTTCTGGGGGTGACCAGTTAACGTTTAGATACTGGGTGTTCAGTATCTGGGGGTGATCAGTTAACGTTTAGATACTGGATTTTCAGTTTCTGGGGGTGATCAGTTAACGTTTAGATACTGGATATTCAGTATCTAGGGTGACCAGTTAACGTTTAGATACTGGATATTCAGTATCTGGGGGTGACCAGTTAACGTTTAGATACTGGGTGTTCAGTATCTGGGGGTGGCCAGTTAACGTTTAGATACTGGGTGTTCAGTATCTGGGGGTGACCAGTTAACGTTTAGATACTTGTTGTGTCCACGTAGACTGTTGTTGTCTATATAGTTTTCATTGGCTGTGTCCAGTTGGAATTTCGATACTCTGTAAGAGTTAATATACTGGGTGTGTTCAGTTAGAGTGTATATACTGGGTGTGTTCAGTTGTACTTAATAAACTGGATGTGTTCAGTTGGAGTTTATATACTGGATGTGTTCAGTTGGAGTTTGTAAACTGGGTGTGTTCAGTTGGAGTTTATATACTGGGAGTGTTCAGTCAGAATTTATAAACTGGGTGTGTCAAGAAACGGGTGGCATGTCGCAGACTTTAAGATGTCAGACAACTGCAGCGCTGAAATACATTTACAGTGCTGTGAGATGTACGCTTCATGCAGAGACCTTACAACCAAGCCCGTAGCAGCTCTGTCTATGTATGCGCCCTATCCAGCCCCTCGCTATATCCTCCGCGTCTTTACACTGACCTATGAGCTCCTCTGATCTGGACGTGTCTAGCTTGTCATTGTTTTAGCTTAATGTGTCTGTTTAGGCCACGGCAGTAATGGTGCAATAAACAGACTTAAGACGCTTCTGACAGCCCTGTTGGTTTCCTGTGCTCCCATTCTGTCATCAACTCGTCTGATGGCCAAGTGATCTACTGGTCAGCCTCAGCCCGGGCTTTTTAAGTCCAGCCAGAAATGACAATGTAATGAAAGCCGTGGTTACATAGGGGGTTTGGTCGGAGGATAAATTTCATCGTGTAATTAATTGACTGACGGAGCAATGCATTGTGGTGAACGTGGGGCATACAGAGCATTACAAACGGGCACCTGCCACTGGAGGGCAGAACGCAGGGCGCTTTTTGAAAATGAAGTATTATGAAGTGATGCATTTACCCAGGTGCATTTACTTGTACTAGAGCATACGTAAAGAGTAGGTTTTTTTTACATTTTGTAGCCGTACAGCCTTCTATTCTATATATGAATGCGTACACAACAAAACTAAAGACTTAAACGTGGGTCTCCTCAGCGAACAACAACACTCATTATTCAATTAAAGGCCACGCACAATCTCGGCCAAGGATCAATTGGTAGGCAGTCTTCTGGGCACGCGTTGTCACTCTCACTTGGCGACATCACTTCGCTCTGCTTGCACCCACAATCACCTCACCAACATGGCCTCCTCTCGAAGAATTCCCAACGGGGCCGCGTTCAAATGGAGGAGGGTCACGGTGGACCGAGCCGGGAGACGATCCTCATTGTTTTTCCATTAGCGTCTGACAAAAGAAGATGACCGTGTGACACGTGCTGCTCTCTAGGGAGTGACGGAGAACTTTGGTGGTTGGTGGAACGACGAGGTAGAACTAAACTGCACGTTTTGCACGTTTTTGATTTCTGCGAGTGATGTGGTTGATAGAAAGATATCCGTGTTCCACGGAGCCTGCCCAGATAGGGCTGATTGATACAGATGAACTGTTTTCTGGGTGCGATTGCTATTATCTGTAAGTCATACATGATATTCGGCCATTTGTCATCGATGTTTGCCAGATATCCGTCTTGTACAACTGGCCTATGCACATCGATTTCCTTATGGTGGTCGATTGAGTCAATATTGACAGATGATTAATCAAGTTCATATTTTGCTGTAGAGAGTCATATTGAGAGCTACAATTCCAATCGCTCACCATTTTATGAGCTGACTGATAGCGTGGGACAAATAGTAAAATTGGGTTTAAAAATACATTTGATCTTGAAAATGCATTGTTTATTATCATGAACAAATATTTTATCCAGATCCCTGTGTGTGAATACATTTCATACCATATCGCACATTCTCCTGCAAGAAAACCAAACAATGACCTTCATTCCGAGTGCGCAGATGCATGGACTGAGTTTTAATTGATAAGCTGTCGAAATAAATTTAATATAAGTTTTTTAATGCAAGGAAAACAGACGAAATGATTGTCACATTGGATAACGGATTCAACATACAATGCTATACAAACCAGCACCCTATAAAAAGCACTTTTGTATCCATACAGTGTTAATTACTGCAATAATTGTAATTTCTTAAGTAATTGAGCGAACTGGCAAACTGTCGATCTTCCCTTACAAGGCACTTCCCGATGTTCAGTCGACGAATCGGTTTTTTGTCAACGCGCTCGCCTCTGTTGCGTCAGCCCAATTCCCTCCCGTACCTGACAACACTAAAACTGGACCGTAAACATCCTTAGCCTGTTTTCCCTGCCAAATAAATCGTTATCAATGCCTACTGTTAACTAGTGCTTGGCCCGGTGTTAACACAAGGCGCTGATGAAGTCCTGTCTTCTTGGCAGATAAGAAACAAACTTTTCTATTTTCTGACCGGCGTATTTGTTACAGCCGCATAAAAATAGAGGATTTGTTTATGGGAGTGGCGTGCGTAATGGTGTTGGATGCGCCGCGGGTTGCCAAATACTGCGTAATGATGTGGTGTCTTGGTGATGGGTTGCCGCAAATGATGTATTCCCTGGGAATTATCACTTATGGGTATTGTATCGGAGTGGAAGTATGGCTGCTGTCGCTTGACGTCGGCCATCACATCAGCGTCTACGTCATCAGAACTAAGTACGTCGCATATCCACCCCACTCCCCCTATCACTAACTGGACTCATTCATACAGCCACACAACTCCCTGGAATAGCACCCGACTTCCGTAGAATATTTCCTCTACTTCCTCCCACAAGACACGGTACGAGTTGTCCTCATCCACTGACTCCCGCCCAAGCTATTATCTCTTCGTGTGTCCGTCTTTAGTCTTTACACCCACTCTGTCTCTCTCTCCACGACACTCCCCCATCAGCCCTCCTCGGCAACCTGCTCCCGCGTCTACCTACCCTTGTTTCGCACTAATGCAAAGTGCCATTGCTTTTCATTTACTACAGCTTTGTCTTGACATTAATGATGCATTAATTCTCCCTCGTGATTTGTGCCTTTGTTTTGGCATCCCGGGCTGACATTAGAGGCTGTCGTTGTCCTCCACTCTGCCTTGTCTATGCTTCTCCTCTGTGTGGTCGTGATGTAGTAGGTTTCTTGCTGCGTTGAAGAGTCATTAAATGCCCCACGACCCTGCATCACTTGAGGTAACTTCTGATTCGGGGATGTTCCTTCAATGTCGTACAAGTTGTGCTGATCTTCTGACATGGTCGAGACGTGTCATGTTGTACGTGATATGACATGTTAAACATGGTGCGTCATGTTGTGCGTAGTATGTCATGTTGTACATGGTATGACATGTTGTACTGAATATGTCATATTCTAGTCAATGTGCCATATGATACTGAATACACCATGATGACCATGGGATTTCATGATGCAGTTCCCATGTCATGTTGTACTGAATATATCATGTTGTACTGAATATGTCATATTGTACTGAATATGTCATATTGTACTGAATATGTCATGTTGTACTGAATATGTCATATTGTACTGAATATGTCATATTGTACTGAATATGTCATGTTGTACTGAATATGTCATGTTGTACTAAATATGTCATATTGTATTTATCATTTTTTGCTCTTTTTGTAATGATGTTCTGTTACGTTGTAATTAATATGACATCTTGAAGTGTATGCGTCATCTTGTTATGTACAATATTTGCGTTGCCCCTAATACCTCATGCTGCATTTAGCAAGACAATGATTATCAATGACATGCCACATGGAATATGTACCGTTCCATGGAATTCTGCATTACGAGGAGCGAATGATGAGTCAATGGGATTAGCAATGGTCAGTGGCGCCAAATGTGGGTATGCAAATACTATAATTCTTCACATTGAAGTTCATACATACGCGTTTGCGTGTGCGTGGTTCTGTATGTCTTTAAATATGTAAGGCTATCATTTATGTGTTACATTTGTTTGGTTATGGCCATCAATCAAGATCAGTATAGTCGTTTAACTGCTGCGATATACCCATATATAGATTTTGATCACTCAACTCACCCAGAGTTAGAATATCAATTCTTGAAATGAACAATGAAAGCGAATGACACCTGAGCTATCAAACGCACGTATGCATCGACATTCTCTCGTGACTTGGCTTGTTGATATGGCTGAGTAGAGTTGAGGTGACTGATTTGGTGAAAGTTAAATGCAGCTGTGTCAGCAAAAACATGATCATTCATTCTATCCTCCTAATGCATGTAAACAAGTGAAATAGAATCCGACTTTTATATAATTCTAACCCTTAAAGATATATGCAGGAGACCGTGTCAGATTCGTGGGTTCAGTTCAGTGCATTGTTGCTTCTAGTAAACTTTCTTTATCTCGGGTAGAGTTGCCCCTCCCTTGTGCGCTATGATAGCCGCTCTGGTCCTGTCGAACACGCCAGGCCGTTTGATGTGTGAGCGACCATACATGACAATGTCCAAGTTGCTTTGTTGTTATAACATGAGAATTAATTATATTCACTGTACATTACTCTCTGTATATTATATATCGCTGAAGGATATACACTACTGTCTCTTACAGTATCATTATCCGTGATATGCCGAGTCAGCTCCGCGCTCCAAGACAAATCCAACGGTATCCTAGGCGCGTATTTCGCTGCAAGACATACCGGAACTTCCGGGACGACCATTGTTGTTTTCAATATGGCAGTCGCCATTGGGCGAGGAGACGTTTTGGGTCATCGCTTTTGACACCATGGCCCGTTTGACCG
This sequence comes from Urechis unicinctus, assembly GCA_034190875.2. Lineage (NCBI taxonomy): Eukaryota > Metazoa > Annelida > Polychaeta > Xenopneusta > Urechidae > Urechis > Urechis unicinctus. Next base: position 68,777,185 of record CM067358.1, on the reverse strand, counting down.
CGTCGGTCTTCCGTTAGTTGCGTTCGACAATCAGTGACCCCGGGGCAGCCTGCAGACTTAACAGCAGACAAGTCCTCTCTATCTTCCACCAAATATGCATAATTGCATTTGTGATATAACTTCATAAGCGCAGAAGCTCAAGATCTGAACTTGACTTTTGCTGAATTTTATATACATAAACACAGTGTTTATGTGATATCTAACACTGTTAAGATTGCCAATAAATATATATTTGTGAGGCTGGTGAAAAGGGTCACCCCGTTTATTGTGAACCCAAAGACTTGCGTTATAAATGGTTACTGTGAAGAATATTATTGCGCCTTGCTGTCATATCAGTTGAGAACCACGTGACTGGTGTATGGGGCGCGGTAAAGACGTCATTCTCCTCAACTCAGGATTATCTTATGAAGGTCACTCGGAATAGCAGCATTTAACATCGATGATTCCCAATTTCAAATGATTCAAAAGAAATGGAAAGACAGGCAAAGAATGACACGGTTGTTTACCTGTGTTGAGATTAAATCTTACGAAAACAACAAGGTACGTAAGTGTGAGTTCTCGTTTAAATCACGCATGTTTTTACGGGGGTGATTTGTTACAGCCAATCAACAGACTCATGCGTCAGTCTCGCTCAGCATAATAAGTCAGGTCCCGTAGGATAATTATTCACCTTTTTGTCTCATTCTCTGACCTAGCAGCTCTTTAAAACTGGTGCTGATATTTGAGAGGTCATTTCCTTCAAACGGTTGTCCCTAGGGTGTGAAGGAGTCGCCAAGTGCTGTATGGCGCTCACAAGCCTCTTTCTGACACTGTCTAATCCACGCAGGCTTCTAAACTCACTACCTCTAGCGCCATATTAAAGACCTGTCCTGGAGGTGGTGAAATATGGTCTCCAAGACGCTATTGTCATGCAAGCTGGGGTTACAGCGGCACTACAAGGGGATCTGTCGAGTGATTTATTTTCCCGCCACTAGCCATTGTACCCTAATCCTAACCTAAATTATCGCCCAGTACAGCCATGATTTATGATTGTGTGAGAGCTAGTTTGCGCTAGCAGCCGTGTGGCAGAATGGATAAGTTCCCCATGTGATCTTCTATTATTCTCACTGACCTTGACAAATATTAATTCATTTTTTAGCAATTTCAAAGAGGAAAACCGGACGGGTATATGTATGCATATGTTATGTTTATTTCGGCTAAAACCATGAATTTGACCAAGCCTTTCTCTCAATCTTGTATCCGGGTGATTTGGGTTTTATTGGTCATTCTTAAAACTGCATTAAGTAGCTTGTTTAGCTGACGTTGTTTATGGACTATAGTCTGCTGTATACGCGTGTATCTCGGGACCGAGTCTTCCCATCGCCAATTATCAAACCCCACCCTATCATCCCTATATAACTCGTGATATCAATCCATGCAATTAGTAAGTTTTATTTCTCCCCCTTAACCACTCTTCTCTCCGTCAATAAACTGTAAGATAAGGTAGTTTTATGAAACAACTTGCAGACATCTGCCACTGTTAATCCATATTTTGACGAGACTTAATACCATTGACACAAAAAAAATCGTGCCATCAACAGCAGAGAAGGTGTTGAAGGAGAGAGGAGTTAGCGTTCCCCTGGGGCCAGTTTGTGATTTAATAAGTCATCTAATGACTAAATGAAGATGCTTTATTAGTCGCGATAGCCCGCGATGGAAAGTATTCTAATTGCTGGTTGTGATGAATGTCTTTTGGTTGGCCTCCCGTTGGTGGACGCTGGGGGGACAGGTGGGATGGGCTATCTCTTTGTAAATCAATCAGATTAGTTGAAATGTGAATACGATCTTCACCGTATCATCTCTAAGTTTCGAGGGCAATTTATATTCAATTCTACAAGCACGTATGTATATTAGAGCGGTACGAAACCTCTCTGGCCAAACATACCCCCCACCCTAACACCAAGTCCTTGGGAGGGTCAGAGCATTGGGGAGGGAGTAGGGGTGTGTGGTGGGCCCTCCCACGGGGCTATCGCTCTATGATAGCCATATTTTGCAAGCTATCTGTATGGATCTAGCTGCGTCGCCGGCATCATACTCTTTGCTGTCAAAAACGATAAAGAATATCAGAATGACGGCGCTTCCAGATGGCAGAATACTCGCCATATTTGTCTCGACCAATGAGATAGCTATCCGATTAAACAGCGGGGCAAGACATTCTGGGCGAGGAGTGACGAGCCCGTGAAGGCTTCAGCTGGATGAAGCGTTGAGGCCCTGGAGGGCTTAGCATTGTCCATACACTTGACCACTTGCATCATACTGACCGTATTAACCTCGTGATGCCGTGGTATATATATAATCTGTAATCCATCTAATTTTTTAAAAACACTAGAAATTATATAGTAGTTTTTATCTAAATTAGATTGTATTCCAGACTCCAAGGAACTGGACGGAGCCTTAAGTCTCTTACCCTTCATGGCCAGCGGATGAACCGCGCTCGATGCTGTTTTGGAACAAAACTTATTTTATTGCTCAGTATGTTGAGCATAAAAGTGTCCATCATTCCAGGCAGTGGCCAGTCACCACCTCACTCTATTCTAATTCTTTTGTTCGAAATTTGATTCAATATATGACTCAATAGATATATTTACTCAAACGAAACCTCGTCTTTGTCGCCCGAGGGAGTATTTCAAGCAGCTCATCTATTGGAAGAGGATCGCTCGTGTCCACTGTAAAGAAAATCCATTAGCCGCCCTCAGATGACAGCTAGGCTGTTGTATCGGGGAAGACATGGGCGCGCTTCACGATCAGCCGTGATGCATTGTCAACAGCAGTCAACACCTATTCTCAGACTCACCGTCTCCATGAGAGCGACCAGTGTCGTCGTATGTGGGGCGCAGTGAAGCGACTGACGTGTGCTTGTTGGTCAGGCATTGGGTATGACAGCTTACTGGTATCTCTATCCCATCTGATTGCGTTAGCAGCATTGAATTATGCAATGTATTCAGAAAAGGATAAAGATAATAACGTTATTTGACAATTTCTGCTGATTTAAACATCCACGCTACCGTTCGCCAATTGAATACCGTGCCATGCTGTGTGTTTACTGACGGAGAGACGTTACCAACAGTTGTGTCACACTACGTCACTCAGCGACCAATGCTAGACTCTAGAATGTTAGCAGCTGGAAACGTACTTAACAGCTGGAAACGTACTTAACAGCTGGAAACGTACTTAACAGCTGGAAACGTACTTAACAGCCTTCACTGTAACAGCCTTCACTGTAACAGCCTTCACTGTTACTTGTGACCCATTTTCGATATGTTTGGTCAATTATACAATGTATGTCTCTGTGACTACATTTGCTAGAAGTCACCATTTGCAGCCCACCAGTTCTTTATTTGTTTTCCAATTTTACAATAATGCAGTTGCAGTAAACAAGCCAGTCAGACCTCTACTTCCGTCAATTCATCCTGTGTCCTTCGTCATAACTAATATTATCCAGTAGTGGTAATTAAAGTGTAGCCAGTTTTCATTTAGTTCAACATATAACCGCGATGGCGTAGATGTACCTACAACTACGCAAAGAACCAACACGGTTATCTATTAGATGACAAGCAGACAGACTGGAGGAAGTCTTTTCTGGGGAAGGACATCACTTAAGTTCCCCTCTTGCTTCATTTCATCTACTTCCTCGTCAAGTTCATTCTCCCCCAAATATCACAAATTCTCTTCTCCAAACCTCACTCATAACCTCCTGATAACAAATTTGCATGCAATATCATCTGGATAGATAGCGAGCATCCCATTGGCCGGTTCCTTATGTCTGGGGTCCCATATCCTCTTTAGGATTCTCCTTTTCACTGGCCCTATCCGACCTGTACCTCCACCCATATCATACTAGGCCCATCTTTACCCTAGCCTTTGCCCCGGGGGTCGGCTGCAGCGGGACCTAAAAGGCGTTCTCCCCACGCATGTGACAAGACGATTTTCATCAAGAAGTCTAACGCACAAGTTGCATGAATAAAACCAATACATTAATTTTCCGCAAACGGCCTCTCTCGTCTCTTGTTTTCCCCATGGGTATTTGCATGTCCCGTTGATTGAACCTGTGATTTTAGAAGCGGAATCGTATTGACTATTGAAAGGCATTGCCATTTGTTTCTGATGCCAGTCAGCCAGCCAGAGCAGCCGCCATTTTTCTCCCATCATAATGGACGATGGGGAGAGAGGAAGCGGAAGTTGGGGGGAGAGATCGCATGATGAGATGCCAAGAGGACGCATAGTGGCGCGTCGGTTGGTAACACGGCATCGTTGACCCTGTTTATAGGAAGTGAATAGGAAATCAATTGTGTGTGTCTTAGACAAACGCTTAATCCCAAATGGATTTATTATGTGGTGTTAGTATTAAAGTTCTTATTGCGTTTACCACTGGTGTCACTATTTCACTGCAAAGAAATTGGAATGACTCTGTGCGCTGTAACGTTAATTCTGAAACGAATGTATCACATTGACCTTTTAAGGAAATTTGATGAAAAACAAATTTTTTTTGGGAATTTAGTCAATAAAAATATCTGCCGGCTAACTTGAACGCAATGAGCCTGAGATATCTGAGCATCTAATATCATAATCATAGCTTTACTTCATTGAATAAAGTTCCTCTTCATTTGCTACCCTTTGCAATATTCGACATTATTTATTATAGTGTAGGGAAGTAATTGCGCCATTAAGTGGAATTAATTGCCTAGTTGGTCCCTTTGTCTATGACCCAACTGTAAGCGAACCAGGAAGCAATGCCAAATGTTGTATTTCCGTCATGCCGAAGCTTACTTTGTTGGGATAACAGTTTGGCTGAGTTGCTCTCACATACATTTGACCGTAATGAGGTCTGGACGTAAGCACGTGTCCGCTTCGTCGAGACAGGCCCAGCCGTCCCCATTGCTATCTCTAACCTGTGATTGTTATAAACAAAATTCGAGGTAATGCCACCATCCGCACAGAGCCTTACCATCCCCTTACTGCTCGTTCCCAATGCAGTTTCTCACGTTTATTGTCTTCCGTTCTTTGACAGGAATTGCCAGGCAATGAATTGGCAAAATTTACATGCATTTCTAGGTATTTCCATTGTGTCGAGTGAGTGTTTTATGCTGCCCAATGCGGTCATCTTGGTGCTGCTCGGATGTACATATTTAGCTTGCAGCAGGGCTATTGTGGGTTGTGCCTCCTGCAATGCATTACTTACTTCGTTCCCAGCACCGATGCATTGTGAACGGCCTCTGTGGGACAACTTCACCAAAGCCTTCCCACCGCAATCGCTCCATTTTCTTTGCGCCTGACTGGATTGGCCGTCTCGTCATTTCCTTCTTGTCTCTTCTCTTGCTTCATCCGTCGGGACTTCTTCACTGCTTCCTGCTCGCATCGCTCTACAATGCAGTCCCTTGATTGACCTCAATTCACAGAACAATAGTCATCACTGCTACAATGCTTTGCCTCCAGACATCGATTTGATGTCAAGTAGTGGTGGAGAAATCATAAGTCTCTGTCTTCCTGCGCCGTGCTCCCCATACGGCCTGTCATAGCGATCAGGCTCCTTGGGCTTCTAACTTGACCAGCTATTTTCTTGACATCCATTTAGCCTTTTAACCTTCGTTGAGTAGATTTTCATCTCAACCGCAACCAGCTCAGACATTGAGCTGAATTCATTCCACAAACACAGTAAACGAAACTTCCGTCACTATAAATCACTGCATATATAGAAACGGCGTGCTTTGTTTCTTAGGTATGCATAACTGATGACTGTCACGCGGCCATGTCAATGATCAGAGCCAGCAAATGCTTCATTTGCTACAGAACATTATTCTGCTTTATCATCACCATGCTAGTAATTCAGCTTTATTCTGCTTTATCATCACCATGCTAGTAATTCAGCTTTATTCTGCTTTATCATCACCATGCTAGTAATTCAGCTTTATTCTGCTTTATCATCACCATGCTAGTAATTCAGCTTTATTCTGCTTTATCATCACCATGCTAGTAATTCAGCTTTATTCTGCTTTATCATTACCATGCTAGTAATTCAGCCACGCCGCGTGCAAATTAAGGCACATTGCGCTTAAGTCAATAAACGTAGTTGTAAGTGCATGCATTCGGCTTTGTTGCAATATTACATAATTCAGTCAAACAACATATCTGCGTGGGCCAACTGGGCGTAGTATTCTTCTAAAAATGCCTCCAAACGCTGTCGTATGTTGTCACGTGACGTTAAGTCTGCGAGGCGGAGCAACAATGACTAATCAGCTGTGCTGCAAGGCTTTATATTGCAAAGCTACTTCACTCGTGTAGGTCCAATAGGTCTCGTTATGTGTTACACTCACCTGACGTTAACAGATCTTCCTTGTACCGTTAGCAATGGAGATCGTGTTTTATTTGCTAGTGCGCTTACATTGAATGTAAACCAATATCCGTTGAGCTTGGTGTCGTATATTTGCAAACATAATGGTTGCATATATTTAACAAGAAAATTTGCCTTTCAAAAGATCATTAGATGGAACTCTTAATAGCACATTATTGACATACGTTGCTGCATTTCAAGCTCCTCTTGTATATCACAGGTTGCTGTTGATATCGGAATGATTGTCAAGCCTCTTTTTAGCAATATCATATAATCGATGCTACTTCACCCTATTAACTATGCGTTAGAGGACATGTCATCTCCAACTGCACCCTACGCAAAATGCTGCTTCATTTGATTTATATGCGAGTATATTGTACAAACATTGTACAAACTGTTTAGCTTTTTCGCCAACTTCATAAAAACTAATGTACCAATTATGATTTAGTGACAAAATGATTGAAATAATGCTGATTTCGATGCAACCAAACAAACACTGCTACTTGTGATGACAGCAAACAAACAATTGCTATATCATAAAAACAAAACTGCTCGTGATTACATCAGACAAACAGTGCTGTTTGTGATAACATGCTACAAAAATACTGCGTGTGGCAATATCTTACAAACCCCGCTTATGACGGCATTATACAAACCATGTTATTGTGACAGCATCATATTAACTATTAATTCAGTTATTTCAACGCGCTGCAAAACTGCACCGGATGTGACATGAATGTACGGTTTACCGTATCATACGCCAACCAGCAAACAGCAGTGTTTTCTGTTACAGTGCGCCCCTTGACTTGTGTCTTTTACGGCAAATACATTGTTCTGTTTTCCGCACAGTAAATAATTTTTTTCTCGGCAACATGCGCCTTTTTCTTAAATTGGTGTGTTATGCATGTTCTTGCTGTCTGGAATGGTATTCATCCTACATTGCACACATACATCCAGCTAGATTGTTTAATGAATGTTCCGTGTATCAGGCAGATAGTGTCAAATTGTATATACTTACTTTCTGCATAAGCTTTCTTAGTCATCCATTCTCATTCTTTTAGCTGAGCCTCTTATCTTATGTCATTGGAACCTCCGCCTTTTACATTATCTAGAATGTTGTACACCCAACAACCCAAATCCGGACTAACTTAGTGTGCCGTTAAAGCCTGCGTCCGCCGCTCTGGCACTCTTCCTTGTTCAGTCCCACCGCGCCACAAGCCCCCGGCTGTACCACAATTCCCACATAATTCTTGTCGCTGCCATGTCGGAGACACGCATCTGAGATCGGTGGCCGAATCTCAGGTTGATTGATGTCAGATCACAGATGGTAAACGCTGGGCGATAATAGAGCGCTGATTAAGGCAGAAGCCATTCCGTGTCTGCAAGCTAGTCGATTGTCTGTGTATCTACAATGCGTGCCCCATAAACATCATTGAATAAGCACCTGGCAACAAAACATGGCATACTGGCAGGTAACGGAGGGTATCGATGCAGCCACTGTGATGTCCGTGTGAGTGGCGGAATTCATGGCCATTGATAGACGGTGGTAAATTGGCCTACCAGACGGTGGTAAATTGGCCTACCAGACGTTGGTACATCGGCCTACCAGATGGCGGTACACCGGCCTACCAAAATGCCTTAGCTTCTTTGTGCGAATTGCCATCCAGTTGAACACGGGTATGTGGGTAAATATACATGCAAGAAAAAGATTTAAATATTGATGCTGATATTATGATTGATGCTGATACTATGATTGATGCTGATATTATGATTGATTTTGAAAGAACAACGAGAATCACAAAAAACATGAATTGGATAAGATCAAGTAGAGTTCTATTTGATAACATGATTCGTATCCGATGCCATGTCAACTTTAATTTTGACATTGATGTGTAATTGGATCGTTTCTCATGCTAGTCCATTAAGCTTTGTGTAGTCTTAATGTTTGTCTAACCCTTTATCATTGGCGTGAGGCCTGAGAGGAGATGCTGTCGCTGGTATCTTACGCGGCCTTCGTCGGTTTGATGCATTAAACCAGCCAAACACAGCGAACACAATGGGGTATACTTCAGTGTGATGGCTGCATGGCGTGCTTTGCCGCTCTTCTTCACTCTCACCTGGTCTAATTAAGATACCTGCGGATAATAGTTCATAATTAGCTTATATTATTAGTAAAGTCTCTCAGAATGGACAAGAAATTATAATCTGGTTCAGCTTATAATATGTGCGAGATGACATGCAGTCCATACAACGCCATATGACGGGGAGCCGGGTATATAAGGCGTTAGCACATCCTTTTCCTCGGATAAGATTTCTCTCTTGCAGCCGCCTACAGATAGGTCAAGAGGTGATTCAACACAATTCTGATAGGAGGCCGAACATGGTGCGCTATTTGGTGGGCGGCTATTGTGAGGTGGCCTTATCTGGAGAGCCCGGGGCCAAGTGCAGACACACTATTGTCACCCACTGATGTGGGGGGAAATGAGAACGGGCGCTAGGGGAGGATGTAAAGGAGGCTTTGCTAGTCAGCTGAGAGTCTACCAAGAAAGGGTTGCTCCTCCGACGGCCTCTCATTGTTTTGCTGCTGATGAATGTGTCCCGTGGGCAGAGATATTTCACACACTGATGAGCCGCTAAACCAATCAGGCGCGGCCTGGGGCGACGGAGCCGCCAGCAAGGGGGTAGCGAGCGCTTGCTGTGAGTCACTTGGGTGTTCTCCTCGACATGGCTGCGATGAATCTGAAATTCAAGTGCGCTCTACGCATGCACAATTAGCTAAATGCGGAGAAAAATGGGCTGGAAATTGAATGCATGTTTCTTGATGATAAGAGATTGTTTCGGCCATCGTCGTCGTAGTCATCGTCGTCGTAGTCATCGTCGTCGTAATCGTAATCGTATTAATTTTGTCTTTTGTGAATACCTGCGCACATAGTAGGTTTCATCCTTATCATCCTTATCATCATTATCACTATCATGAATATGATGATCAGACTCATCATACTCATCATTATCACAACATTACCTTCGTAATCAGCATTATCAACTTCAACATTGCTGTCGTCATCACAACTGTCACCACCAATATTCACTTGTACCATCGTAAGCACTTTCATCATTATCAAAATCAATAGCATTGTCGTCATAATCATTACCATCAAATTTATTCTTATCATTATATCAATCATCAATATTATTTATACCTCCTTCACCTTCACATCATCATCATCTCAATCATCACAATTACACCATCATCATCATAATCATAATCGTCATCATTCTTATCTTCATCATCATCATCCTAATAATCATTGTCATCACCATAATTATTATCACCATCCCAATCATACTCATCACCATCTTTAACATCACCATCTTCATCGCCATCTTTATCGTCATCTTTATCGTCATGCTTATCATCATAATTCTTATCATCATCATCACCATCATCAATATCACCACCACCATTCTCATTATCATCTTTCTCATCACCATCACACCATCTTCTTCTTATTCTGTATCATCATCATCATCATCATCATCATCATCATCATCATTATTATCATCATCATCATTATCATTATCATCATCATCCTAATCATCATCGTCTATTTTATCCTCAACAATGTATACACATCTATTGTCATAATCATTTACGTCACAGTCATCATGATCGTCATCCTAATCATTATCATTCTCAACCTCCTCCTCCTGATCGTCATCATCATCTGACCTCAAACACTGATAGCAATGCCCTGATAGAAGCACCACAATATGACAGTGTTAGCAGTGACTGGCCCACATCAATATTACTCGTCCATCTTATGTGATAGGCAGTAACTGCTACAAATGTCATATACACCACATTTAGCTCACAGAAACACGGCAAAAGGACAGCAATACGAACTTAACATCCTAGTCGAACAATGGCTGCCCGTTCCACTGCCAGAGATGTACCACAATGGCGGTTATTACAGTCACAGAGCTCGACAGGGGACATAACTTAGGCATGTCAAATTTGACACTTGTTATGAAATGATCCAATAAACATCTGGGAGTTTTTCATTACACTGGCACGCTTGTCATAATTCATTGTTGCTGCTCGGCTCTGGTTGTAGATCTGATTGTCCTATAAACTGTTGACGGCCAGTAACAGTGACATCACAGTGACAAAGGCGAGCGAACTAGTTCGCTATTGCGGATTGACTCACCAGTGTAAGTCGCTTATCATGCGCCAAGGTTGTTTTTTTACTTTGCACTTAAACCAATTTAGACTGAGGGTTTGTACTGTTTGGGATATTTCTCCCAAGTGACATCCCTATTAAAATTTCATCCAAGTTCTTTGTAACTGGAGACATTCACCATTGTGATTTGACAAAAACTTCCCTGTCTGTAATTATGTTCGCGGAATAAAGGCGTTTTTGTTGGTTTATTTTTCTGTCGAACTCGGTGCGTTCATGCAGTTTGCGGGTGCTTGCTTTGTCGGGGGTTTGTCATATCGGATCTGACCACGTGATGTGTGCTTGTCATCACTTCATTTGTCTCGGGTCTTGGGCTGGCTTGGTTGGGACTGAAGACAGTCCAGAATCTCCCCCCTGATTTACTCAGCAGTCACTCCACGACCTCATGAATTGAAAGGTTCCTATCCAATAAAGCAAGATACAGAGATTCAAGGCGCCAAGAGACATTGTAATCCTGAGAATCCCAAGCTGAGGCACAAAAGAAAGCGGACGCAGCCACATTTGCTCGAGTTATTAAGAGTGTCATGCTCGCTATAGGTCGCCACACACACCGGCCTCCATCTTCTGTATTCTCAGCGTCTCGCAGCGCCCCCTGGGGAATGACCTTGCTTTCAAATAACTTTCACTGGTTCCCCACTCCCCATCCAAATTCAATTTTCTGATTGTGATGGCCAGTTGTGACATTCGTTTGTGCAATACTGACTTCCCCTCATCCCCGAAATCATAGATTCACAGTTCGATATTTGTACGTCAGATGGTGAATTAGATAAGTCAATACTCCAGGGGATGGGGCGTATTAGTGACAGAAAGGCCTTGCAGAAAATGCCCCCTCAACCAATTTAGCCTGACCTCTGCGCCCGCCGTGATTTCCTAATCCTGATCCTATTCACTTATATGGCATGGCCAGGACCCGTCAAGAAGTTAAGACTACCCCAGGCTGTTTTCTTCTCCCCGTACTTTACCTGATATGGCTGGCTGTGACTTTGCTTGTAAGTTATTGCTCTCAACCCGAAACAAGCGGGTTTGGTGTGAGTGCCGCGGCTTTGTGGGGCTTACCGCACTGTGGTAATAGCGTTAACAAAGTCCTGAGACAACGAGGATGAGCGATAATGACCGGTGGGGATCAGAGAGCCGCTGGTCGGCGCTCCTCATACACGGATCCGAATGGCTAAATGGATTTCCTCGGCGTAGCGGGAAGAAGTTAGACACGAGGGGGCGGGAGAAGTGTGGTAGGCGGCGCATGTAGTTCTCATCGACGGTAGACGCGCTGCCAGCAACTGTCCCGAGTTGGGTACAATTTCTTAATAGGATAGCCATAATCAATATAGACAATTACAATTTAGTATTGTCCCGTCTCAAGGCTTGTTAAGCGGGATCCTTCAGAAGGGTTGGGCGGGGGAGTGGGGGTCAGCTCCAATGAAAGGCTGCAACCTCATTCTCACCCCATAGAACAATTTTCAGCCTGTCTTGGCATCGAGTTGCTTGTCGCGATGCAATTAATGTAAAAAGGGCAGCTGACTATGGCGACGCCCTTTTTGGGAAGTGGCAACTAAATAATGGTTTCTACTGAATGCAAAAGAAAAGAACCGTCCATGTTAAGTGTTCGACTTCAAACTTTCCTTCAGTGATGGTCAAAATTCTCAAATTGCTACCTCACAAAAACGCGCCAGTTTTTATTATTATTTGATATCATTTTCTAGGGAGTGCAGTTAAATAGATGCGTAATCTATTCGTCACTATCATGGTCTGTATCAGCCTGGTCCGCAACATTAAGCAGTCTCTCTTCGGACTTGTTTTGTCATGCGTTTAGGGTCTACACCCCTTTTACCCAGGTCTTCACTTCATTACCAATTGTTGGCTAACCCTACCAGCCTTTACCCTCCCTCAGCCGCTGAATACGGCCCCGGGTCATAGCTAGATCCCGACCACGCTATTTAGCATTCAATTGCCCCGCTTATTGTGTTACATGTACATAGAGATGGGGTAGACAGGGCTGATTAGGCATTGTGTGAAGCTCCCTAGAGGCAGAGGCTCGGGCCTCCTCACACACAACGTATAGCACCGTGTTATATGCCTCTGCAGCTCCTCACAACCTAATGACACCCTTTTGCGATTGCTCCTCGCCATTCGTCCTCTCCCTTTACCCTTGTGGCAAGCCCCAAAAGAGGTTCGTCGGCTTGTCACCGGCGTTGGCTTATCGGCTACTCAAGCCCCACAACCCCGCGCTATAGATTTGTCCCCGTGTATTTCGGCCGACGTGAACTGCCAGCAGATTCGAGACAGTGGTTCGGAGGCAACAGCCGCGCTGAGGTTGTGTTTAATACCAAGTTCACAAGAACATAACATACAATTCCATACTCATACCCATTAATAATTGGAACTTCTGTTTTGTTTACAGTAAAGAGCCAAACTTTTCGAAGAAAAGCTCAACGTACCAGATAAGACACAAGAAGAATTTGGGCCTGTGACTTGGGTAATAAACGGAACCAGTACGAGCCCCGCAGTTGGTGTGGAAAGGTTGACTTCTTGTCGGTTGGCATGGGTGAGTACATTTAAGCATGGAGTCAGTTGCATACATATAGGGGTCTCATAAATCAATGATCTCTCTGAGGCTGCGTAGCCGAGTGAAGGAAACAAGAGAAGGTGCTTTCGTATTGCGCAATAATGGGCGGATCCGACTGTGACGCGCGGCCTGTGCCAGCCCTTTTCCTGTAAACTGTCGTCATATTCTAGTTCCCAGAACAATAAACTTAATGTTTACAAACATTGGCGGTATAACTAAGCATCACGTTGCAAGAAAATATTGCGGTTAGTCTGTGGTAACTTTCGCGAATTCAAGAAGCATCAATTTTGTTTTCTAAATTTCTTGGGCGCGATACAAATCAGAAAACCTCGTGACCAACCATTATGTATTACGCAATGATGTAGAATCACGTCAGTGAGAGGCTACTAACGCGGGCATTCCCAGAAGCTGCCGCTCCCGTGGTACTGTACCCCTACCGCGGTACTGTACCCCTACCGCGGTACTGTACCCTTACCGCGGTACTGTACCCATCTCTTGACTGAGATTGTTCTTAGTGTGAACACAACGCAGTTGCTTCAAAATGGATATGACGAGCTCTATGCGTTCGGACTGTCTGTGACATACCTTGGAATGTTGTCCGTCCTCATGAAGTCTTATTCTCAACAGGAGTCGTCTGAGATATATCTTATATCATCGTCTGACATATATCTTATATCATCGTCTGAGATATATCATCGTCTGAGAATATATCGTATATCATCGTCTGAGAATATATCTTATATCATCGTCTGAGAATATATCTTATATCATCGTCTCAGATATATCTTATATCATCGTCTGAGAATATATCTTATATCATCGTCTGAGATATATCTTATATCATCGTCTGAGAATATATCTTATATCATCGTCTGAGAATATATCTTATATCATCGTCTGAGAATATATCTTATATCATCGTCTGAGAATATATCTTATATCATCGATATATCTTATATCATCAGAGATATATCTTATATCATCGTCTGAGATATATCTTATATCATCGTCTGAGAATATATCTTATATCATCGTCTGAGAATATATCTTATATCATCGTCTGAGATATATCTTATATCATCGTCTGAGAATATATCTTATATCATCGTCTGAGATATATCTTATATCATCGTCTGAGAATATATCTTATATCATCGTCTGAGAATATATCTTATATCATCGTCTGAGATATATCTTATATCATCGTCTGAGAATATATCTTATATCATCGTCTGAGAATATATCTTATATCATCGTCTGACATATATCTTATATCATCGTCTGAGATATATCATATATCATCGTAACCTGTCTCATTTTTGGGTATTCACTTAAAAGAGTCTATGTTCTATGGCATGTGGGTTGCGTAGCGTGGTGTGAGCATCAGAGGGTTGGTAGAGACCATGGGATGGGATGTGGCCATGTCATCTCACCTGGGTGTGTCGCTAGGACGTGACCATGTCATCTCACCTGGGGTGTACCGCTAGGATGTGACCATGTCATCTCACCTGGGGAGTACCGCTAGGATGTGGCCATGTCATCTCGCCTGGGGTGTACCGCTAGGATGTGACCAGGTCATCTCACCTGGCATCACCACTCTCCGTAGCGAGCCCGGCGTTACGTCCGCCAGCTACCTTCACCAGCCTCGCTTTGGAGAATGCGGCATCTCTAACCGACAAATATAAATTTCACTGATCTGTTCCTCTGTTATATAATCTTTGCTTGCAGTATATCATTGAATATTAATCAGACCACTATTGCAGTCGGATAAAGATATATAGTTTGCGGAAACTCCTATCAGATGAGCGAGCACTTGGAGCGTCTCAGTGAGATTGGTGTACGCTTCCTGTTGCGGGAACGATTAACAACCAGAACACAAGGCGGATTTGTTAACGCATTCGTTGGATTTCATTCATGTCAGTGTTAATTCCAGACCCGAAATTCTCGCAGGTGTTATTGCTTCCAACATGTACAGGTGAGATTCAATCAGGCACAGGAAGAGGTTTTTTTTACGTTGGTTAATTAGAGAGCTCGCGTGAATATGATTCCGACATATGGCATACGCTAACGGTATAATAAGGAGTGATTATGCAAATGAGGTGGTGTTAAACTTGGAGCTTGGAGCTATATGGATGGGACTTCTTTTGAACTGTGACGCGGTCGTGTTGGTGTGGCGTTACGGGAGACGAGATAATATAGTGCTCATAGCAATCGTGTTACCCAATCACAGCGCTAAGTGCTACTTCCTGTTTGATGACAAGCCTCTCTCAAGTGCCCCACACATAATTACACGTGTTTAATACCACATGCCTCAATTACCGCATGCAACGAGACACAATATGCGTTCAGGTTACCGACATCGCTCTCACCTACCTGGCTCAATATCAGCGTCTTACATCGTTAACGACAATAGGTGAAGAGCCTAGCTTTAGGGCATTGTATCCGTCTACAATAGACCAGAGTTCATGTAGGGACTTGACCTCTTGACCGCTCTAGACGCGCCCTAGATTGGCCGTTCTGCTCCAGTCTATCTATTGTCACCGTTTTACTGCGTATTAATTCAAACAGGGTCAGAGCCAGCTTTTTAGGGCCGTTGTAACATTTCCCGCAATTCCTTACGTTTTCGCGCCTAATAGTGTCTCAAATAGGGCACGCTTCGGTTGGCGCTGACACGTGCAAGCTGTCAGAGGCTCGACAAGGGCACGGAAAACAGACGCTTCCTTCCTGGCAATGAGGTGGTAAGGTGGGTAGGTTGGGATAGGCGAGCACCTGTGCGGAATTCAGGGGTAGAATATGGCATGGCCGACTAAATCAACAAGTGTCTTTTTTCCTAAATTTCAATCTTATCCGTGAAAAACTGTGTATCATGGAAGATAGTTTAAACACCTCTGTTATAACCGGTCATAAATCTTGTTTTTTATATGCAAACAGCTAGCTGTCGCTGCCGAATTTATATATAATCTATTTTCAGGCGAATGAAGCTCTAAATCTGCCGTGACAATGCTTAGTGAGACACATGTGCTAATCGCTCCACGCAATCAATCGCTCGTCAATTAATTTAACATGAAACCAACCTTTTCTTCAATAAGTCAACTGCTCTACAATTTGGCCATGGATTTCATTTGTCAGTTGTTGAATGTGGGAGTCAGCCGCGGATTCCAGAAGTTACTTATAGATAGCTAAAGCTTCGTGAGATTAACGAAGGAGATCTGCCATGACAAGTTTGGGTTCGCTAACCTGGAGATGTAACAATTGTGGGGATTGTTTAAAATTAGAATTGACAACTACGAATTTAGCGCTTATGAAGCCGGGCATGTCTGGGGGCGATTATCATTCGGATGTGATCTGGTCGTCATGGGCGGATAGATACAGGGGTCATGGCCAGGTCAACCAGGGGCAAATCGCCGCCAATAACAACTATATGGAGGCATATACGAGCGCCATCCTCTTGTGCCGTCGACTGATTGTCACCCCTGTGGAGATCCTCAAAGCCTTATAGATCACCTCCACATCTATTGTCCCTTGATTACTACCTACCCGCTATGGTTCCTCTGCCTCCCACTCTACACCTCCTCCTGAACTTTATGCTTTTGTTGACGACGGGGCTTTTCAGCTGTGAACTGTTGTCTAAGAATGGAATGTTTATTTCGAGTTCTAAGCGCTGGGAGGATGTTAGCGAGCAGTCCGCGGCTTACCTTATACGCATAGTATAGCATATGACAATATGAGCTATTGAGCGCTATTGTGGTTGGCAGGGCTAGTGAGGTCAAATACGCTCTGACAATCGCTGTTGACACAATCTAGTTATTCTCGTTATGCTGTAAATAAGGGACCCTAACGATACAGAGATTTAGCAGAAGTCACGTCAATCGATGCCAACGACCAATACTGGCCTTTAGCAAAGCAGTTAGACGCTCTCGGTTGTTGGACGTGTATTATAGAGAGCCGGGCGCATCACGCTCCTCCCGTCTGGAGATTCATTATTATCAAATGTGCGTCTCTATACGAATATCAACGCCTTTGTGATGAGGGCACATGGAGTGTTTACTGAATGAAATATTCAGATTTGTTTCGCTCTCAGTGACCTTGATGCTGGCTAAAGGCTTGTGTGTTTATGCTCCCTGAATTAAATGGCGGCTTCTTACAATTGTTTATCAAGTCGGAAAATGGACGATTCAGCTAGTTGTCCAATTAATATAGTGAATAATCGAATGGCTTATATTTCTATGGGTTATATGATAATATCAAAAGCATCTCCTTATTGTAAACTGACTCAGCCACTCTGTCAGGCAGATGCGCATGCCTTGCGTCACGCGTCACAACGCGCGTAACGTACTCAGTTCGCCGCGTCGCACCCACTCGAGACGAGCCCAGGTTCTTATTAACGCAGGTGCGTGAATCGGATTTCTCTTTCAACCCATTCAACCAGCCATTGTCTTTATTCGAAGTCAATCAATGGTGAGCAATTGCCATGGAAAATGTCATTACACCCGCTTGGTATAGCGTTCGAATGACATCCCTCGACAAAACAGGTTTCAGATGCGGACGTGATTGTAAGCACCACAAAGCGTAGGCTGGGCCAGATGAAAGGGAACCTGCGCTGGCTACCATCTGCATTCCTACCTGCCTTACCTGAACCTATATACGCATTGTGCACATGAACACATGCGACTTGTAGCCCACTAGTTTTGCCAGTTGACGTCGGGGGCGCAGTTGTTGTGAGTGTCATGGAGTAAGGTTGCCTTTGTTGTTACATTACTCAAAGCAAAGAGCACACTTTTTGAAATATTATTCTCTGTTCGTTCTCTGTTGGAGATCCAATGTTTGTTCAGTATTATGACGATTGAAGGGAAAGTGTGTCCTTGTGACGCATCAGCTGTTATCAACTTGTATCGATACGGGGAAACAGTGTTGGTGCATGGTGATCTGAAATTAATTTCGTCATTGATCGAACGGGGTTGCTAATGCAACAAAAACGCCATGAAGCCGGGGCGGGGGTTCATTCTCAACACGAGAGCTCGTTAGAATATTCTTCGTCAAGAACAGTTCATGGCTTGTCGTGCGCGCACACGCGGAACGCTTAAAACATTATGATGTGAATAAAACATTATGATAATTGTGCGATTTTCCTTATTTACTCTGGGCGCTCAGCAACCCCGCTTAAGACGCCCGCATAAGACGGCGGTATGAGAAACACAGCTCTACTCATTGGCTATCTTACAGTGCTACAACAAGTGGAACGTTTGGGTTCATCATGGTTAGAATTCAACCTTCATTTTGTAGATGCCGTTAAAATGATAAAGCTGACTACTCGAGGTCTTATCGGTGTCACCTGGGAGTGGGGGTGTGGGGGGGGGGGGGGGGGTGGTGCAATCCGTTATCGTACCACAAGCAATCGGCTCTCACTTGATAGCAATAACTAGCTCTCGATCATCATCAGACAGCGCATACACACCCACAATGGTTAATTGTGACTAATCTCCGAGTTCACTTTCCCAACTAACCATTGTATTGGTGTGATAAGACACAATCCTACTTCGATAGCGCACCTTGATGAAGATGTGTGGTAATGACCCCCGTCTTCGCCTCTACCCCTTGTCCCAGTTGTTTCTACAGAGGCCTCACAATCAACTTTTGTTTTACAATGACATACCAAGGTCGTCACCTATTTATATCGTGTCTCTGGTCGAAATCGCCTTTGACCCTAACCTCTCTGGTCAGTTCTCTTCGTTGTGCAGGAGCCGCAAGTCACGGCTAGCAGTCTATTCGGAGCCCCATCTTCGCCCATATATTGAGTCGGGACTGATTAGCAGCGACCCAGAGACCCTTCTGCCTTTTCTTGGGGCTTCATTTTGCTGTGGAATTTGGCTTCAATTGTTGGGATTCTATTGTGTAGGTCAGCAAGCGAGGGAGGATGATCCTAATGAGGGCGCGGAAGGGTCGGGAGGAGAGTTGACGGGCCAGGGAAACCTCTTTGACAGCAGCATCTCGTCCTCATCTCGTCCTCTTCTCGTCCTCATCTCGTCCTCTTCTCGTCCTCATCTCGTCCTCTTCTCGTCTTCATCTCGTCCTCTTCTCGTCCTCATCTCAGACAATAGCCCAGGTAGGTAACAAAGCACCAAGTCGATTGTGAAAGCTCCGGGATTCCCTCACATAGTCGAAATGGATCGGAGTCTGAAGAGAGAAGAGGACGAGAGAAGCTGGCGACAGAGGATGGTTGATTCCCATGGCCTTGCTGGCGGCGAGGCCCCCAAGGGGAATCCCCGTGAGATGGCGCCACAATGCCCGTTTAATGAGGTTGGTAGTTGCATACCAACACAACCACAACATACCACTCATCCACCCCGCCCATCTCAGCCAAATGAAAAAAAGTAATAGACTGCCAATGAAACAAATAGCAGGTCAACTTGCGAGTAACCAATGAAACATGCCCATGATTAAACCATCACTCCATCACAGACGAAGCTTCCCCACTCATCACCGCAGCCGCCTTCTCCGAGATGCTCATGTGAGCTGCTGGCAAGCGGCCGATCAAATATGCAGTCATATCTTTTGTACCCTTGGTTTCCCGCTAAGACAAATCGGCTTCCAGACAAGACAGGAGGCTGTAAATGTCAATCGGAGAAGATAATGTGTATAACGCTAGTCAATTGGTATATTACGGTCGCTCCCGTAGCGGACGGGATGTGTAGAATGATACGACTCTGGTACCAGGACCCATGGGCGGCAGGAGGCGACGAACCGCGCAATGGTTCATCGCGACCCCTGCCGAGTGAAATATCACCTTACCTAGCGTGTTGTACTTATAATGGTATGCCGGTGTTGCTGTCAGCAGGGGGGCCATTGGAACTTGGTTGGATAACTGTCTTTTCCATGAAACCCGATCATGAAACTCTGTTATTAAGCAGCTCAGCAATGCCCGGCTTATTTTGTGATAATCTCCACGCCATTGTGGGTGGTGGCCATTTGTCTACGGCGCTACTGTTTGATGTCAGTTTTGTAAGCGCGCCTGTTGCGCACTTGGTTTCTACGGTAGCAAGCATGTTTATTGCTACTGAAAATATAATCAATGTTTTTCACTGCGAACTACTGTTGGAATGATTATGATTAAGTTACTAATATATGCCATGGTTAATATACAGCTTAGATTTACAAGGCTGGTGGTGCAGATACCGGGTAATTACTCGACTACGGCCTGTGGTTCCCATGTCACTGTGCTGTTTGAATTTGGATGCTGAAAGGCTCGGATTGGAAGAACAAAAACAAGTTTGATCCACGAGCGATGGCATCCAGAAGCAGCTTGCCTCTAGTCGAGGCTTTTATGTTGCCATACTCCACCAATGATATTTATTGTCAGACGAAATGGACAGCTTGCTCAATCACGCTACAATGGAATAATTCACAGCCGCAATCGATAGAGTATTAAGTGAGTTCGAGTCGCGCTGAGAGTCCGCGGAAGCTGGAGAGTCGCTATTACAAAGCATTCACAACCCATGATTTTTGAAGATTTTCATAATGCTTGACGGGGCTAACACATCGACAATGAATCACGTCGAGCAGTTGACAAGGTTGACACGACCCCCCACTCTGTCTCGATGGAATGCTGTGTAAGCCAGCGCTACGCATGGACGCAGGAAGGCTATCGACTTGCGGGCGTTACGACCGCATCGCGCGTTGCCCTGCTCGCGTTGTCACGCATCAGGATTGTAGTGTTGTTCATTCATCATTCAATTGTCGTAGATTTCCCCTTTTTAGCCAACATCGATATCTGAATGGCGATAATGGCGTCGCCTCTTGCTTCTTTACACACCAACATTCGTGTTTAAAGGTACATTTCATAAACAGATCTTAAAAAACCATCAAAATTGTGCTGTGAAAATTTTTTCTCTGATTGATCTTCAGCAAGCTGTGACAGTGATACCCGTTCCATCGAGTCCAAATGGTTGTCCCGTGTACCGGGTTGTATTCGTGGCGTTTGTCAAGTCCTGATTGCGTATTTTTTATGGAACCTGATTCATATACCTTACTTGGCATGTGTTAGACGCTATAAGATATCCCCAGCGACAAACTGGGCGGAGTTTGAACGATAATACCAGATCGTAATTGAATTGCGCATGCGAAATAATTGTAATTGTTTACCTCAAGATTGTATATTTTTTGTTCATTGACTGTTTTCGAGGGCCTAATATCGATTAATCTTCGGTTATTTTGGTGTTCCAAATTGATATTAAAGTACAGCGATCGATATATACAGCTGCAAGACTTATTCCACAATACCGCAGGCGAATACATCGTTAAAGGGAGTACGCATGCGCTAATACTCTCGAATAGCCTGGAGTCCTATTGGTCAGTATTATTACGACGTCACATGGGACGAGTTGTCTCATAGAATTCACCTCACTATTTCATAGCTCAACCCACACTTTAACAGTACAATTCAGGACCAAAAATCTGACAAAATTTTAACTTAACATACCTGAGTTGCAGATTTCTTAAACACTGTAGTCCAAAATCTTAAATTTCCAATTAGTTACTTACGAATATTTATGATCTTCAAAGAACCCTATAATATCACTCAACTGATATTATTGGATTATTCAGGGTCATTAACCTCCCAATCAACCCCGCCTCGTGTCAAAAAAACACCTCCTCACACTACACCTCTGTGAAGATATCACAATGCCTATCACAATAGCCAAATAGGCCCTAATCTCTTCCTTTAGAATCCACTTGAGGCCAAATAACCCTATTTCCTGTACCCTATATCCTCATTCCCCAACCAACACCCGGCATCGATCCCATTGTCTTTTTAAAAGCCTCATATTTTGCTAAGTGACGGGGCACACGAAACCGTGATTATGAGCGACAAGGTTCTTCCATTATAGAGACCTTTGTCAGGAGCCGGGTCCCCTGAGGGTGGGGATGTGAGAACAGGGCCCAGCTCACTATCACCACCCCCCCCCCCCCCTCCTCCTCTTCATCCTCCTCATACTCGTCCACTTTCCCTTCAGCGATTTCTCTCAACTATTGTGGTGAAATCTTACAAAAATAGAAGAATTGGTCGAGGGCGGTACTGAGATGGGTCTGGTTCTGCTGTTATTGCTGCTAGTGGTGCTGCTAGTGGTGCTGCTAGTGGTGATGATGTTGGTGATGATGGTGTTAAAGACGCTGCTGCTGCTGCTGCTGCTGCTGCTGCTGCTGCTGCTGCTGCTGCTGCTGCTGCAGTTGGGGATGAGGATGCCACATTGTCATGGCGTTCAGTCAGTCCTGTTTTTGACTGGAACCAGAAGTGTGGTGCATCTCAGGAGAGCATTTGAGTCGGTGAAATCGATGAGGGTGGGCTGTGACTGCCCCGGGCTCTGTCACTTCCACCACTTAACTCTCCACTCAAAATAAATCCCTCGCTTCATGAACCTCCACCTAACGTGCTGACCATGCAGTTTTCCAACAAAACCTGAAATACGCAGATCATCTAACAAAGACAGCTATTCAGCATCCATTCCAGACACAATGTTCTTTTCCTGTTTCCAGTTACCGCACACATACAAACAGAAAACTCCAGAACGAGGCTTCTATTCGTCATGAGGGACGAGTGGTGACCACGTGATCAGCTGTGACGCCCGGCGGGTTTTTTTTCTCTCACTCGGGTTGTTGTAGACATGAGTGTGGTGAGTGAGAGTGAGTGAGTTGACTGTATAAGGACTCGAACTGTGTTATGCAGCATGCTTTGATGAGAGGAATATTGAAAGCTATTAAGGTGCACGTGGTGGCCGGTGACCAGCTATTGTATCTCCTGGCTAGCACGGCTAATTGGACGGCTGTGATGGGATGCCGTAGTCTGGTCTGACACAATAGCAGTGCTGCCTACTGACAAATGACTCTACATGGCTGACAACTGATGACAATGATTAACGCTGGAAGGAAGTGGGTGCATGAGGAAGGAGGTAGCGCGGGGCAGTAGGAGGGGGTGTTTGGAGGTACTCAAGTCAAGCAAAATGTTTGTAGTTTCATTTCCAGGAATTTGTGATATTAAAATCATCTGATTGCTGGATGGGAAAAATATACATTTGAGTCACATGTTTTGTTCAGGTATTCGACGCTTACAGCAGCAACTTTCTCCGGCTGTCCCCTTCCCCTCTCCCCTTCCGCACCATGTGAGCATGGCAATTAACACCATGGATAACATATATTGACTAGAGTTTCTTGCCCACTAACGACTTCACTGATTGCCCTCCTTCATCCTATCTCACTCGACAAGTGCGCTGGCCAAACACCGCTTTCTCCACCTCACAAAACAATGGCCGCGCTGTTTTTTTGGCTGGCTTCACAATAGGTTGTTACTCTTGCCTACCTTCGTGTGGTGATTTAGTGGTGAGGAATACCACCGCGCTGGTGAGAGGCCGTTATTACCGCCGCTATACGTACAATGCAAGCTCTATCTTTCTCTACCACAAGGCACTCTCACTACGCTAAGTGCCTCCAGATCACTTGCCCCAGCATCCGACCTGCCTAGCGCACCTCTCGTTCCGACGCGCCACTACACACGAGCGACGCCGCGACCAGGCAGGTGAGTGGCGCGCGTCGTAGGACGCACGTGTGGTCATTACAATGTCCGTATACAGAGCGCTAGAAAACATCCCCGTTCCTGTCAAAAACAAAACAATGCTATTACAGAGCGCTTGTCTCCAAACTTGTTTGGATATTTTCCTTGAAGTTCCTGTGATGATTCTAGTGTGAGAAGCAGTATAAACGCTCATTGTAGGTGGGTCTAGGGGAGGCATAAAGCAGGATGCTCGTGATTAGAACCAACACGAGCATGATAGCTCGGCCTGGGGCGCCTTACAAACTCATGTGTGAAGCACAATGTACAGTGTTAAAAATACAGTGGAAGACAGAGCTGGTTTAGCGAGACCACCTGAGAACAATGGTTCAATGGTTCACAGGCTGGATCTGTTGTCAGATGTGAACTGATACGTGTTTGGTTCAGGTGATCAGGCGCACATCAAGAGAAGCTGCCAATGGCTTTCTGTCAGTGTCTTCTTGTTTACGCTGTGGAATTAAAGGTAGTCTTGTACTGGCAGTGAACGTCACATAGTGCTGAGCTTCTATGTACAATGTGTATTTACCCGAGGCAAAATGTGGAGGCGATAATGAGTGAACGAGGAGGTTTGTTCTCCAGAGCACCATGTCCGTATGGATGGTGTTGTGTGGAGGACATGGGAGGATCTGTTGTTGGTGGGGGGGTTTGGGGGGTTTTAGTGGGGTGTAGGGTTAGGGGTGCGGCGAGGAGTGACAGTAATGTTTTTGAGAGGACATTGTCACAATGTATTGAAATGCCGTTTTCGTGCATTTTAACTGTAATGCACGGATGTTACTGGGATAGGGTGTAATATAACCCCGAATATAACTTAGGCGATGTGTACGGGGTGTGTGATGCCTTCCCGCGGACAGGGGACGTTAGAATGCGTACTGCGCTTAGGTTGGGTAGGAATCATTCCTTCTAAAACCTCGTTAGCTCTGAGGTACAATTCCTGATGAGACAAATCTAGATAATCGAGTTGTCTCTTTGATAATGCATTAGGAATCTCGAATTATTCAAATGAGTGGTGCGGGCTACCGGAAAAAACTCGCCTCGATTCATTGTCTTGGGCAGCATTAAGGTTGAGCACAGTAAGCGACGACAACGTCCCTGGTGCCAAGTGGAGGATTTGTTAAGCGAACTAGATTGCTCCCATTGATCAAGCCGCACCAACATGTAATACTTTGCCATGGTGCGATATTTCGCAAAAACGGATTACACTGGTCCATAATTTTAAATAGTCTGATCCGTAACTAGTAAAATATATGTGCTTCATTTCTATATATTTAAATGTAGTTTTTTGTATTGCATGGCTTGTTTTCGATGAATTATTGGCGCCAAAATCATTCATGTTTTTTTTGGGTTAAAAATATCGATATTAAAAGATATATCTGGTTAAAGACAGTCACATACACAAAACTCCAAATGGATGGTTCTGAAGTCAACGAGAAACCTGCAATCCTGTCGGCTTCGTACTGAGACCGAGCTTGGCGACTTTAATAAGCTATAAAATCCACTCATGGCGGGGTCAGTGAGGCATTGTGAGTCCGGGCATCTTATGAAGTGATCGTCTCATCTCAGGCTAGGGAGTGACATCCATTTTAACGAACCTCCTTTATCTGTCCCCCTCTCTTCCAAATTGTGACAAAATGGGCTAGCTATTTATCACAAGCACAATCGAGCGTCGCTTTCAGAAGCTGGACTCATCCTTTGACAGATCCCTGTCTTGTCCGACCGCTTCTTTGTAGCCGGAAGCGCATCGCGGTTGCCGGGATTCACTTCGCAAGGATCGCTAGAGATTGTCGTCCTAATTACCGTGATAGTATGACTATCTCATTTTGCGGGGATGCTGATGAAACCCGCTATCTTGACAGTGTGCCATCTCGACCCCGTCCGTCATGGGCCCAGTCGCCATGTTGTACGAGAAGTGACAATTGCGGGATTTGGTCCTGGACTAGGTTGCGGTGAGGGGTACGCGGTGTAGCAATTGATACTCTCTTCGAAAAAGAATGTCGAGGAATGAGTCAGTGAATAGAACAGGTAAAATGCTTGATTCAGCTAAGAGTAGGATATAACAACATCAGTTGAGCTTTCCTGAACCAGACTTGTTCCCCTAAGAGATCCTATGCCTACTCTAAGAGAGCTAGAAATGGCTTTTATCTCGTGCAATATAACGATTGAGTACTCGATGCAGCAACTGGCGAATGTTAGTAGGCCACAGAGTTCCTAGCCAGCATAACACCAATTTATGAAGCGAATCAAATGTAGTCTGCCATTTTACACTCGTCTTGGGTATCGCAGTAGGAAATCAAATGTCGACAAGACAACCTCTAGCTCTCTATTGTTGGAGGTGAGTTAGTAAAATGACTGGTTCCGCCATTGTTAGCATCCTATTTCCTCTTGGGGAACCAGTTAACACAACGATATTGTGGGTATAAGAAAGACGAGCAAAGCACTTTATAGTAACACCAATCGAACATTGTTGTTGTAAAACAATACCAACATGGCAAATAAGTTTTCATCGTAAAAGATACACTCGCGTGAAAATGGATGAATCGGTGTGTGAAATCTTATATGACACGCTCTCAGAATGGTTCTTACTGCAACTCAACCTTTCCCAAGAGGAACAACAGTTTGTCGGAGGTTATTTGCGTGCAATGCTCCTCCTTTTCCCTCTTGATTTTAATGACGAATTTTCACTTCTAATGACCATCACCTGTTGCTATGACAACCAGGTGGTCGCTAGATGGGCTGAAGCTGTCCATAAATCTGTCACGTAGCTGATGACCTGTCCACGTGGTTTCACTCTGTGTTTGCCAATAGCCGGTCTACGAGGAGCGCTGATCTTGATTTACTGCAGACAATGTGGACCACTTCTCCCTGCTTGTTTCCTCGTCACCACGCATGCTGGACCAAGTTCTCGCTGTGGTCACGTTAGCGTTATATCTCGAGAGTCATCTGGACAGCGAGACGTTGTGAGTTCACTGGCGGGACATTATGATGCCTGGTGGATGCGGATTCAGGTCGAGAGGACTTCCACTCCCAGCTTGTTCTCTGGGAATCAGTGGCATTTTTGTAAACCTGTACCACTTTCTGACCGACTATGTTACCGTGGTCGCCCACCCGGGGTCGCGCCACGCCAAGATCTCTCCCATTAGTGGTTGCAGTAATTGCGGTTGCGAGGAAATTTGGAGAATGCTGAAAACATAAGAACGTTTCGCATTGTTAATAGCATTGGTTAACAGTGCTGCGCGTTGGCGTGAGACGCATGTTGGACGAGGAATGTTGCTGACTCGTCGACGTAGGATAACTAGTTATCTATTTCTTGCGCTACTCGGCTACGATTTTGAGTGACGCACCCTCATCGCTAGTACTTATTCGTATTTACCACTCTCTTGGTGGCTTTTTTTACTCTATCTTTTATTATGACGACCCGCTCTTTGACTTATGACTTATATTCCGCCCCTTCAAGCACCATTTTCCCCCTTCCTGTGAAGCGCTTTGAGGTATAATCATTAGTTATCAAGGGAAGATGTTTTTATCGTGAGGTATGTATGTCAAATATGTAGCGTTATACACAGGCGCAAAATGGATAAACATATGTCATTATTTGACTTATTTCCCTCTGCGGACACCTTGTCATCATCAAACGTGCCACCTAGCGTCGACATCCTTGTCCTCGTCTTTCAACTTTTAAAAACAATGATTACATTATGTTGTGGGTTTTAATGTACGTTAAATCTTTCTTTTTTTTTTAATTCCACCAGAAACGTTGTTTCCACTCGGGAAAATCCATTCACACCTAATGCTAGCGGAATATTTGTCGAGAGAAACGATTCAGACCTGACGCTAGCTGAATATTTGGCAAGAGAATCCATTCAGACCTAATGCTAGCTGAATATTTGGCGAGAGAATCCATTCAGACCTAATGCTAGCTGAATATTTGGCGAGAGAATCCATTCAGACCTAATGTTAGCTGGATATTAAGCGAGAGAATCCATTCAGACCTTAATGCTAGCTGGATATTTGGCAAGAGAATCCATTCAGACCTTAATGCTAGCTGGATATTTGGCGGGAGAAGGAGGCTGGATTTTTGCGAATCCTATATCAAGACTAAATCAGAGGCTTGCCTCTATGTGAACATTGCCTGAGTAAAAATGTCCTTCTCTGTTGCGCAGCACGCGTGTTTGTCCGAGACGATCAGGTGATTTAACCAGGGTCTACCTGAGCATTACCTGTCTCGAACTAAGTCCACCTGCCATTATCCTCTTTGATGTTTTTAATCTGGAATCACTATATTCCATTCAATAGCAGGTTTCATGGATACGGATGCGAAACATAAGACAATGGCCCCATCGATCGGTGTATTATATATGACTGATAACTCGTAGGTCTTCAAGGAAGCGAGAAATTGCACCCAGATTTAGGAAATGTGAGTCCGTGTTGGTGCCCCCGGCTATGGCAGCATTGCACTGAGATATTGTTGTAAGTTTGGAATCAAGCTGTTATTGCAGAGAGCATGTTCAGCTCACGCGGGGGTAAATATGAGGATTACTAGGTCTGAGGGTTAGTCATTAAGCAAATCAATTATTATCAAGTATTTCTGCATTTACTAACTGAAGAAATCGCATATTATGCTCCGAAAATTGGGTGATTTTTGTGGAAGTGTTAGAAATATGTGAGAAGGTAGCAAAGTAAGGAATGACAGAGGTGGCCGTTCTCCACGCTGTCAGTATCGCAATGTTATGATGGTTCTATCTTAATTGATGGGCAGTCATCCAGCCGCATCAACTCTCGTAGGAGATGGCCACTGTCTCCCCGGCAATCTTTTATCTACTTCGTAGATCCATCGTGCAAGTCAGCGATAATTGACAAACCGCAATCTGCTGACAATGATCCCGAAATTGAGACTTGATTATCGCGAGCGACAAGATTCCTTATCTTGATCAGTATGTCAAAAATCCAGTGACGTGCGTGTCAAAGAATGCGCACGCATCCTCACACCCATATTACCACAATACCCCACGCGGAATCTCTCCCTAAGAAAATCTTACATATTTTGTCGGTGCGTCCATTGTCCAATGGTTCAAATCATTATTTCTAATTACAAGCACGTGACTTATTGTATTGTACTGTATGTATGTACAACCCGCCATGGACATGGCTCTCTGTCTATGAATGCTTTGAACGACATTTTATTTGCGCAGCTGGTGGTGTTACGAATCCGACAAGCGTCTCAGAAGCAATCCTGACAGTGATGCGCGCGTTGTTTATCCCCGACTTGTTGATCCGCGTCATTCGGCTAGCATTGCCTCCTGCACGTGGTACTACTGGCAGCGTCCTTAGCGATCTACCAAGCTGTTTATCCTTGGGATAAGCGCGCGCATCCCAGATAAAACTCGACCCATTGTTGTGTGCTCTAAGACTTTGTCCCGTTTCCTACAAGGGGATTTATATTCTTCCAGTGGGGGTCAATGTTTTGTTGTTAGTGTGTATATTTGTTCGTGGATACATATATCAGGATGTATTTAGTCAATGGAAGGTGATTATACAGGGATTGGAAGCATACAGTTATTGACTGAAGCGCGAATCCTCCTCTTGTATGGTTTGTCTCGCCCTCCCCCCGTCTCCTATAAACAAGGGGTCATCATCGTGGAAGTCGATTGCTAGTATCTGCATCTTTAGACAAGATTGCGATTACTTCAATAGCAATCCTCGACCATTAGCATCCAGGCTCATTACTTGGTGATTGTATATACCTGATCCACTGCTTTTACCGTACATGCACAAAGCATTATTTTAATGATTCAAGAACACTACAATAATTTAATTCACGGATATCAAGGTACACGAAGTCAAACAATGTCGAGCTTTAAAGTTGTAGTTATGTTGTTAATACACCATCATACTTTGTTTTACAAAGAGGCCTCTGGCTCGATGGTCGCGAATAACGCCGAAGTTCTCAAGAACAGACGAAGGAACCGTGCCAACGCCGTTAGTTCTCGTGAGATGTTGTTTTTTAGGCGGGAAATCATTCTGACACTCGTCAGGGATGCAAAAACTTGATATGTGAACAAATGCTATTATCTTGCAGTCTTTGTTTGCTGTCTTTGTCTGCGGTTCGCGCCTCATGTTGCGTAATCATAGCCGCTCAGTGGCTAAGACAAGACGCGCAAGTCACGGGGCAAACGAGCTCTACGCGATCCCATGGCTAGCGTAAACACAAACTGGCATCTCGTCCCCTAGGCCTACTTGCCCCAAACACAATTCTTCATTTTCTCTGTTGCCGGCCGGAGGGGCATTACCAGGGAAGCTTTGTTGTGGCTCCTAGCTGTACGGTGTTAATCTCATCCCGTGCGTGTCCGCTGACCCTTCTTATCTCTACATCTTAATACCTGTGACCTCTACCTTCTCCCCCCACATCCCCTCCGTACCTTCCCCTATGGAGTGTTGCTGACTCAATCGACGAGAATTATTCCCCACCCCCTCACCCGAGACAACGATACCACGAGTTAATCTCTTGTCTGGTATGTCTGTCAGTTACCATCCCCTGGGACACGATTCAAACTTTCTCTCTGAGAGCACATCAGCTGTTGACTTGAGGCTACACGAGTAATGGGAAGAGTTAGGGTCACAAGTTCTACAATAGACTCGGCATCAATCTGGGTGACACTAGCAGATATCACCCAGCAACTCTGGAGGTTCGCTCACTTGACCAGAGGCAGATCGCGCATGCGCAGATCCTTGAAGTTGTGAGGAAGCCAGAGAGTAGGTGCACATGCCTTGCTGAATGGAAATATGTATATGCCTTTATCAGATCATCATACATTGTTTAGACGTTTTCTTCTATCTCTAAATAGTATCCAGACGCAGATTTTTACATAAATATTTGCATAAGGCCGGTGACATTACTGATTTTCACACACAAAGCCCTCGCTTACTCCTGACAGTTGTGAATTGGTGTGGTCACGCGTCGCAGCCCCACAAAGACGACTTCTGCGCCTGGTGCCAAACAGGCAGCGATGCCACGCTGTTTACATTGGTCATTAGCGTCTGAAGCGTCGTGCATTTGACTCGCCAGGGGGCAGCAGAGGCTGGGAGATATTTGTGTGGCACCCGGAGAATCCGGCGGTTTTTCTACCATGGCCGAAACACAGTATTTCGTAATGAGAAATTTAGTTAATATTTCTACAAATATATAATCGATTATATGTTTGTTGTCTTTTTTTGTCAATAACAAAAATTAAGAGAAGTATGTATGCGGTGTACGTTGTCGTAACGAGTAGAAATTCCTTTTTCATGCGGTTGGTCGATTGTAATGACGCCTAGCGAACTTCAATATAAAGATGTACGCCCCAATCGCTGAAGGCCGTCATGAAAAGCGGTATTAATTACTGGCAGCATTTAAGACATCTCGCCCGCGACGATAAGTTTATAAACGGGTGTTGGAAAACTATCAGGGAGGAACGATGATGGAATTTTCTTTTAACTCAGTATGCCCGACGTTTTTCGCTAAAAGATTGCTCTTTTGAAGTGCGGGAAATAAATACCACTGGCGGTTGACTCTTGAAATGATGACAGATCAGTTTCTAGTGTGAAATCCACGATGTTGGAGGTGCCTTGTGGGGGTTGGGGGTCATGTGGGCGGAGTGGTGATGTTGACCTCTGGCATGCCAAAACCTATGTCATCCCCTGTGAACAAGAGACACAATGCCTTAGGAAAGGAAGATAGCAGGGAGGAATTGTGGTGCAGTTGGCATGAGGTTTTCCAGGCTATAAACACCCTTTATCGCCGCGCTTCTGCCTGGTCGCTTTCCGTCCAGTCACTCGGGGGCGCCACTGTAGCATATGGGCGGTGCCAATGCCGAAGTTCGTCAATGCTTTCCAATGCATTCTCAAATTAGTTAAGTAGGGGCGTGTGTTCACCGAAAGAAGCTTGATTTTCATTAAACGAGGCATTTTCATGGCACCACCTTTTTCAAAGCGCTCCGGGATTGTTCTGGCCCCAAACCCCTATTCTTGCGAGCAGCAATCAAAGCGACACGATTCTCCTTCACCCCGCCTTGCTGTGACCAATCGTCATTGGCCAAAGCCGCGCTCATGGAACGCCACCTCTCTCAGCATCCAAGCCAACCCCCCTCCTCCGCATCACATCAATGGACTCGCCCCGCTTTAGTTACCGAAAGATGATATAAGAATGGCGAAGACAGTGTACATAATTGTTGTCGGGCGCGTCAAGTGTCTACCAGAGGGAGAGGGGTCAACGGATTTTATAAGGGGGGGTACTTAGGAAGCACTGCCTAGCAACTCAGTTGGACTCGTCTGAAAAGCGATGTCGTTCTCAGTGAATGCACTCAAACCTATTATCTTCTAGAAGCGACGCTCTCGTCTCCTGCTTCTATGAGACAAGATTCCGTCGGAGGAAGTTAACTGTGTCTTCGAGATCTCCAAGCAGAAGCGACCTTCAAAAACTGACATCGTGAAATTCGTTGAATGATATTTAAGAATTCGTGGCACTGTGGAAGAAAGACAAACTTGATCTAGGGTTAGCCGAAGAAGTCTGATTCTCTGAACACTCAGCTGGCCAGGTGAAATACAGGTGAGGTTTAATCTGTTACCGTCTCCATTGGCATGTGAAGGTGTGATCAGGAATCGATTTCAGGTTGAATCAGGACAATTATTGATTTGCTCTAACGTCATCTGCCTTCGCGGCCTCGATGTCATTTGCACTTTCCGGATTTAGTGAATTTTCAATATATAAGGCATATATCATCAGACTTGATTTCTTCACGGAGATCTTGACCGAGAACGGTT
The DNA here is from genome assembly GCA_034190875.2 of Urechis unicinctus. Taxonomy (NCBI): domain Eukaryota; kingdom Metazoa; phylum Annelida; class Polychaeta; order Xenopneusta; family Urechidae; genus Urechis; species Urechis unicinctus. The sequence goes on along the minus strand of CM067358.1, from coordinate 68,744,624 downwards.
CGCATCCGTCTTAAACGAAAGTGCTTCTTAAACAGGGACTTTTTAATTGTGTGCGAGATTTTTGGAACCACGCACCGTACATTAATTTGCATATTTCGAATACGCTATAGATAATCTTCCGTTTATTGTTCAGTTTCTGTTCGTGATTTTGACGCTCGATCGAGCAACCCTAGTTAACTCTTTCTGTATGTGTTGCACGAAGCGTGCCACCTGTAACCTCAAAACCTGCTTGCGCAACAGAGCACTCACAATGTACATTGCTGTCTCGTGAGGAATATAATGACTGATAACAGTTACGTCATTAGAAACAGCGCCAATGACCTACAGTGATTCATTTCATAGTGATATCGTACGTTTCACTTCCGTATTTACAAAACTACATGTAAATTCGTTGTGGAAGTGGGGGAGGGGAGGGGGGGGGGGGGCAGAGCTCGCCTATTGCCACGTTTCATTTGGTCCCAGTCGGAGTTGACCAGTAGGATACTGTGGTCAGAGACGCGGAACCAATCGGGAATTAGATCCCGCCCTGATGTGCAAGTTGTCGTCATAAACGCCCCATGGTGATGCTATTCGCTTGACGTACGTCGCGATTTATTTTTTAAATCGAACCGCTTTTTAATGACGATATCTGGTCAAAAGCTTGTCTCCAGTTGGTCGTGCGCGTGACGAATGTTGACTTTTAAGTCTCTGTTATCTGACGGAAGAAAGCCGTCTTTCACTAGAACATTTCATCGGAGTTAGCAATTCATATTATAACCTTGCAATAAAATCCATATTAATGAGGAGTAGTTACAACACCTTAGGTATACCAATGGTTTAATTATTATTATTCCATTTCGTCTTTAGATTCCTTAACAATATAGTTCTTTAATGGCGCCCAGGCCTGGTTTAGTCCAGTACATTTTAAAAGTTGGTCAGTGACTTTTTGACGCGTTGTGATAGCAGGTTTCTATAGTACGCGACTTAACAGGCATATCTAGGCGAGGATTTATGGTCGTTCTTGTGTATTATGGTATAACATCAAAAATATGTGACATAGTTGAAGCCAGATTGCACGGCACTCGTGGGTGTTGACGGGGAACCCGAGTCGGGAGGGTAAGATGAGGTGGGGTAGAGTGGGGTTTGTACGGCAGGTGGAGCCACCTGGCTCTCGTTTCCTCCCTCGCTGCTTGATCCTTGTTCTTGGTGAAGCGATGAGCGAGTTGAGAGATGTAAGGGAGGAAGACAATAGAGTAAGGGAGATAATAGACGCTGATTGGTTCCAGACAACTGTACAGCTAAACACGTGTAGATTTCTGACATCACTTACCTTCAAGGCAGTTGTATTCTTTTACATCAAAGAGCTATTGGCGCGTCAGCGCGGTGTGATCCCGTACCGTGCGCCATCCACACACATTCTGCCGGCAAAAAGACGAACGCATCAACAAAATCGCGTAAAATGTGACTAATTACGTTCTATAATTAGACCAAAACCTACACTAAGTTACGGCTTTGTAAGATTGACTCTTTTCAACGACTCACCGCGTTCCTTGGTTTATGTTCTCGATTTTATTTCAAGACTTGAAAGCCAGACAAAGGATATTATGCAAAAATTTAATTTCTCTGTAGTTTTTTTTCTTCGAAAATAAACTGAAATGCCGTAACCAAACCAAGATGTCGGTGTGAATACTTTACAGCCGCTTCCACCTTTCTTTTGTTTTAAATTTGGGAGTGCAACAATGTGAAACACGGCCGCTGCTCACTTTGTGGGGCGCCCTTATGCTTCCCCATGCTTCCCCCATTCCCTTCAATAATAGACGCGCGTAATTTTAAGAGGCGTATAAACTCATGTTAAAGATAATGAAAAACAAAAAGATATTTCCTGTCAGATGAAATATCGCTGCCGCCGCCTAAAAGCCACACGCGCGCCATTGTTGCTGACAATTCGGGTTTTCTTTCCTAACAAAAATAGAAGCTGACATTGAAGGCTAAAGGCCCCCAATGAAGCCGTACTTATGTAAGTGCTGCTCACAAGCGAAGATATCTGGTTAGCAGTGGTTAGCGAGGTGTGTGTAGTTTGATGCTCAGAAGGAGTTAAAAAAACACGTTTATTTAGCCAATTTATTCCATCTCAATGCAAACTTGGAACAAAAATTATTGGAAAATAAATGTTCTTATTTCTTAGGAGGAGGCTATTTGTATTTGTAGTATGTGAGGGGTATAGGATGCTAACTTGATGCGATTGACAGACATGGTGTTTTTTGCGTAGTGTGGATGTATTTACCCGCGTGTTTCGTCCGTAAGTCCGTCTGTTTGTTCGTCTGCTTGTGTGGTCATGTGCGTGCCGAGTTGATGTTATGAAGATGTTGTCGATATGGAAGAGGTGCGTGTGTGGGGGGGGGGGGGGGGGGGGGGGGGCGGGGTGGGATGGTGTGGGGATGGCGGCAGTAGCTATGACGAGGTTATTACCTGTATGTGTGTTGCCTTGTACTGATCACCCCAGCCGCAACACGTGTACCTCGCACGTCCCTAATCACACCCATTCTTCCAGATGTGACTCCCTCATGCGCTACCTTCACCAAAGAGGGCGGCTGCTCAATGGAGTGCCTCATCATAAAATGCCTCAAGATAATGAGGTCCACACTGGTCACTGGCATGATAACCTATATCCTCCAGGCAGGTAATAAGTGCCTCTCTCGATTTGACTCCCAGCCTCTTGAGGTCCAGCAGCAGCTGGTGAAGGGTCGGAGGAAACAAGAGGGATTGTGTCTGAAGGTCCTGGTCAACGGAGGCACAAGTGCGTGGGTGGAGACTATATCTTGTTGTCGAAGCTTCTCTTCAAAAGTGTCGTTTTTGAAAAATGCCGGATGCTGTGTGATATTTTATGTCCCACAAACACCCACCCACCCTCTAAGTTTAGCCACCGAGTCAAAAACACGACGTGGGATGCACACATTTTAATTCGAGCTGCTTGGAGTGAGTGGATGTTTTACCAGAGAAAGAGGGTAGCTCCGGGGAGGGAAGGCTGTCATGAGAATTCGGCTGTTATGAGAATTAGGATGAGATCCGCATTGTGACATGTTCTGTGTCTGAGTGTATGCTACCAAACCGCTCCCATCCCCCTCCGCAGCCCGCTTCACCTGTCAAGAGGCGCTAGTATCAAGGGGAAAAGACCCCCCGAGTACGGCAAGGCGTTGTAATTTCATTAGTGATGAAGTCCTAATCCTTTGGAAGTCGTCCGCAACAATAGGTATGTCCGCTTATCTAGCCTTTAGAAATATTACAGCTGAGCGCTGCCCTACACAACGCACGCGCTCTGACGAGCCTTATTTCCTGCGTCCCATGTAACTGGCGGGTGCTTAGGTTATTACGAGTTTAATGCAGTTTACAGCTGGTTTTCTCATTGTAGAGGTGAGTCAGTGATAGTGACGGCATTGGCGAGTGTTGAGTGGCGGGTATATGTTACTTGGGGGTATGGTCGTTGTGGAGTGGGGGGGGGGGGGGGGGGGGGTGAGGGTGAGGGGTGGTAAGATGTAAAAGCAGACAAATGGCCACAGGTTGGGATATGATATTTGTCAGAGTCTGTATAGTTATTGTGTCCGGTTTTGCTACCTGTAAAACTCACCTGAAACGGAATGCTTTTGGCCGATCGGCTTAGCGTTGAACTCAGCTTGTGGGTGGCTAGATTTGTTTGTGGGCCGCCTTGTAGAAGTGATGTTGCGGGTTCGTGTTGGGCCAGACATTGTGGTAAGCTGAAACGCGGGATGATTTTCCTATAGAATGGAATACATCGTAAAAAATGCACCCGACCACCAAGTTGTATTATAAGCTACGCAAATCCCCGCATAGTAGCAACAGCGCTAAGCAACTGTTGTCCTTGACGACGGATGCTGTTAGTAAATGTAGTAAGCGGCCTCACTGTCAGCGGATGACGAATTCGCCCAGGCGTTGTCCCATACAGTGACTTACACGTACTTGTTGGACGTTTATTTTTCTTCTCACATTTGACGTGTTAGTCATATTATGCTTCGGAAATTATGGAAGATAATTGTCGTTTTTTCGAGGTGTCTTAAAGAGCTCGTCGTCGGTATAATGCTGTGGTTTATGGACGTGAGAAAAATTCACCATCCATCATTTTGACATTCAAGACATATGAAGCGTTTTGCGATGGGGTTTGTCTTGGTGTTTTTAACACTCGACGAACCCGCTTTCCTCCCCTGGTGCTCCAGACTTAGGCCGTGTAGGTTACGTTATGATGAAGTGTATTGTAATTTAAATCTTGTTCACCCACTCGCCCTCAATAAATCTGACTGCTACAATCGCGTCCAATAATTAAGCTTGAGTTGGCTTTATGAGTACGTGCAAGGTACATAGGAATCCCGTTGTTCAATTTTCATTCGCGAGAAATGGAACTCCCCTGCGTTCAAGTGACGCGCGCCGAGTTGCCGGAAATGAATTGGGTGTCTCGCGGACGACTTTGGGTTTTGAACAGCAAGTAAAAAGAGCCTGGCAGGACAATTGCGGGCACGGCAAGACCACTCTGAGACAGGTCCCCTCTGACAATGGCCGCCCGTCATTTAACCCCAGGCTTTTGCCAATGTCGGCGTAATGGCCTTTATTCTAATACAGTAATGGAATCGTGATGCACAATAATATGAATTTTACATGAGAAAGATTTGTCGGCGGCATGTCGAAGCTCGATACAATGACGCAGCATTGCATTAAATATGTTAGTAGCCCCCATAAGCGAGAGGGGTCCGCAAAGAATGCAACGTCAAGCGAGCCTACAATAGCCGAGACCGTTAACCTGAGTGGTCGAGTGGCAGGAAGATTTGGCGGCCTTCCCTTGTTTCTCCTGGGTAAGACCAAATCTGTGACTGTGTCCTCAAAAGCACCTGGATTGGTGTATCTCTGTGTGGAGGTTTTAGTGCCTGCGTGGATATAGAATCTCGCTACGAATTATGTGTTTAATTATAAATTATCAGAAGAAAAATGTTTGTATAGGCGTGGTATCCCTGGACACTAATGCAATTTGCACGTAGAAGTGTTCCACAATGGGTAATGGTGGTGGTGGTGTTGGGCGCCCGGGGACGGGGTGCACTGTGCTAGCTTTCGCCCCATGCAGGATTCCTCGAATGGCCCAAGGCGCAAAACCTTATATCAAATTGGTATTAAACTTACATGAATCATATATTGATTGATATACGGTTAATTGTTCGACTTATATAGCATCTCTTTCATTAGTTTAAAAACATAATACGTGGGATATATTGAAAGCCATTCTTTCATTTACTGTCCTAATTTTAGAACGAATTACCTGTTCAAACCCGCGCAAATATGCTTCGCCTGTCGTTCATTTTGCGTGACACAGCCAATGTTAAGAATGCAAATTCCCCGATCATCTATCGAGTTAATGTGAAGGATACTTAAAGCGACCGTTATTTGAATCTAGCCCGGATGTAGGGACGAGACATGCTCAGATAGTGCATTTAAACAACACCTGCGCTTCTAGGTTGTTAATCTATGTACCTATTGTCTCAGTATACCAGCCCTCAGCCTTATCTACACCACAATGAAGGCTTTATCTACGCAGCCTGCTAGCTTTACTTGTCCACTCATCAACTTCACGCCAACCTCTTGAATATAAAAGTCCTTTGAAATATACGTGCGCATTTTGCGAGCCAGATTTGACTTCTTCAAACAGGGACTCCGCGGAGGCGACGTTTGTGGGTTTAATGGCCGCGCCGTGTTTAGGACCATCCCTCAACTTCTTAACGTAAGTTGTTAGGATAGTAAACAGGGAATTACATATATACATACTATACTTGGCTAAGCCAATGTTTGCAGGCATTGTTCCCATTGAAGTGTTCGATTACATGTGCTAAGACCTGCACCGAGAAGCCACCCGCGATTGTCTGAGTCAGGGGAGGGTGCGCGGCCTTTGATCCAAATGGGATGTGGGGGGTGTGAATTGGGGTAGGTTTCAAGGGGTGTGGCCAGCGGTACTGGGAAGGCCGCTCTAGAGGTTTTGAAATCGGGGTTCACGTGCAGAATACCTGGTGGGTACAGTCGTGAAGTGTAGAAAAGGGGGTGGAGCAGATGAATTAGCACTTGGTGTGCACGCATCACAGTGGTTCGGTGTTGACATGTGCATTTCGAGTGGACGCCACTCTGTGTGGGAGGCGCAGGTCATTCCAATCAGCGCTATCATTACCTGAACATCCGTCTTCCACAACGCTCACGCCTTACCTACAGCAGAAACAGTATTCCATAGGAATTGATTGTCAAGTTTCTTCGCCTGCCCTTTCATCTGGATAGCCTGCATCCATTGAAGGAGTGAACTTCATCACCCCTGTTGCCGTATCTCCTTATTCTTCATAAGCGTGATGCTGGCAGACCGTGAAACATCGTCATCAGCCACAGGTCAGGTCGTTAGAAACTGCGTCGAAATCCTCGTTAAACTTGACGTTAGCGGCCGGGTATAAGTGAAGCGGTTGCGCGTCACCTATGCGACCCCTAACCCTAACCTATTGTTGGTCTATTACGCGTTCGGTTGACAAATGTTTACCCTTGTATTATACCTTCACCATAGGCTCTGGCTATCAGGCAGCGTAAAGTCGCTCTTGTTGGGTGCTACGACAATGGCTAGAGGGGATAAATTACCATACACTCACTCCATCGCTTGTCTTCCGCCTGCCTGCTCGACGGTCTTGTATTCTTACGGCTGATCGTTAGCTCGAACGGGCAAGCTGACAACAAAGCTGGTTACCAAGCTTGCGTTTGTTGATGAATAGTAAAGAATGGAGAGTAAACTTCCAAGGGCCTAGTCCTATTCTGTGCCTTGCTTTGTCGTGTACCTGTTGAATCCTGTAGGCGTGGTGTGAACGCTTCGGCAAGTCACGCAATCAGGTCACTGTATTCTCATCACAAGTGGCCAGACCTGATTAATGTGCGCTACTGTTTCTCAAGTGTCTCTTGCTAAATATCATGGTTTGTTATCTATGTGTACAGGAATATGTCATCAAAGCGCAAGAACACGCCAGTCAAACTAGCTCTGGACGACAGCATGCCTCATCAGGACATCCTCCATGCCAGCATGGATAACGCTAGTGAGGGCGACGACAGCAGCTGTGAGTCGGACCACGATAGTCCGTTAAGTCCGCTCCACATCGTCACCGAACGCTACACGGAGCACGGGGTTACGAACGGACCCAACACGGACGACAATCTAGAGGTCGATAGTCCCGAGAACGGACTTCCAAAGAGCAAGAAGCAAAGGATCTTACAAAGCGTGAAGAATGACCAGGCGAGTAGCTCGTCCGACAACGAGTCCTTACCCGGCTCGCCTAACTCATACTACAATAACCACCACCACCACCATCATCATCATCATCATCGCCATCATCAACAACAACAACAACAACAACAACAACAACAACAACACCCAAGTCAGCATCGCGCTCAGAGCCATCATCATCTTAACAACAACAACGTCCTACACAAGTCACCCATCCCAGTTTCCTCGACGACGACGACGACGCCCTCTGGCGGGCTGAACACTGCGCACGTGACCATGCAGCTCCAGCAGGGACGGGAGGCTGACGTCCTGGCCAACATCACGACTGCTTTGACGTCAGAGGGCAGCACCGAAGACAAGCAGGCCCGACTTAACTCAATGATACAACAGCTTCAGTGTATCAAGGAACAGCTCGCCAAGCAACAGGTACCTACACTTTCTCGTTCGCATTCATACTTAACGTTGTTTACATTCCAAGACAATATTCTTACCAAGGGTGGCTAAACATCGCACGTCTTGATCGATGCGGTGGTTCGGGCCCCACCTGTTGACACAGTACAACATACGCTGTTGATCACGTGACGTACTTACATACCATCAATGTCAAGTATGTGAAGCATTACTGACGAGCCATGAACATTTTCGGACATAGTGAAGTTCGCCATGAGAGCATTATTGATTAATCTTAACTACAAGTAGAGTCTATATATTATAACCCCATCATCTGCAACATCAGTGTAACTAAACAATTAACATCGGCACTTAACCGCTTGAGGAGGCTACATATAAGGGTGGTATTTTGTGTGGTAAGGCTTCACGTCAGTCCCCTTCATTCGAAACAGCCCTTGTTATGTCAATAGGCGCTTATATCAATGAGATACTCGGCTTGCCAACGGAAATGACACAGCCTTGGCAAATGATAATGGGCGTCTCTATCTTCTGTTAAGTACTGACGTACCTGATAACGGCATTGTTGTCGTCTGATACCTGTGTAACAGGCCAGCTGTAATGTAACCCGGGCTGGTTTATACCCCGGGCTATATTTCGGCATAGGCCAGAAAGAACCCCTCTAGTCCAGTTTATACCCCTCTAAGCCAGACTAAACCCCTCTAGTCCAGTTTATACCCCTCTAGGCCAGACTAAACACCTCTGGTCCCGTTTATACCCCTCTAGGCCAGACTAAACCCATCTAGTCCAGTTTATACCCCTCTAGGCCAGACTAAACCCCGCTAGTCCAGTTTATACCCCTCACAGGCCAGACTAAACCCCTCTAGTCCCGTTTATACCCCTCTAGGCCAGACTAAACCCATCTAGTCCAGTTTATACCCCTCTAGGCCAGACTAAACCCCTCTAGTCCAGTTTATACCCCTCATAGGCCAGACTAAACCCCTCTAGTCCAGTTTTTACCCCTTTCATCAATGTGTCCGTGTAATGAATTTCTTTTCATCAAAGTGTTAAAATTAAGTACCATTTTGGGTTCATTTTCGACCTGGTCCCATTATAAGGAGTCATGGAGCACATAAACTCTGGCAGGAATGTCCTAAACTACCTTAACTAGTACAAGGCCGCTTCTGTGATAGAATTCACGGGATGGTGTATGGGCGTGGAATGTGTCGCAGCACTTTGATATAGTCATCAGTGTTATGATATAGGTTTTGTAACACCATTTATTAATAATAAACAAAACACAGGTGTGAATAGTTTATATTCAAAACATTCATTTTTCATTGTATGAAATCGTCGTTTCACCACTGAAAACTATGTTGAGCTTAATTATACATTAAATCAATTATACCCCCAGGTGAATAAGTCTGTTTCATCAGCGTGTTAGATCAAATATAAAATAAAACTTTTCCTTGAATATTTTGTGTCTGGGTGTGGGGGACTTATCTGGTCCAGTGGTGTATGGAATAGTCAAGCCCATAATATACCCGGTGTATATAACAGGCTAGGCCACTTTAAGCCCAAGTATAGTCTGAGGGGGGGTGTATATCTCGGCCTGTTACACCTGGCCCAGGGTGTTGGCAATCGCCCAAGTCACCATTGATAATGCGGCATTTGTCAATTAGACAAATCGAGTATGTCATTGCTATCTATTACTGCTACAATGCTCCGGTTTGACTACAAAAGGACTCGCTTCTAGCCAAGTGTAGGTACTCAACGTTCAAGCACCCCGCATGATGCCTGCCAATAGGTGGACGGCCCTGTACTTTAAACTAGTTCACCTCAAGCGTGGAAGCAATGCGCGCCGAATGTTATGGAAAGCCACTTAAGTCATTGTTGGCTGGCGGTCAACTCGCGTGGTAACATCGCGGTCAAGTTTCCTGGTGCTTCGCTCGCATTACGCATGCCATCCACTTGTGCGGACAATGATAGCATAACAATAACGACCCGAGATTAGATGTTGATATTTAATCTGATATTAAAAATGGATGTTCTCTTCTCATCGGCTGTGAGAGCTTGTTTCTATATTTAGGTTGGCTTTAATGATATGTGTGTACTTAAAACATATAACTTCAATCAACCACCCAACGTGGATGTCTCCTTATTAGTCTGGACGCGTCCTATATTTTGACCCTTTGACACGTACTTATATCACCTTCACCTTCAGATATTGGCGGGAGTTACCATGGTGAACTTTCGTTGGTCGCCGTTACGTCAATGCAATTATGACAAGTGTCTGGTGCATTTGGTTTTTACTACTGAATAATCATTGCTGTTTTCATAACTTGTCGCACCAAATATATCCAACTTGTATATGTCCTTAGAGTTTGGGTCTTGTTAAATGGAAGACTTCCTAGTCTCGCTCCTGTCACACGAGCGGCCTTTTTCGATGTATTTTTTCACAAGGAACCCAAATTTCTTTTACTTTTAGCAGAGATAGAACAAGTCATCCATACTCATTCATCATTGCCTAAACCCCCACCAATCAGACTTGTGCCAAGGCTCGCCTCTGTTCATCCCTTTATTCCCAGCCGAGTTGACCCTCTTGTGAAGGCGTAAACAGGGAGAAAATTGGGAGATCAGCAGCAGATACGTCGCACGACAGCTGAAATGCCACCCGTCTGCTCCTTGAAAGCCATCGCAATCAAAGGCGGCTTTGTCTTAATAGCAGTTGGATAAACAGCGGTGGTCATCGTCTAGTTGCCGGTATTATCGCCCGTCAGCCGCCATTAAAGCGTCGCATTAGGGCCACGTGGGTGGTGGTGGTGAAACGTCTTGGGGATCGCAAAGGGCTTTGTTTCTTGTCTTACAATATTCCTCCATTCCTCGTTATTTTCCCGATATTCCCATCTTAATTGGGGTTGAAACGTCTTAGTAGGCTGCGACTAGGAATGCCAGAGAATTGGCAACCGGCGCCCAACTAAGGTCTCCGGACGTTTAATGGAACTACAGCCATCGCCGTTTAATACTCTCCACTCTACGTAATCGCTTTCCCTCGTGTCTTTATGCTTTACCCACTTGAAGTTCCTTATTATTTAGCCCTTATATTCAATTCACAATTATTGGTAGGATTCTAATTATAATTAATTTTGCGGGATAATTCATGGTCAACTTTGGTTTTCTTCTGCGCCAAAGAAAACCTTCTTTTCCGACTCACTGAAATTCTTGACAAAACCGCGCCTGAAATATCTTTACAATGGCATAAAACATACAGCCTCTAGCCCATTAATGCTTCCTAGACGAACCTAATCATTGACTCCAGCATAAGAGTATCGTGTTACCATTGGCACCAGTAATTCTTTGAGTACGGACAATAGCTTAGCATTACAATAGACTGCGTGTGCAGGCGAGGAGTCGGCTAGCTGTTAGCCTGGCACTTCCATTGACTGTTGACGCCAAGCCGCACCTCTGATTGGCTAAAGCATGGCACTACCTCTCATTGTCACGTCGCCTGGCCCTCGTCATTATTGACAGACTCAGAGCGTTCATTCTATTGTGCTATCTCACCACTTACAACGGCATTTGTCAAATTAGCCATTAAGTCACGCATGCGTTCTGATGTTAGGGAAGTCCCAATTATTCGAGAAATATAATGGTGTTGACTCCCAATAAAAGAGATATTTGTTCAATTAGTTTAACAATTCATTTGTCTTTCGATTGCCTGGTTATACTGATTAATGAATAACAAGCCAGTATAAAGACCACCCCAATAATCTTACCACCACTTCACCTGTCTGCGACTTTTTGACAACACGAACTTCACCTGATATTCACCCACCAAGGTCAATTATGAAGTTTTGATCATTCTCAACAACTGAACACCACACTGTACGCTTCGCCTTGGGTGACGTAGCCCACTCTGGTTCATAGTTTTCCACTACGATGATCATCCCCCGCAATCAGTGATAGACAAAGCCCGTGATTAGAGGGCTATTGGCCAATATAGCCTCATCACTTTGCCTCCCTAACAAGGAGGAACACTGGAGCAATAAAAGCGGGTGAGTTGGGCCCGCGGGGATGAGGAGCGTTCATCTGCCTTGGTAGCCTCTTCATTATTTTCCTTTAGTGGCGGCCCGAGGGCAAGACTCATCTGTTAGCGGACAATACCAGGAAGCTGCATGCAGTAATTAAATCGCATTTCAATACTGGCCCTGGGTGGCCTCAATCATAAGGAGAGCCAAGAGGGGGCTACAAACAGGCTGGTCGAGGCAAGAAAGTTAGCTGCACAGATTCTGAAACTTCTACTTCAGTTGGAGAAAATAAGATGGTTCCATGATGAATTCTATTCGTGCCATTTGACTTTCGTGTGTTGTGTGATTATTGTCGTATTTATACACGTATCGTTATACAAAATCAACGCATTCCTCTTGCTGGAGATAACACATTTTAATCGCTTGTTTCGATCTGTTATGTCTGCAGACAGGCCGTCCAGGTGAGGTAGTGGACACAGGTGACCGACCAAGTATTACAGGTGAGTGGGCGATACTACGAGAAGGCTTCTCCGTGTAACGCACCATCCCACCAACTTCTTGTCTTGTCTTGCGGGGCATCAAGATTTCAATTTTTATTGAGATTGACGTTGAAGGTCATATCTTATCATTCTATGTGTTTCGACAGCTTGACTTTTTCTTTGTGCTGTTAGTTTTACGATCAGGTTAACAACAGGAGCTCTTTTCACTTAAGCGTCGTATGCTGGGGCATGAACACACAGGTTTACACTTACATATCACTTTACTCTACAGGTGTTACACTTACATATCACTTTACTCTACAGGTGTTAACTTCAAGAAACAACATGTCATAAATGCACGTGTGTCTGTTGCACTTGTCCTTTACAAGTTATTGTAGTTCTGTACAACAATGACATCATGTGTCGATGTTGTACACGAAGCGTTAAGTAGAATACCCGGCTCGCTGGATTGTTCATGGGACTCTAGGGAACCTTCCAGTTACCAGTATATCATGTCACTGTGATTGTTTTAGAGCAACCCCTCCTTTGTACCCCTCTACAGCCTCGTACAATCGCAACACATCGCTCTATACTTAAACTTATCTCATCATCACTATGCATCTCGAAGTTTTTGTCCCTACTGGTGTCGGACTGGGTACTACAATGGAAGAAAGCAGGCATTGTGTTTTGAAGTACTCGAGACACAAGTCACCAAACATCCTGTATTGTCGCCCAACTGAGTATCGCTGTTTGTGGTAAGTTTCAACATGCTGGGTTTTTACTGGCCAGACTCAAGTGGGCTACATCTGTTTACTACATCCTCTCTTCCTTCCAATGCTGGTGTCCCACAACTTCTTTATCCATCATTTCATCTGACCTCACCCCCCCCCCCTCTCACCCTACCCCATCTAGGCAAACTCTTGCTCCACACCCCCTACCCCACCCCCCATCACCAGGCATACTGTTTCCCCGCTCCCTTCCATTCCATGCCCCCCCCCCACCCCGCCCCCTCTCTTTACTAACATTACTTACTTTGTGTGTCTCTTGTGTCCTCACCGCCTTCCACCAATGACTTTGTTTACCGAAGTCAAATCTTGCATAGACAATGCTAAACACTTGACTATTGTTTCTCCGGGAGCAAAAATTGTCTCCAGCTTTTTATGTGAGGGCGGGAAGACAAGGTTGAAGGCAATGATACATGGCCTAGCTGGCCACGCATGGCAGCTTTGTTGTCGCGAAGGAGCGGGTCATTTTGGGTGGCCATTGTTTTCCCTTCCCATGAGTCGCAGAAATCACGAATCGTGTCTTGTACTTAATGCCGAGATATTTGAAATAATAAGATATCGTAGAGTGTATTGTTGTCTCTTGTTGCCCATACTCTGACACACTCTACTCTTTGGAGTTTTCAGTCCTCGTTGGCATATCAATAGTATTGGACTAAGACGACTCAAAACAATAGGGATTGTATATCGCACTACAATACCAATCTCTGTTGGTTGTCAGTTAACATAATCTACCAATCAGAGACAAGAGCTCCTGTGAAGAAGTTGGCAAACATCGTTTTAGATTTCTACCTTCAGGAAAAAAATATGTTTCCTGTTATATGGCTCTATGTTTTAACATATACTTATATTTTGTTCCGTTTTTTAAGTAGATACGATGCCCCCCAACACCCCCCCCCCCTACCCCGCGATCCACGGGTATACGGTCCATTCTCGTCTCAACGCCTGTTCAAGTGACCATGCATTCCAATTGGATATGGCATGTGCGCCGCCTCTCATGTTTTACGATGAGGAAATATGATATTTAAGTTAATTTCGCACTAAACAATTCTCACGCAGAACAACACTCAATTCTCGCACAGAACAACACTCAATTCTCACGACAAGTTTCCTTGTCTGTGATTTATCATGTGTCCTATGGCTTCTGGACTTTCCTCCATACCTACCCTACCACCAACCGGCACGACAATACTCTCCCTCTGCTCAATACAACATGTAAAATTCCAAGTAAAACTCGAGTATTGGCCACAATAGTACTTGAGAAATACAACAATGCTGTGTTTGTGTACCAGTGGGTCTTTCAAGTTGTTAGCAGGCTCGCCCAACTTCATGTCATTGCCCGTCAACGCACCGACAGTTGTTACATTGTATAAGCTGGTGAAAGCTAGAGACTGCCTCAGTTCATTGTATACCAACGGACACTCAAGTCCATTCTGTGCTGTTTGTCAGCCGGCTTCCAAACAACGCTTGCTAGGGTTGTAATTTTCATTGCGAACTCTCTCCTTCCTTTTCTGGCCCGCAACATTTGACTTGGTTATTAAATTTTGCGCACGGTTTTGGGTTCAAAAAGCGTTGTGTGGTCGGGGTGTATTTAGTGGTGTGGTGTTTCCTGCTCTCATTCAGTAGCTCTCTGTATGCGGGGTCTGTATCTGGTCACAACCACTACATCTTAACCGCCCTCAGATCAAGGTGACACGTACAGGTAGCCCGGGCATCATACAATCTCTCAATGTCCATTAATCGGGCATTCTGACACGGGTACCTTGAAGCTGACCACAGGTAGCTTGTGCTGAATGCCCTCCCCCCCCCCCGGGCAAAAGGGGCTGCCATCTTGATGAAGCTACGATCACCTGGACCGTCTGTATACCTGCCATTGTAGGCGAGTCTTTGTCCGGACTCTGAGACTCGGCTAAGGAAAGATGCAGACCCTCCGACGAGAATGGTGCGATGGCTAGCACTCGATAGAGCCTCAGTCCCGTCTCAATAACCCTATCAGCGCCTCTATCTCAGAGAAAACATTTTCTCTCGAGCTCCGACTGCTTTCAGCCGCTGTAGATCGCGGTACGATTTGCCTGGGGCATTGTACTTAGCCGAATCGCTTGTTGTTCCTGCCAGTTCTATCAGACTGTGAAACGGATACTCGCCTTATCACGACCTATCATGAGTTGAATCAATATTTTACTTAGCTTGGCATTTCTGCTCAGTTAATTGAATTTACTGATAGGCCACAAACATACTGAAAATATAGCACATTATGTTGAAAACAAATCAATGAATTCATAACACCCTCGAGACCTCGGGTTTTTACTGCAGTGCTGCTCCGTGTAAAACACAACGACTGATTTTGACTTATGATATATCTGCATCTGACCGTGCGATACGAACCGTGCACGTGTTCTGTGACACGTGTGCTCTTCTCCACAGCAACAAACTAGCTGATATGCTATTTGACTTGCATGTCTTTACCTATAGACCGTGGTGTTGCGTGGGGATGTCGTCTGGTTACGGTTAACCATTGCTCCTCGGTTGCACCCCGATGTATCGCAGCAAGTGGAACTCAGCACAATGACAAAGTTGCCTTTGCTGGAGTTCTGACGCAGAGTGTTTGTTCTTCTATAATGTTTATTGCAATTGTTTTGTGGGATTTTGGAAGTTGTCTGGTTTTGGGTCGTGAAAATTTATCACCTTCGTATACGATGTTGACAAGCGCTTTGGGTTCTTGGAGTTCAACGGGATTGAAGTCTCGTTCAAGTCTCCCTGCGTGGCCTCTTCCGTCGCTTTACTGTGAGAACGGCTAAAGACCATAGGCATGCGAATATTGCTTCCCGGCTTTAAAGCCAGGAATAAATACAACAACAAAAAACATTTGTCAACTTAATTGAAATTTGAATATAGATTGCTTTGGGTGTATGGCGCACCTCTGACATGCAGATTGATGGGGTTTCATTCTCAGCACAGTCCGAAAGAAAGCGAGTGACTTGTGCTTAATTGAAGCGATTCCCACGAACACACTAGATGAAGGATCATGCTCTTGTGTAATTACGTGTAAATAGGTAGTATTGTGGTCGACAAACGTCGCCAATCCCTCAACTGTCCCCTCACAAAAAGCCGCCATCAGCCACACGCCGAGTCTTCCGGCGAGCCCGTCAACTCAAGGAATCTGTCCTATTAAGTTGACCTGTCCAGAAGATTGTCGGCCTGTACTTAATATCCACTGCTTCAACAGAAAGACCCTGTATTCTCTTTTAATTTGCGTGAAGAATGAGGTTGGTTGTTGCGCAGGCCCCGGTGACACTGAGTGGGGTGTTATCGCGAGGGACAGATGAGGGTGGAGGTAAGGGAAGGGGGCTGGGAATTGCTGGAGGTTTAACCGACCTCCATCATGCAGCAGCAGTAGGACCTTCATTGGGAGGGTATCTAGGGGGGGGGGGGGTGTCAGATTTTGTACGGTAAATCTTAAACTCCACACCTCCACTCCACCCCGAAATCTTTTGAACTGGAAGGTAACTTTTAAGCCTAGGGATGCTAGCCTAGATATCTTATCGGTGAATGTGTCTCAAGGCGCCAGCGTATACATCGTCATAAGTCCATGACATTTCCGATCCCTCATCGCTCCCCATCCTGTGAAAAGATGGATGGCTAACTTAATGGAATAATCTCCTCTTTCTTACTCTACAAATATTGTTTTCTCTGAAATCGATGGGATTGTTGCAGAGAATCGTAGCACGTTTCAATGAAGATAAAGCCGGGTGAGTCATTTACATCGGGGTGGTGGCCTTTCTAATGCAGAGCTCCCCTTCTAGCCTTCCATCGCACAGCTAATATGAAGATAAATCGAGGCTAATCTTATTTTCCTTCACCGAGCGACAACAAGTGTGCGCGGGCGTCTGTTGCAACCACAATGAATATAAGTTCTATTGGTTAATAGACGATCGTTACTGTCAGCGTAGATCAAGATGTTATGTGGTGATAGTTACCATGACGATAACCACAGTGAATTATGGTGGGTTGGAAAACGTTGATTCCTGGTGACCAGTCGCTTGTTGGGAAGGTAACAGCCGCAACCCCGCGGCCTTCTCAACTTGTGCCCCGCCCCCATATTAAACCCTTTTCAAACTTTTCTTGCGCACAGAGTTATGGATATTGCTTATTATTTTAACGAACGCCTCAGGATTAAAGGGAGTGAAGCGGTCAGGAAATGCCCGAGGTCTCACATTTGGGAGGGTTATTATTCGTACAGACCTCAAGTGCAATGGCATCACATAGCAACCTAGGTGTACAATGAAGGTGGTATAGAGGGACCTTTAGGTTTGATGCCTCCCGGAGCCTTCCGACTTAACTGCCACCACAAAGGGTTAAAGTGCTCCTTTGATTTGGTTTCATGTCATGGCTTGGAATAGTGATCTTTAATGGATACCAGCTGGAGAACTGTAGAATGCCTCAATCACTTTGTGGGTGTCCTTATGTTGTTCACTTGTTCGCTGTGGCCGACGCTCGTTGATAAATAATTCAATTATACCATTTCAGGTGCAGATGGTATGAAAGATATCCTCTCGTCTTGTGGGTGGGTCCGCTCCCTGGGTTTTTAGATGATGCTTGGCCCTTGGTTTCTACGATGGTTTATTTTCTTACTGAAAGAAACACAAATGAAAGTGCTGGGTATCGAATTGAATATACAATTGTATTCATTTGTGGTTACAAACCTACTCTTATGTTCATAGCTTGCTTCTCTTCGGGAATTTTTTCCAACATGATGTCGAAGTATTGGGCGAGTATGACAGCGGATGTGGGATGTGCTGAACTCAGAAGGGTGGCACTGTGGGATGTGCTGAACTCAGAGGGATGGCACTGTGGGATGTGCTGAACTCAGAGGGATGGCACTGTGGGATGGTACTGTGGGATGTGCTGAACTCAGAGGGATGGCACTGTGGGATGGCACTCTGGGATGTGCTGAACTCAGAGGGATGGCACTGTGGGATGGCACTGTGGGATGTACTGAACTCAGAGGGATGGCACTTGGGATGGCACTGTGGGATTTGCTGATTCTTTTAAGATGTATTGTTATCGAGATCAGTATACATATCTTCTGCGCTTCGGGCAACTTGTATGAATGAGATCGATTTATCACCTGTATTCTCATGTTTACCACAAGTCAAGAAACCTAGGCCCGCGCAGCAGCCCCCTCTCAGTAGCCCCCTCTCAGCAGCCCCCCTCTGGCCTCTATGTCTGGTCTGATTGATGGGTTCTCTCACCTGGTGGCTGTTGCTCAGGTATGTACAGATATAGGCCCCACTTGTTGCTTCGTTACCTTTGCCGGTCCATCGGGAAGCTCCTATTACTTTAAGCTGCAAACCTGAGTGATGGTGCAAGTAATGCTAAAGGTGCCAGGATGTTGGCGTGCCGGGAGGCTGTGGCTGTATGGTGTGGCGTGGAACGATTTCATGTTTGTTTTTATGTGAAATCATGTATGAAACATTGTTAATGTGAAAAGTCCAAGCTGAGACTCCTCGCGTCTCGTGCTTATGTAGTCAGTCTGAACTTATTTATGATGATAGATAGCGCGGACCGAGCGGGTTGTCGGGGCAGTCGGGGCGATTCTGTACGGAGATGATCGAGTGTTTGGGGCACCGACATCGTTTGGCCCGGATCCGAAAGGATATCTGAGAAAGAAATTCGATTTGCTCGCCTCCAAATTGAATTGTCTTTGTAATGAGGTAAGAATGGGAAATAAAAGGACCCTTGGGTTGGTCTGTCAGATAGTTATTATTAAGAGAAAATAGGCTGCCAGCTTTCGGGCTAACCCCGGTTAAATCCGGCAGGGCAAAGGGGCGGGCCCACGGCCAAGAGGCTGGAGGTGTGATCATCTTGTGCATGGGTGAAATGAACAGCGCGGTTTGTAAGGAGAGCTGAAATTAATCTCCAGGAATACAGGCCACAAAACCAGCAAAGCACTGGGCCAATCAGCGCTGAGATGACCGAAGTAAGTAATGGGTCTGGTATTGTGTGCAAACAAAGCTAGCAGGGCCTATTTGATGGAGGCACTAATGTAGCCTCGGTGCTCGCTGATGGCACCCTGTGGACCTCTGGCAGGACCAGAACTGCCTCCTCAAGACAAGACCCTCTTAGCTTTGATCAGTGGAGGAGCACAGGGCTACATAGTGGGGGCATCATATTCATGTATGGACACGACGGGCCCCTAAAATACGTGTCTATACCCCGGGGTGACATCCGCAACCCTTTGTTCTAATGAATTGAGCTTTGGTTAATGCTCGCTAGGGCTGAGGTGTCCATTACAAAGCGGGAACGGCAGTGAAGCGGCCAAGAGGAAGGAGGTTCACACAGCTCATAGCTACAAAAGAGACTCACCACATTTGACAATGTCGTTTCGCCTTAGACTAGGAAAAACCTAACTGTAGTCAAAAAGAACCTTTTATCTTCTTGGAATGGCAGAAAAATGCGGAGAGATCCAAGGGAAGTTGAGATATAGGAGCCACCCCTGGCCAATGGGCCTGGTAATGACCGATATCTTTACCGAAATACGCCAGCACGTAGTCTCTGTAGCAGCAGTAGCAGCAGCAGCAGCAGCAGCAGCAGCAGCACCATTAAAGATGAAGTACTTACACATTTTGGATTTCCTCCCATTGTTTTTGTCAAGTATGGTTTTTAACAACCGAGCCGGTTATCTTTATCCGACGCTATCAGATGCTGCCCTTAGGTCTTGCTGATGCGTTTTACTGCATATATGTCTGACAAGGGGAAGACGCGTCGTGCTGAAAACAGAATGCTTTTATTGCTGTTATCTTTAAGGATGTGGAAGTTAAATGTCAACTGCAGAGGGTAAGCGGGAGGCAGGCAGGAGTTAAGGGGTCAGAGTCATAATTGGGATGAAGCGTAGATTAGGGGCTGCCCTCGCTCGCACAGTCTGATACTGACATCTCTAAAGGGGGTTCGTCTTTATTGCAATGGCGCTTCCAATTTGTTCTCTCTTGTACCCCAGTCAATAACGTGTCCAGAAGGTCCACAACTCAGCCCGACTAGTGTGGGCGATAATGGGAATAATTACTTCACCATGGCTTGTAATAATACAAAATTGAATCTCATATTTGTACGGCTGGAAGACAAAATGCATGACACTTTTATTACCAATGGTCGCGGATGTATATGGCTGGGGCTTATTGCTAAGGTCAGGGGTCGGTGCCATGGGAACAAAAGCCGTGGTACCTAGGACAAAAGATGAGTACGCAGATTATTACTGGGGCTGTGTCATTCTCTTGTCACCCCCATGCTCGGATCATTCCTCGTGATAATATCCCAATTAGGCGCTTTCAAGCGGAGGGTCTGCAGGGTAAAGCTGGCGTGAGGGTCAGGTTGACGCTGTCTGGAAATATTCCGGTGGCGAGGAGCAGTAGGAGGGACATGGTGAGGAGATGGTGAGGTATTTGGCTTCAGGTCTGGGGGTAGACATAATACTGGCGATGTCGGGACCTCCGGCAGCTGTGCTCTGACCCCCTGTCAAGATTAACAAGCTTCTATTATTGTGAGGGGCTTTTAATGCATTGACAGCACCTTTCAGGATCTAAATGGCAAATGTCAGCATCACCATGCGGCTATATGACCTCTGTTGTGCCTTTATTAATTCTGACAACATTTCATTATCCAATCACGCCTTCAGGTTATGTCCCGCAGGTTTGTTCTTGGGTCTTTATTGGATTAAAGAACGGAACAGAAATTTATTAGTTTTATGGGCAATTCGATTGATACCACATGGAATCAAAACATTGGTACATAGATAATTGTGTAGTCGATTAATATTGCCATTCACCATCAATGTTTTAAGAAATAGTTCATTTGGACAAAAAGGAACAGTATGATATGAAATAGCGTACATATTGACCAATTATGAAATTATCTAATGTATGCCAGTATGTTTAACCAAACGGTTTACACTAACTTGAGAAACCAACTGAACGCATCTGCCTCGACTTGAGCACCAACCTTATGGTAGCAATCTCCCCTTGTGCGCCCTTCTGTGGCTTTTTCTGTATTCAATAAAGGACAATGCTGAGAGCATTGTGTGAATGTTGCTGAAGACCGTGTTTCAAGCTGCTTAGATGCCTGAGTCCTGACGTACGGCTTCAGCTGTGGAGGGAAACAAGCTGATTTGTCTTATATCACCTTTTACCGAAGAAGGTCTATAAAACGAAGAGTTGTTATCGTGTAGATACTATCACAACTATTCGTGACTTCTTTTACGTAAAAGGTGAATGGAAATGAGGCGGAGCCTGCTGTTGTGGAGGTGTTTTTAGGTCGAGTTCTGAATCACCTTAATACCATGAACATGACATCGCGCGCAGCTCGGAAAAGGCGTCGTGGCGGATGTAAAGCACGTGCGTGGCGGTACTGACGCCGATGCCGCTTTATAAATCACCGTGGCTATTGGTAAAACCATCGCGTCTTTAACTTGATGCTTGATGTTTCCTTTAAGTATTGTTTAGCTTCAGAGATGCAGAATATGAAAATGACGAAACCACAGATATACAAACAAGTCGTCTGCTTTTGTGAGCTACACTAACGAGCTTGGTGTAGAATTTACTTACAGCCCGACGTTATTGTTGATCTAGTTTTAAGGTTGCCACCCATATCACATTCGGATGGTCTGTTGCATCGCGCGTGTTGTGACATTACGGGCGATGCATGTAGGTCCCAAGGCTTTGAACTCACCAATTGTTGAATATCCATTACGCTATATGTTGATCTACAAAGCAATTTTTGCTCATTATTCACAATCGCCATGACAGAGATGCCCCAGTGTGATGACATGGCCGTGTTTTGTAATAGTTCCGAGTTAAGTCAACTTCAAATGCTAGTTGTGTCTTAAGTGTATTGAGGACATTTTTAAAATAACGGGGCTTTGTGTTGTAGCACTACAGCAGATGATTGTATTTCATCTGTGGACATTGGGTTGGGTGGAGTACATTTACAAATGGGAAATAAATGACGGAAAATAGAATGCCACTGTTTTCTATTTTCATGTATGATCTAAGGAAACGCCATGCATTTACAGCTGTTTGTGGATATTTACAATAGGAATTGTGAAAAATACGCGCTATTTATTTGACTAGCATGCGTACTTCTTGAGGTGACAACGGAAAATCCTGGCATGACTGCCGGCATACTTCATGCTAATCAATTCTGACAAGAGCCTTGCTAAAGAGGTGAGCTTGTTCACTGATGCGGTAGTGGGTTCAGCTGGTATTTGGAGTACTAATGGCTGCGCTTTATTAGCAGTTTAATATAGTATTTAGCCAGGTTTCCGTTTCCTTGTTGGTTCAAGCATGCGTCGCGGCGAATCTGATTTGGCTCAGGCATATTGGGTTTGATAGCATATGCGCGAATTCTCCTGACAGCGGAATTCGTTGCCCAACACATTAGTACATATCGTTTAACCGTATTTCAAGGTCTAGTTTTAAAATTATGTTTGAACCGATTTGTGTGACCGTTTAGTAATGCCCTAGTGGTACCTGTCTGATATCGCGGCGGCTGCTGCTGCTGCTGCTGCGACTGATGCTATTTGCTGAATCCCGGCCTCCATCAAATTCTCACCGGAAGATGGCGTTAATGTGCCGGAATGAGGCGAGATCAGCCGTCAGAGGGCGCCAAGCAGGGCCCCATTGAGCTTGTGATCCACGTATTGTTCATTTGTCTCGGTATTTGTATCAGAAGTGGCCCGGTGACTGGGGATTTTCCGCCCGGTTAGGCAGAGCAAGTAGCCACAGGATATGCTGCTTGCCCGGTTATCGGCCGCTTGGTCCGTGCAGGTGGCGTTTCAGTATCGAGGGAGAATGCCTTATCCCGTGACCCAAATGACCACTATTGGGATTCAGGCAGTCGCCCAGAAGTGATTCGATAGAGTTTTGTCTCCCCGGTCAGACCCCTGTGTTCTGCTACTTGGTTTTACACAATTTTCGTCAGCGATCTCTATGAGCAAATTTCGTCCGGGTTCTTGTTAATGGTCGCCAAATAAGCCCGGGCGACCAAAGCCGGCCGTTGAAGGGCAATGGGTTGGTGTCACAGGAACGTAATTACTGCTTAGAGGCCCCAGTACGAAGAACAGGTGGCAGGTTAGGGGAATGGAAGGACAACTCAGTTTTCATCAAGCTGAAATGAAGTCCCCAAAGTGAAACAATGATGGGTGGCATTGTGTACGAGGCATCAGGTCGCATGTTTCTTAACCAACAGCCGTGTCATGCGTCTGACACTTGCTGTGTTCGCTGCGTTGGACTCCCTAAAGCACTGATTTCGTGTTGAGCTACAGTAATTTTGTTCTTTTATTATAAACAATCTGATCTCTGTGGTACTCAAACCGCCGAAAAAAAGACTAGCATCTCGCGTTTCATGGCACACCATGCTTGTAGATTATTGTGTGTGGTGTGTGGTGTGTCGTGAATTCGTTTATTCCTTTTTTTTATCATTTGTGTGAACTTCGGTGTTTTTTTTCACGCTTACTGGTAATATATGGATTTATCAGGTTGCTAATTCTGTTTTTCTTTCAATTTTCGTGTTGACCTCTGACCCTCCCCAGGATTGGCTGATTGATACCACTTTTTAATGTTTTCTCCGAACACATGTGAAATGACTTTCCCCACAAGGCCAACATTTGACACCAGCTAATCTACACAAGGCGATTTGTCACTCTGGGTGCTATAGAGGCACCTCGCCAAATCCCCCCATGTGTTGTATCGGTATTCTGCAGAACAACAGGTTATTTAGCGATTCTGCTTTCCTGTGGGGTCAAAGGTCGCGGTCTGGACATCTAACTTTCAACTCAAGTTAGTTTATCCCTCCCTTGATACGTTGCGGGGCAGCAAAACTGAGAGACGTGGCCTCTTTCGAGCATCGACTGCGGTGAATTATAGCAATGGACACTATTGAGTAATCTCCCATGGCTATTGGCGTTGGAACATACTCACGCTGCAAGAGCATCCTGCTGATTTGAGCCAGACCTCCGGGCCAGTTCTACCACGTGACTCTCCTGGTCCAACCCCACTCTTAGTTTGTCCGTAGCAATTTGTGTCATATTCATGGGGCAATCTTCCTTTTTGGCATTCAATGAGAAACGAGTGAATTTTGATGGGGAAACCCTCACGGAAGTTGGCTTTACTTATATTTCTTTCATCTGCAAGCACTCGAGTGTGTTTCATGTGCGCGTACCTAGCAACATATGCTGCTATTAACATCTCGCGCGGCATGTTTTACAACTCTCATAACGTCCAAAAGAATCCACGACGCGTTCTTTTCATCTCTCGCGACTTCTTTAACAACTCTCACGGCCTCGAAATGAACTCTACTGGCTTCCGTTCCAACTTTCGGGGGATCTTTTACAACTCTCGCAGCGTCTCAGGGTACTCTCACAGCGTCTCATGGTACTCTCACAGCGTCTCAGGGTGCTCTCACGGCGTCTCATGGTACTCTCACAGCGTCTCAGGGTACTCTCATGTTAGCTTATGGGTCCGGCACCACGTCCCATCAAGCTATAGCGGTATATCATCCCGCAGCTCACATGATCAGACATATACCCATTTAAATTCACCTCTATAAGACAATATTAAACTCAGTAGGGGGTCTGTCACGGCAATCTAGTTCATGGCTTCAACCATCTATTTCAGCTGTCTGAGTGACCTTCAGTAGGTCAATAGTTCACAAGGGAATGGGACAGGTTATAATGGTATCAATGTGGTTGCCTAATGTACGCCCGTGTTGGTGCCCATACAGAGCTGTTGACATGATGACAAAAACCAGGTGTGGTACCGCCCAGTGACTAGCTTCTCGAATTAAGCTGAAGTAGCCACTTCCCTCTCCCCCCCCCCCCCACACCCCGCGCCTCCCTCGTCATCTGGCCTCGCATATTCTGAGGCTTGCAAAGAGCCAAATGTCGAGATGATTTCAGGCACCTGTCCCTTGGCAATAAATTGTAATTGTAAGCATATATTTTCAGAAATTCACACATTGCGTGTAGTTGTGTGTAAGATTATGAATCTAAATCTTGTACTAAAGGTAATGATGGTTACATGCGGGCTCTCAAGTATGCTCTCTCATTGTTAATTTGTCTCTCAAAATAGCATCCTGGGATATCTCGTGCATATGTGGCATTCTTTACTATCAGGTTCGCACCCTGTGAGTTCCTATCGGAAGCTGTGAGACAATGTGATTGAAAGAGTCGGCGCAGTGGGGCAATGTTCCTCGATCGGAGTAGCGAGGCACACTGGGAAGTCCGTGAACATTCCTAGGATCTGATGTGCGATTCTCTAACTTCATGCTGGCAAGAGATATGACGGAAAGTTTCCTAGACTGCTGATTCAATGGACCTCTGGCGTCTATGAATGGGCGGATATCACCGTGGGATCTGTGGGGTTCTTTGGGGCGATCGCCTTCCAGAATGGATTCGCGGACAAGCTGTGAACAAATGGCAGAATGTGATTTCCTCATTAGCCGCTGCCAGGCACCGCCCTCTCTGCCCCGACCCGCTGCCTAGTCTCCGGAGCCGCGGCTGCAGAGCGCCTGTGCTATTCGCTTTGTGGTTGCTGATGACGAACCATCCCCGCTCACACAGCCATTGACAAATGACAAAGTAATTTTTCTTCCATTGGCGAGCTGATAGGCGAATGATGAAGGGTGTTGAGATTTAAGGCTGTCTCATTATGGCCCCATCCATTTGCCTGACTGGGCCTTCCTGACAGACGCGGCTTGTGCGAGGATTTCACGGCCTACAAGGCGCCGATTCACACCTTTCTAAATGCCAACAAACACCCAATAAGGAGAGGGATTTCGACCTCTTTTAGCCTTCATGTCGTCCCGCCTCATCAGAACACCGTTGACGACGCTACAATACACTCACAAGTCGGTACTATAGACTGGGCCCAGGAAAAAAATGCGCCATGAAAGAAAAACCCAGATGTTCTTGGAGGGAACTATTCACCAGGAAATTTAGGAATTGAAATGAAAAGCAAATTATTTTTTGTTTGAGTTGTATTCAAAATCTATCGTGATGACTTGAAGGCTGGTATGTGTGTCTCCTGAAGTCTTTTCTTTTGTACTTCACTGATTCTCAATCCGGCCATATTAGCCGAATTTGTGCAGAGAAGTAGAGAAAATAGTAGAGAAAGGACCCTCCTGTTTCCTTGGTAATTACAGATATGCTACTCGTGGGCACTTTGAAGCCTCGGGAGACAATCGGCGCGGAATAATTCCTGGCAGACAGATGGAGTAAGCAAGGCTTGCCTGGCAAGCCGCTCGTTGGATGTTCATGAATTTCCGATCAGGCCCGAATGAAGCGGCTTTGTGGAATGCTACCGACATGTAATTTCATAGTTCCGATCGGGATAAACTAGAGAGGACTGGGGATTGTTGTCCGTTGGGTTTGTGATGCTAATTGGGTCGGGTCATGCTTATCTTGAACGGACGGCGACAGCACTGTAAGCGCTGGTTACTTGTTATTGGAAAGCAGGAAAAGGGGGCCTGCTCTGGAGTCGAATCGGGCCGCTGTCGTGCAGCCTTAGATACCGCCAATTATTTATAAATGTACAAAAAAAACCTACCGAATGAATATTGCGAATTATAAGAGACCGGAAGTGCAGGCAATAACATGTCTAAGTTCCAATTAGCGGTCTGGTAGGACCTACATTGTATGTTACGCTGCCCTGTGATTATTTACTGACATGCGTTGAGGAGTGGTAGTACATACATGTATGTAAGCACACGAATGTTGTTCCTATTAAGGAATCACGAAAAAATGATCAAAGGAGCTGACGAGCATAATACTTGCAACGACATTACCCTTTTTTTCTCGCAAGTTATGTCTTTGTAATGTGAACCGTTTCTTTGTAATGGGTACGTCTATCGGGCCTGTGTCTGATCACGCGTGGTTTGTGCTTGCAGTGGGAGACCGTGACAGACATGCGCGAGTTCCGTCACCACCAGAATTCCACAACTCTCGCACATCTCCTAAAGCGGCCACTTCCCCGAGCGCATCCCAGCGTTCCCCTGTGCCATCCCCGGCTCACATGATGGTTATGAACCATCACCACCAGGGACCGCCACCACCGCAGTCACCACCCCGCATGGCCGCCCTGCACAATATGGAACAACACCCCATGTCTATTGGAAGTTTGGACGCTCCTCTTAATCTCAGTAAACCAAGACCAGTGATGGATGGAAGTTTGGACTTTTCTAATAGAAGGCCTGGTTCTCTCTCTAAGAGCCCTCCACCTACGGGCTCCTCATCCTCCTCTACGAAGTCTTCCTCGGCGAAATCTCAACCTCCCCCGGCCCACAGCCACCGCTCACGGGGTTCCTCATCCCATGCCATGCCACCGCCGGATATGATGGTGGGCAGTAAGGCGAATATAATGGTCCCATCCCCTCTAATGAGCAGTCCCTTCGCTGGTATCCCGGCTCATACACATGCTCTGACCAATCACAGTGCGTCAAACATCAGTCCCATCAAATCCCCCATCCAGCATCATTCCCATGCCCTAATGGACAAGGTAATAATTTTTTTATTTCCTGTGGGTATTTCTTGACCTACATCATTGATCCTGATCAAACTCACATTTCCAGTCACATCAGGGCCCCAATGATAACTTCAAATAACCAATTTGTCAGTGAGTTGTTTTTGTCCTTTTCAGGAGAAGATGGTACAAGAAGCTATGGCCAGAACGCTTGCCACCCAGCCACATCTTATTCCCACCTCGCTGCCAGCTGCCTTCTACCCAGGCCTCCACATGTCCCTGTACAACCCTCTGCCTGGCGCCATGCCACCGATAATGCATGTGGCTCCCCCGCCCATGGCCCCGGAACCACCCAAGCATCATGCCTCACACATGGCCAACGATTCTAACTCACCAGAGAGCCTCTCCCAGTCACTGCAAAGTAAATAGCATTCATTAAAATAAGCTTCTTATGATGTTTGCAATATAGTGTGACAGTTGTAATTTAGGACGTTATGATTACACGTTATGATTCGGTTATGATTGTATTTCATAACGTATCAAAGCCCAAGATGTAACACAACTGTCTCTGCTAACCCTAAACTTGGATTTCCGTTGATTGTAATATTTCTGTTTTTAAGTAAGATTTATATTTGTCAGGCAAAATGTATGGAGCCAAAATCATCAGGGGGGGCAAAGGTCGCGATGATCCTCAGAGACCCCACGTCAAGCGACCTATGAATGCATTTATGGTCTGGGCCAGGGAAGAGCGCCGCAAGATCCTCAAGGCCTGTCCTGACATGCACAACTCCAATATCAGTAAAATACTCGGTAAGTACTCTGCAGTAAAGGAAGCAGAAAGGTTTAATGCACAAAGTAACTAGTGATTTGAATGAAGTTTATAATTGCCGTTCTTGTAAGCAAGTGTTGTTGATTGTATATAAATATCAAAGATAACTGATTAAGATTGAACTTCTGACTGCTTAATGAGTTTGTAAAATAATTGAAAAATTCTAGTATATTAATTGACAGAATGGTGTAGAATATTTTTGGTGTGCATATGATATTATTTTGGGTGCACGTGTCATTGGTCATGGGTTTGTGAGTGTGCGTCATTTGTCTGGTTGGGGTGTTTGGGTGTTTGCATATCATAAGTTAAGTTGTGTGGGTGTACATTCTGGTATATCATGGGTTTGAGATGTATAGTTATTATGACAGGTGTTAAGTATATGTCTGTGGTAGGGGTAGCATTGGTGTATGAAGTAATGATGTGTATGGTGAGCTGGGGGGGATGGTCGAGGGGTATAGAAACTAGGGTGGTAAGGTTCCAGTGAGGAGGCAGTGACGAGAGCAAGAAGAACTGGGAAGACATGTTGTCGACTGTGTTGCTTGCAGGCGCCAAGTGGAAATCAATGACGAGTGAGGAGAAGCAGCCGTTCTTTGAAGAGCAGAATCGCCTGCGTATGATTCACATGGAGCTCAACCAGGGCTACCGCTATAGGTACATGAACACCAGGCCACTGTGCCTAACCTTTACCTTATCACAGGCTTGCCTACTCACAGAGCAGCATGTAATCCATTTGTTTCAGGGGCCAAATGGAAAGCGATGTCCAATGCTGAAAAACAGCCTTATTATGAAGAGCAGTCACGGCTGAGCAAACTCCATATGGAGAAACACCCCGACTACCGCTATAGGTATACCTCCAAACCGCCGTGCTCTCACTCACACCCCCTGTGTGTATGAATGCCACAGGCTAACCAGTAGAACGGCTGGCCCTCACGTCTCAACACTAGTCATCCCCCTAATGTGTTCTAGTTGTTAAGCCACGTGGCATCCCTCTTCGCCGTGTTTTATGCTTCTGTGGGATTAATCGGTTTATTTGCTGGTCATCATAATGCTTGATCTTATGGGTGCTCTGGTAATTGCCTTGCCGTCATGTGGTAGTTTTCATGTTGCTTTTATCATACATATTGCTCAATAGTCTCTTATCAGCCATTTTAAGTTCACCTAGAAGAGTTTGATTTTTATGTATTTATTTTCGTTGTCAAAGGCAAAATGACGCAGATAGCTCCTAATATATGCTGCAAGAATGCATTTTTTTTCTTACTCCACCTTTATTTTAACTTTTAAACTGTAACCCATATTTAGACCAATATTGAAGCCAACCAGGTCTCGTGGGTTTTGTTGTTTTGTATTGACATAATTCCATATTTCACTATTACAGTGTCGTTTGTGGCGGTTCCCACTGCTCCCGAGTTCTGTAGATGTGTAGCCAACTGCAATTGTCTTCCATATGTTTCTCATGTACATTAATGTCTCTTTTTTCATTTTAACATTCAGTTGCCTTGATATTTGTGATGTGCTCCTGTAAATTGTAGTTGACTGCCACGTTAACACTGCTTGTATTTCCTTTGCTTTGTGTATGATATATCTCTGTGAATTTCATGATGCTTTTGACAAATATATCATCTTCTTGTCTCTAATATGCTATGCACAGTTGCGAAAATCATTTAATTCAGTTTGAAAATACTTGATAAATAAAAAGTGTTTGACTAGTTTGATCATTTTTGCTTTGACATGAACTACTATGTTTTTTACTGATAAAGCCTTTGTATTCATAACTGTATTTTTCTGTGTTATAGACCAAGGCCCAAACGTACATGCATTGTGGATGGAAAGAAGTTACGTATATCCGAGTACAAGTCAATGATGAAAAACCGTCGACAAGATGTGCGCAGGGTTTGGTATGGCGACTCCTCCGCTCCTCCTTATATGGATGGAATTATGGGTAAGATCTAGAAATCAACCCTTTTATCTGTTTTAAAACAGTAAGTTATAAATCAATGCAGAATAGTTGGTGTCTCAGAAAACAATCCATTTGTAGAGATAATGTTTATTATAATCCATATTGGTGTGGGTTGTTTCAGGTAATGGTAATGCCATGCTGGGTAGTGCTGCGGCTTCCTCGTCTCCCACCTCCAGTCATACAGATCCATCCCCTTCACATTTATTTAGCTCTGCCCCCATGCAAATGATCCCTGGCATGGAGGCCATGTTCTCTACAGCCAAGATGTCAGCGGCTGCAGCTGCTGCAGCTGCTGCGGCTGCTTCCTCCGGCCGAGATCACCATTCGTTCTCAGCACCATCTCGCAGCCCCGGCAGCTCCTCCGATGCCAGCATGGACTACAACTCATTGTCCCACTTGGAATCTCCAGGCAAAGAGACATTGGCCTCCTAGAACCCACCAAACAACCAGCCACCTATTGATTGGATGGTTCATGTTCTTGAGACTGATTTGGCTACAATGCCTTTGAAGATATGGTTAATATGTGACATATAACCATATGTGGTTCTTGGGAAATACCACGTCAAGGAGGTGAGAAGCTCACGTTGTTTGGCTGCACAGAAGATACTTTTCTCTTCCCTTTAATTTTTCCCATGAGACGTGCCATTGTTTGTGTGGTGCATAGTATTTAGTGTCATAACCAGTTATATTGTGTACATAGTAAATGTAGTCTTTCTGTCATACATACTTTTAGATAGTTTGACTATGTCTATGTATGCATCTGATCTCTGCATGTACATGAGGGTATGTGTTACAACTACCAGACTGTGTATGTGATAATGACAACATGGCTTATTAATGATTTGGACTGGGACTCAGGCTTACATCGTGTGACCCTGTGAACACGCATGCCACTTACCTCCATTGCTTTGGTCTCACTTCACGAACCTCTTCATTGAGCTGCAGTCAATGATATCATTAAGGATGGCATGTTCTAGATAGATTGATCCTGGTGTGTATTATAAACTGGGTTCTCTTACGTGAACTTCATTTCCAATGCAATCTCTATACATTGGAGATTCAAGTACATATCAGTTTGCCCCCCACCCCCCACTTCCTTCACCCACCGTACACAGACATACATTCATTAAAACATATGGTAAACATGAACCAAAATTTATTGAGTGGTCTGGTGCATGTCTTACTGCCAGATATACAGACATAGTCTGCTGGTATAGTGACAGTGGTTGGGAATCAAGTAGATATTTGTTTAATAGGCAGCAGAGATACGTTTCCATGGAAACTGCATGTATAAAGAAGTGATCTGCCATACCATTATATATCATGCTGTTTGATGAGTGGAAACACCTGACATTTGTACTGCAGGTGTAGGCTTGCTCCTTCTAGATGAATGAGAATGACATAACATTGTATGTAGAGTTGTTGATAGGGAGTTGTTTGTTGTGAATGAATACCATTTGATATGAAGACCTTACCACTCATGACAAAGTATGTTCAATTGAGTTTATATTTTATCCGAGTCCAAGAGTTTAACTGCGGTTTTTGTTATTAGATAATGCTTACTCTAAATGACAAACCATTGTGATATGGTTAATTCAATATGCTGATGATAAAAACCAACACTTGTATGGAATAATGGGGGCATCATAATGAGAGAGTGATCCCACATGATCCTCAGAATTACTTATCAAATGTATTGATCTATGATTGAACTGATACCACCTTCTGACTATTTGCTGGAAAAGTAGATGTTTACTCAATAAAGGTACATTAGTGCATAAGATTTGACTAATTGTAAACTGTGCAATATTTTGGATCTTGACGTCCTATATTACGCCTTTTGTGTCAACTTACATTTCCAATCACTGAAAGATGATTATCACACCACAAACATATATAAATCATACTCTGTGAGTGATGTAATGTGTTGCTTAAACAGTTTTGTTCTACAACAGTCACCTTTCACGGAGTAAATATTTTTGAGACATCCAATTATATGCATAATTTATTGCTCAAGTAACTTTTGTAGTACTTCCTTTTATAATTATAATTTCAGCATTTTTAGAAAACATGTTCTCTCTTGTCCGAGTTGCATGAAATTTGTTTTACAAATTCATGATGTTTGGTGTTATTGATTCTATTAGTTTCGGGCTTTGTGTTATTCATACTAAATAGAATTATTGCGAGACTTGCCAAGCTGTTTTGTTGAAAGTGGCAAACAGGTATATGTATAGGTAATAAATGCTTGTTGCTGTATCACTAGATGGGGTTTTGTTACCTGTGCATAACAATTTCTTCTGTTAATGTGTTGCTATGCGATTTTTTCTTTTGTCAATTCAAAGAC
The DNA here is from genome assembly GCA_034190875.2 of Urechis unicinctus. NCBI lineage: Eukaryota > Metazoa > Annelida > Polychaeta > Xenopneusta > Urechidae > Urechis > Urechis unicinctus. Next base: position 68,712,035 of record CM067358.1, on the reverse strand, counting down.
ACTGCTTTTTTTTTTGCCCAGACCCCAGTTAGTGTACTTTGATAAAAGTTCCTAGCTGAAGTGAATTAGTAAACAAAACAAAGCCTTTATCGTCTACTTTAATTTGTAGTTTTGTTACAAGACACTCCACTTCATACATACTGAAGAGAAATAACATTGTTATCAACTAGTCTTGTTTTTGAGGAAGTTAACTTACACTTGGTTAGGCAACCATGGTTAAGTTGTCCCTTTTGTGCTGGGTGAATGTCAAATCATGTCTAACTGTGGTTATTGTATTTTGTTGTTATTCTCAGTATAATCTGTGTTCAGGCAGTTGCCTCAAAATGCAGGTGTTAGTATTAAAATGCCACATGCCAGCCAGACAAAAGCCTGAAATGACAAACCATGTGTAATTATTTTGTACATCTGTTCTGAGTGTTTTGTTGTACATTGGTTACTGTGACATTGTTAACGTTCACACCACACTTTGTATGATATTCAATGATCATGTACTGCTAGAGGCAAAAAATAAAATAGTTTAAATACATCCAATGCTTGTTTCATTCTGCTTTGACCTGCTATGCACTGAAGAATTCATAATTTGTGGAAAAGTGCTCACAGATAATAGCATTGTATATAATTGATTAGTCTTATTAACCTGGCAACATGGTTTATTTACCAAGTTGAGGGAGCACCAGCACCAGGTTAGTTTGAACAAGCTACCATAATTATTAGGATCCTGTTTTGATGACAAACAACATAAATTATTTTATATAATATTAGTTTAAAATAAATGTCATTGGCTGTGAAACGCTAATTGAAACACTTTTATGATGTACAATAAAATAGTTAATTCTGGTTCAGAAAAGATAATGACTGCACTTGTTAGATTAGCCTGTCGAAACTGAAAATCGGTTATGGTGAGTAAGACTATCAATGCCTCAAGACTTCATGAAGACACCTCTTTTACTGTTAGCTTTAACATTTATAGCAAGAAAATATGGGATAAATCAAATTCCACAGCTGAGCTTAACAGTTCTAGATCTTGACCTATCCCACATTTGTAAAGAGACTTCCAAATCTTAAACCTTAACCCATCATCCATGAAAGCTTCATTAAAAATCCTATGTAGTTGTGAACAGCTGAATTATCAATAAATTACCCTTTTTGCCTAATTCTCTCAACTGTTAAAAATCATGCACTGGGAGTGTTGAACTGTCGGGGATAAATGATCACCAGGGAGGGTTAAGATACTGGGAGCACACACGTGCTGGAAAAGTAAACTGCTATGTCAGAATCAAACAATATCAGGCTTTCTTCGTTCTTGCCTTTATGTGCTTGGAAGTAGGGGGTAATAAGTATGCTCATAATTGCCATATAGAAAATTAAAAGGGGGACGTAATCAAACAATGAAACAAAATAGAACTATGTGTTTCACTCATTTTCATGATCACTGCACAGCTAGCTGGAGTGAACTCTCTGAGTATCTATATGTTTAATAACTTATGTTCAATAGCTGTATGGTGGAGAATATAATTGCTAATTATAATGCCTGTAAAGCAAATGCTTCATATCTGAAATCGTATTTCAATATTTAAAAACCTTTGATAGCCCGAATGGCTGCTTTTTTCACTCATTTTTTTCCATTTCTGATGTATTTTCGCTTTTTTTCATCATTGATGGCCATTAACCCACAAAATGGATACAGTTGGTAAGTGTAGGCTATTGTTGTCAATTTTAGGTATTTATCAGTATAATTGGAGCCTTATTCAAGCACAAAGACCTCTTGGAGTGAGAGCCTAACAAAAATTTATCAGCACTAATTTAAATGATGATTTTGTTTTATAAGGGGTTTTTTGGACAGTAGACGACTTAAAACTTCACAAAAACCTTATGGAAGGTTGTCAACTCCATTAATAGGTCCTAAAAGTATATTCCAATCCACAAATATACTTCACTTACTCAATAACCACCCTATGAATGTCAGATATCCTGAATTCAATACATAGCCATTTTGGATCCCGAACATTAAGAAAATCTATGTGGTTGCTACACCCGAGGAGATATTGCCATGAAAATTTGTCCAAATAAGCATTGACTAGTTCAGATTTTGATAAAGCTGTCTCTGTGAAAACCTTAAGAGAACAAGTACCTATATGATCATGGTATATACACCTTATCCCTTAGATACGTACAACGAGATATGACAATTTCAGCTCAAAAATCAGTCTTGAAAGTAGCTGCTGGTTCATTATTGTGTTTTCATGCAATTTCTATGTCTACTCAATATGATGTTTCTTATCATCAATAATTTTGATCACTTAGTAATAGTAATATGTTGGGAATAAGGCTAGAGCCTGTAGGTCCAATCTGGGCGTTTAGACTATAAACCACTGCTGGAGGCATGCCCGGGGGAAAGATCAGGGGTCGGACGGAAGGTCGTATTGGTGGGCGGTCCAGAGGCAGTCAAGGCGTCTTGAAAGAGTTGACGGAGGGGGCTGTGGCCACACCCTCGGGGAGAGAGTTCCAGTCGGATACCACTCTCTGAGAGAAGAAGTTCGTCCTGCATAGGCGGGTGCTGTGTTGCTTGAAAATCTTGAGGGCATGACCGCGGGTGCCTGGTACTGGTGCTCGCTCGAAAAAGTCAGATATTTGCAATCGATCGATTTCATGCATGATTTTATATGTCTGAATCATGTCTCCTCGGCGGCGCCGGTAGTGGAGGCTTGGGAGTTTTAGGTGGCGTAGCCTACCTGGGTAGCTTAAATCCCTTATCCCGGGTACTAGCTTAGTGGCTCGTCTCTGCACCCTTTCTATCAATTCTTTGTCCGTCTTGAGTAGGGGCCCCCACACCGTGTTGCAGTATTCTAAATGAGGGCGGACGTATGCCTTGTGGAGCAGGGGCAGCGAGACTTCATCCAAAACGTAAAACGATCTCTTGATGACAGCGAGGATGCTGCTGGCCTTCTTCGCCGCTGTGGCAGTCTGATGGCAAAACTTGAGATCCACATCAACGATTACCCCGAGGTCGCGTTCATGTTGTACGGGCTCGATCGCCGAAGTGCCGATGTGGTAACTGTAGCCTGGGTTGTTCGGACCAATATGCAGCACCTTGCATTTGAGGCGGTTGAATGGCAACTGCCATGTGGCGGACCAGCTATCGAGTCGGTCGATGTCGTCTTGGATGCTATCCTGTAACGGGTCGGACGTCTTGGGATGCATCCTGGTCGGCTTTGGGCACTGCAATGGGGGTGGCTTATCTTCGAATCATCAGCAAAGAGGTGGCAGAAGTTGACGGTGCAGTCTGGGAGGTCGTTAATGAAGATGACGAATAGGACCGGCCCGAGGACCGATCACTGTGGGATTCCACTCGTCACAGGACGCCATGACGACAGCTGGCCATTGACTACTACTCGCTGGCGCCGATTTGCGAGGAACTTTTTGATCCATTGGTGGCAGGCGCCGTCGATGCCGTAAGCTGTTAGCTTGTGAGAAGGCGGCCGTGGGGGACGGAGTCGAATGCTTTGGCGAAATCGAGGTATATGCAGTCGACGCACTTGCCATGGTCGAGGGCGTCGGTCCAGGCTTCGAGGGTTGATAAGAGTTGTGTTGCGCAGGAGCGGCCTGGCACAAAACCATGTTGTTCATCTGCAAAGAGATTGTTTCGGCTCATATGGTTAATGATTGCGTCGCGTATTATTGACTCGAGAACCCTCGATCCCAGAGCGGTGAGGCTAACTGGGCGGTAGTTGCACGGCGATCTCCTGGAGCCCTTCTTATGGATTGGGGTGACATGGCCTACTCTCCATTCAGCGGGGAAGTCGGAAGCAGTGAGGGACAGTCCGGAGGAGCATTCCTTGAGGATGCGGGGGTGCCATCCGTCGGGCCCAGGGGATTTACCAGGCGAGAGTTTCTTCAGCTTCTCTTCGATTTTCTTCTCCGAGATTTCGATGTTGGACAGTGGATAGTCGACCGGGCGGTGTGGAAGAGTCGGGGGGTGGGACAGGTCTTCAACAGTGAATACCGATGCGAAGAAAGAGTTAAGTGTCTCCGCTTTACCATAGTCGGAGCTGGCGATGGTTCCGTCCTCGCGGATGAGATCGTCAACCTTAGATCGGGTCTTAAGCCTCGAGTTGATGTACCTCCAGATGGACTTTGGGTTGTGTTTCGCGTCATCAACAATACGGCGTTCGAAGTCGGTACGGAGTCGACGGGAGAGCGATCGCAGTGCATTCCTGACCTTTTTGTAGCTAACATGGTCAGATTGGTTATGGGACTCACAATATGTGTGCCAGAGGGCTTTCTTGGTTTTCCGCATACGATCGACCTCGGGGGTGGTGTACAACTGCTTCCTAGAGCGCTTGGGGGCTGAGCGGGGGATGCATTCGGTGGTGGCGGTATCGAAGTGTTGGGCAAGACGGGTCCAGGCTTCCTGCGCACTTGGACAGTCGAGTTCAGTGTCCCAGTCGACTGCTTGAAGCATGCCCGTGAGCCGGGGGTAGTCACCCCTATTTAGGTTGAGACGGCGCTGGTAGGAGATTGCTGGCGTGGGGTAGCAAATGATGTTGAACTTGAAACATATGTGATCACTTTTCCATAGGTGTGTGTGTGTGTGTGTGTGGGGGGGGGGGGGGGGGCTATACTCGAGGGCAGACATGATGTCTTCTTCGGTAAGTATCAGGTCCAGTATGCTTGGCCTATGACCTTGGCGAAAGCGGGTTGGCTCCAAGACATGCTGAGTCAAGAAGAGGTCTTGGACAGTGTTGAGGAACTGTTGGGAGTGGTGGGTTACTGGTGCATTTGCAACACAAGCATCCCAGTCGATCTCTCTCATATTGAAGTCACCGACTATCACTAGATGGATGGGCTTCAGTTTTGAAGGTTGATGGAGTAGGCATGAGAGGCTGGTGTTATTGTCGGGGGCTGCGGTAGATGCAACCGAGAAGAAGTTCCTCCTGGCCTCTTAACTTCACGCGAACCCACAAATGTTCTTGGAAACTTGTGTTGGGAATCTCGACTGTCGAAGCTTTCAGGCTCTGATTGGTGTATATTGCTATGCCTCGGACACTGGGCATATGTGCAGGGTCAAAGTTCAGGAAACAATCGTAACCGGGGAGGCTGAGGAGAGCGGGAGCGATCGCGTGCCGCAGTGCCTTGGGAACGACTTCGGTTATAGCGATGATGTCGGGTTCGTCGCCCTTTATGGCGTCGGAAAGGTCGTCCCTTTTGTTAAGAAACTGGTCTGCATTTGTGTACAGTACAGAAATAGAGTTAAGTGTCCTGTCGGAGTTGCCTTTACGGGACAGACTAGCTGGTTTGACGGGGGCGGGGGGAGGGTCAGGTGAACGCGGGAGTCAATCCTGGCCTGCGCCCGATACAGTGACACCAGCCATGTCTGTTCCGGCATCGGCTGCTGCGGGGGTGGCCTGAGTTATTTGATTAGCGTTGGTGGTGGAGATGGTCTCTGGTGATGTGTTGCCAGTGGATACCGTGCTCTGTCGCGCGGGGCTTGTATTTGTGCCTCGCCTGAGGACCATTTTACCGCCTCGGATGAAGATGTTCTTTGATGTACAATGTTATGAATCCTTTATCAAGTTCAACTATATACAGATAATGATGTTCATTGGCCTTTGAAGTCACTGTAGAAAACATGCTATAGAGAATATAAATTGTTGAAAGGTTGGAACATAATAAGTCCATGTAAACTGAGCTATTTTATAATTAATAATAATTGATATGTTGCATTTCCATTTCAGCTTATCATTTTACCTTGATGGTAGTCCTGATATAGATATATATGGAATTATCACTATATACATTCTTGATCATTTCTGTATCAGTTACTGGGTAGTCATGCCATGACTCATGGATGCACCATATATGGTATAAAATGGGATATGTGTTTATTTACTGCTAAGAATGTCATGTAGATTCAAAAGTAACTCTTATCACCAAATTACCATTACATTGGGAGCCAGAAGTGATAGTATTATTGATTTTATACAATAATACAGTTAGATTAATTCCATACCGACGTACTTTAAAATACGTGACCTATTCAGACTTGCCAACCTTTGACAAAGTCGCAATATGAAATCTCCCAAGGACGCGGATCGTTGCCATGGCGCCGAAGCTATATGACGTTGGGAGATTTCAGTGAAAATTAGCCCTACAAGACGTCTGAGGTATAAATTCATGTTACCGTTACGACCGGAGCTAAGTGAAAATAAGCTGAATACATGGTGCCTTTAAATTGAGCGTACCGTTTTATTCTTGGTCCAACTGAAGAGATAATCATGCGGATGTGTTTCGGAGAATCTCTTTTATATTGATCCGAGTGATAATCGAAAAGTTATTCGAGTTTCGGAGAGTTATCCGCTTTTGAAGCGGCAAAATCGCGATTTAACACTTTTAACTCCAAAATCTGATCGATTATCACTCGGATCGGCATATCACTTTCATTCATCTACATTTTGGTGTAATTCATTTGGCAATCGTATGAAGAATAAAGCGGTACGGCCCTTTTTCCTTAGGTACATAAATCGCGACACAACTTGTATGGCCTCGACAAAATAAAAATTTTCGTCATTTTCGTTAGCGATTAAAACCACATTAAATACCACCAAGAAAAACGAAAATAGTATCAAATGAAAAAGCTGTTTTTCATTAATGATATAATAAAAGAACAAATGTATCATTGTATCATATGTTGTCAGTGGTCATTTACATGAGACTACCAAACGGCTCAAAAAACGGCCCTGTCCAAACGAGATCGCGCCGCGTTTGGCCTCCCTAACTGTATGACGGCAGGCTGTCCTCGGAAAAAAAAAATCGTTATGATTTTAGCGTTATGATTTTTTTCAGTCGTTCGCCTGTCGAATTTGCACAAATGTAGTCAAATTTATTTTTGCCCAGACACTTGCAATACGCACCTGACGGGTTGAAGGAAACAGCTGCCTAACATCTTAAGTATATATTGAATATGCAAGCGCGCGATGGTGCGAATCAGTCCGGGGCGACAACTCACCGAATGGAATGGTCAACATTAGTCTACTATCAAATGCTAAAAATGATGAGAATGTTCCCTTCTACTTGATCAACGTTAACTGATTCTTCTCCAGAGTGCTATTTTATATATTCATCGGAACCTGCTAATACATACATAAAAAAAATGTTGTCAAAAGTAAGATCCCAGTCTGAAGTCTAATCTAATCCATAGGCCAAAGGTGATAGTAATATTATATTTAGAAAAAAAATTAAAAAATGCATAAACTATGGATGCTTTCAATATGATAAAACAGTAAATTGATTTTCATTGAGATGTAAATATGTTAGAAAATATATTAATAATGTCTGCATCCCACTGCAATTAAAAAAATGCAATACAAATAGACATAATACAGAGAAGTTGACTTACTATTTCTTCAGTTTTGTCAACAAGACTCTATCTTTTCATGATAAACCTCACTAAAAAGTGAATCAATGCCAAACAAAAATGTTTGCAGTATAATAAATGCCAAATAGCAATAGAAATAAAGCGACTTTTATAGAGCTCTAAAGAAAACATTTTACGAGGAGGAGGATTATATAGGTGATGTTAAGCAAAACTTCTATGGATAATCCCAGCTCTACCACCAGATATGCCAGCCCAATGACAGAACCAACATAGTGCTGAATATAGACATGTTCACATATTGAAATAGTCAAGGAAGGTGTTGTTTATGACTGTCTTGGTGGACAAACATATATTTATATGTATACATACACACGTACATATACATACATACATATATACATGCATCCATATATACATATGCATACATATGTATATAAATATATATATATAAATATATATATATGTGTGTGTTTCAATATATATATATATATATGTGTAATTGTTAACCTTCAATAGATATTTTACTGAAGCAATTTAAGAATAAATTAACAGTGGCATATTAGGATTATTGCGGTTAAGGAGTTAGAAGAAATCGATTCCCCTACATGGCTACACAAAGTGACGTCACATCGGTGATAACCGTAATAAGTAACTCCTTAACATCTTTTTCTCTGTTGCATGGTAGTTATGTTTGGGAGGCAATATCTCAGTGACTTAGAACCGGATAATTATCAAACTTACAAGGCTATTTAGAGAATCACCGGGGCTATAAAATATGAATTATTCACCAGCTAGAAACAATTTCAAGGACAATATGCAAGGTATCAAATGTCCTGATCTTTTATAGAAAAGTATAATGACCCCCTGTTGTTGGAGCCAGTCTGTTTTCGCAAAGGGTGTAACGTGGAGTCGGGTGGGATTATCACATCCCTTTGTAGCCCGGCAGTCAATAAAGACGAGTCGTTTTGCAGCTGTGAAGTATTTATAAATCAAACATTGACTTGAGGCAGACGTGAAATGTTTACGATAACATGGTGTAAATTCAATCCCCAATGACTGGTTCACTTCACATACACACACACACAATTCGAATAACTGGTCATTTACAACTGAGAAACGTGTTTAATTACTTTTGCCCTACAACGCGCGCGTACATTAATTCCATTGCACTCGCTAGATGGCGACAACGTCAAATACCTGGCACATCCGGGAATGTTGCGCGTAAACAGATGCGCAATCCCCTCCTACTGTCGACAATCTCTGACGTCTCAGAAGTGGGCTGATCTAGAAAATATTGTCATTTCGTGAGTAACTCGGCCCCAGGAATTAATTTTCCGTTCCAAATGATGTTTGCATGAACGATCCATCGGGGGAACATACTATGAGCTTCATCATAAAACCCTTTGTACCCGAAAAAGGCGTTTAATTGACATAAGGTCACCTTCGATTCTTAGTATTTGACGCGATATCTGGAGATCTGCCAAGCAAAATTATTATAAAAATCATATAATTGAAACCTCTCCACCAGACTCAACTTTCCAAATTATTTAAGTATCATTTTAACCCGCTGATCGAGGAATTGCGTTAAAGACTGCAATGACTGCAAATGTTGATCAATTATAATCGTTTTATCGTCACATAAGCTCATTGTCTGTATTGCCAATTGCCGAATTGGTCTTCCTGGGCCTGGTTTGACAAGTTTCATATTCAATAAATGTAATTCTTAAATCGATTAACATGTAAATTTGCTTATCTTTTTGATTAATCAATCATTGCTTAGTTAAACAAATTTTCCTAGACACTACAGTTTGATGGCTGAGGGATGAAGGCTGCTTGTAAGGGCAATGAAGTGTTAAAATTGTTTGTCCAAGCTGGTTTCTAAAGTTACTGGTAGCATATATAAGATAAGAGATAAGATAATTTATTGGCCTGATTCAGGAATTTGCTTTACAGTCTACAAACAAACACTGACATATGGTTGCATACGAGACATTATACATAGACACAGTGCAGGCTAATTAGACATTATTAAAAACATGAATCGAGTATGGCACAAATCTATGTTGATATCGTTTTGTGCGGCATGAGATGGCTCTCAGCCTCTTGTTCGATCTCATGGTTGTATATGAGCTATTCAGAGGGTGATCAGCGTTAGACATTGTGCTTTCCACTTTTCTAACGACGTAGTTTACATACAACATATCAAAACTACAAATATCTTGACTCATCAACTTAGCAGCTTTTTTGTTAATTCTGTTTAAAATATATTGGTTGCCTTTACTTGTACCAGACCACCAGGTGATAAAATTGCAAGTTACAACACTTTGAACAATGGCTTTGTAGAAAAGTTGAAGAATTATATTGTTAACACTGAACGATTTCAAAAGACGTAGGAAATATAGATGTTGTCAGCATTTACTGTAGACCTTATCTATATTCAGAGACCATGACAGTTGGTCGTCAATGATGGTGCCTAGATATTTATAGGAGTGAACAATCTCAGCTTCTGACCCTTCGATGTTCAGTTGCTTATGGCATGTTTGATTTTTTCTGAAATCGAAAACTAGTTCTTTGGTTTTTTTGACATTTAGAAGTAGATTATGTACATTACACCATTCAATAATGTCTTTCACTTCATTGGTATAATCCTGCTCATTATCCTGTGAAATTAAGCCTATGATAGCAGTATCATCAGCATATTTTAAGATGTAACAATTGTCATGTTTAGGAATGAGATCATTTGTATAAAGTATAAATAGAACGGCCGAAAGCACACAACCCTGTGGTGAACCAATATTTAACACAACTACAGATGATGTTTTTCCGTTCACATATATATACTGCTTCCTTTCAGAGAGAAAATCTAGAATAAATTTATATACATTAGTGGAAACATTGAGATCAATCAATTTCTTTACAAGTACATGTGGTATGATAGTATTGAAGGCACTGCTGAAGTCGATGAAAAGAGATCTAGCGTAGACGTTCTTTTTCTCTAAATGTTTGGTAATAGTGTCTACAAAACAAGTTGTGGCATCCACAACAGAGCGTTCCTTCCTGTAGGCAAATTGGTGACTGTCCATATTATTGTCAACTTGAGTTAAGAGTTGTTTTAATACAATCCTTTCGAAACATTTGAAGGGGACGGAAGTTAGCGCTATTGGCCTGTAGTCATTTAGTTCAACGGGGTTGGGCTTCTTGGGAACTGGAATAACTTTTGCCGTTTTCCAAATGGTCGGGATATGAGTGGCATATGCTTGGTTAAAGAGCCTTGAGTAGACGGGTGCAAGTTGTTCTGCACATAATTTCAGTGAGATGTTGTCAGGGCCACATGCCTTATTACAGCTGAGTGATTTGAATTCTCTCAATACATGAGCTGTTTGTGTGAGGGCGTAATCAGCATTGAATGACCATGATAAGAAATCCCTCAGATCCTGAACAGCTTGAGAGTGACAATTTGTGTCAAATCGTGCGTAGAAATGGTTAAGTTTATCACCGATATCCAACTCACTAGCCTCAATAGTATTGACACCTTTTGTTTTGTGACCAATGATTTTGTTTAGGCCATGCCGGGCTTCTTTGGTGCAATTGACTTTAAAGTAACCCTCTAGTTTGGACTTGTATGCTTGTTTGCTTTTTCCAATTGCACTGTCAAGTTCTTGTTGATGTTGTCTAAGGATAGATCTATTTACCGATGTTTTGAGGGTATTTTTCTTGTGTATTTTGTCTCTAGTCTCTTTTGTGATCCAAGGTTTGTTGTTGGCATATGAATTAATACTCTTGGAAGGCACTATATTGTCTACACAAAAGTTCACATAGTGTGATACAACGTCGACAACTTCATCGATTGAATCAGAGGTGTCGAAGAAGATATCCCAATCAGTACATTCAAAGCATCCTTTGACGGTATCTTCAACATCGCTATCCCATAGTTTGATTTGTTTGACTGTTGGTTTACTTTGCTTGAGTTTTTGTTTGTATGTAGGTAGCAACACTATTAAGTCATGGTCGGATATTCCGAGAGGAGATCTCCGGTAGCATTTGTTGTACACATTTGGGTAGTTGCAGTAGCACAATTCCAGACGAGAATTCTTCCTGGTGTTGCATGTGATGTATTGTTTATAGCATGGAAGCCTGAAATTTACACCATTAGTGTCACCTAAGAGAATGATGGCAGCCTCTGGTTTGTGCTGTTCGTTACTGGAAACGATGTCATAGATCTGTTCCACTGAGTCCTTATGGTATCCATTTGGCAGATACACACATATGAAAATAATACATGGGCTCTCTCGTGGTAGATAGAAAGGTCTGCTTGTCACCACAAGCACCTCAAGGTGTGGAGTACATAGATGCTGTCTCACAGTTGAATTTGTCGACCATGCAGTTTTTACAAAGATGCACAGACCTCCTCCGACAGATTTACCGGAATCTGCCGTGCGATCACCACGGAAGACTTTGAAGCCATCAGGTTCAATTTGGCTGTCGGGAGTAGCTGGTTTCAGCCATGTCTCAACGTAACAAATAGCACAGCAGTTCCGATATTCTGATACAAATTTGATTTTTCCATTAAGTTCATCAGTTTTGTTGTTGATGGACTGACAATTTTGAATTATTAGGGAAGGAAGAGGAACTCTAAAACCTCTTCTATTCACTCTGGCACGAGCGCCGCCTTTCCTACCCCTCTTTCTGAGCTGACGATGTTTTGGCAGGAAAATTCCAGATGGTGATGGAAGACGGGTGCTGTGATGAAGAGGCAGTGACCCGCAGATGTCGAGCAGTTCCTTCCTGGTGTAGGACAGCATATGCTTTATTTGCACACAGTTGTCACGTGATCGGCAACTCACGTTACATATTGATGTGGTGGTCAGAAAGACAGCTGGTCGTTTGGTGACGTTGTTGTAGTTTCCAAGGTCGAAGAGTGCGAAAGTCACTGGGAAACAGGACCGGGCAAAGCACGTGGCTTTCCGAGAAGCGAAGCGCGTAGTTGAGCAGCAGGAAAAACACAGTGTCTTCGTGGGCAGCTGATGAGAAAGTCCAACAGATTCAGATGTATCCTTTGATTAAAAGATGTTGTAGACGGTCTTATTCACACACTGCACTAAAAATACAAGCCTAACAAAGGCTAAAATACGAGGAAAGTGACAGAAAAACACGAGCACACACTAGACTGCGTGTCGCCGCAGTGCAGCGCCACCTATCGAAATAAAATATATCACTGTATTGTATACTTTGTTATACAAAACCTTTGTTGTTACAAAACTAAAACAATTTCTATTGATTTGCTTAATTGGTCGCCACCATGTTTCAGGATATCGCCGATAGGCTCAGCCAGCGTTATCGGAAACTAGCAGATTATCAACTCCTCCAATTTAAACTTCAGTTAAGAAAGAGGATCACATCATATCCTCATTACCCTTTGTATAGGTCTTGAGATGTCAGCCAATCAATGAAGTTATAACACCTGTCATGGTTTGGGTGTGTACAAACCTTGGGTTGACTAGTATGTCAAAATGGTGATCATTGGAAAGAAAATCTGTCAGGATACATTTTAATGGTATGAAGCTGAAATGTCTTGACCAAACTTGAAAAAATAGTTCCTGTTACCTGTAAGGGGATGTACCTAACCTGGGCAGAATAGTATTGATATCATGATGGAGTTCCATCCCAGTGACTGGGGTTCACAACTGAGTGTGGGTCTGTGTCAAGTGGGCAATGGCTCCTAAGGGTGATGTCTAAGTATCACAATCACCCAGCATCGTCATCATCATGTTATTGCCTTATCACAAAGTAATACCTAAGCATTTCTTCCTCGTCCCACCATCTTTTTTGAAGATTTGATGATTAGGTTGCGTGACAAAGGGAATAACTTGAAGTGGTATTTATGCACAGGAGTAATATCCCGGGGCTTGTTGATATATTACGTCTACGAGTGTTTGATCAGTGACATAATTGAATTGATACCCAAATACATGTTACATGGAATACCCCTCACCCAACCAAAAAATGTATGATGTTAAATCAACCAGTTAACATATATCTGGATATTTGCCTATAGAGACCTCATTTTTCCATTGTTGTGCCATGTTGCTCAAATTAATGAAATGTTCAAGGTGGGAATTGTATGTGGTTCAATTTGTTTGAATGTAATGTTCTGTGTCTGTAATGGTGGACTGCCTGTCTGTTTCAGGTATTGATTCTACGTAACACATCCACTAAATAGCTGCCATGTCTTTGGAAGATCAAACAGAAGTAAGCCCCACCTTCACAGTTTCTAGTTGTATTCTTGAGTTTTCATCGGTCATTTATGAATTCTTCCTAACCCAGACTGCTGCAGGGATTGTTTGAATGATCTGCCATCAATAAGCAATATATTTGTATTGGCACTATATATGGAATTTATCTGCTTATATGTAGTTTATTTTCAGTTTGGTTTATAACTGTTGGATAGCTTTGTGTTTGAGCTCATCTATTTCTTTCTATAGAGCAGGAATTTCGCGTTATCACTATTTCTACTGCCAAAAAAGAGAAAACACTACAAGCTATGCACCTACAAAGAGTAGAATCAGATTACCACTTATAGACAGTTTAGTGGATAAACATGGTTGACTTCTGGTAATGATGTCAGCATTACCACACCAAATAGCTATGCCAGTGATAAAAAACAGCCTGAGGTAACGGCGTATATCAAGTGTAATTATAGCATTTACCCTGTTCCACTTGGTGAAGGAATTTGACTCTTTTGTAAGAGTCGTTGAGTATGTGTTATTTGGCTCATTCCATGTGATATTCTCGGTTGTTCCTATGAGCCATGTTGTATTTGAGGATTTGCCTTCCCAGCTGTACCTATGAGTTTAAATGTGTTTTCCCTTCCTGGTAGTTGTTTCTCCTGTGGGTCATTATGTATTTGGGGATTTGAGGTAAAGTAAGAAAAGGCTTTCATTTCACACAATGTGTTATGTGGTGCCTAAAAAAGGAAATATGACCTGATTGACCTGATTGAGCAGCAGACTTTGGGGATAAACAAGATTATCCACTTGGATAGATATGAACAAGAAAATGGTGAAGATAAAAATGCGAATGGTTATCCGAAAAAATGTCACCACCAGCTGATTGACTGGTGAAATACACCAGCACCAGTCATAATCTATGGCAAATAGCTGCCCCCAATAAGTTGTCTCTTATGACATGCAGGAGGATACAGTGAGCCTATTCTACCCCTGGAACCAAAGAGGGGATGGGGGATTACCTTTCCTAGTAAAGTTCTTATACCTATAAGTTAAAATGTATTCAGGGATTTCCCTTCCTAGTTGTGCTTGCACCTACAATCTGAAGTTGTATTTGAGAATTTTCCCGTTCGCCCTTTGAGTCATGTTTTATTTGGTTATTTCCCTTTCCGTTTGTTATAATGCTGACGAGCTGTGTTGTATATGGATATTTCCCTTTCCCAGTTGTTCCTGTACCTTTAAGCTATGTTACATTGTATGTATTCTTCCCATCTTGAAGAGAAATCTAATTATCTATAAACTTTTGGGTTTTTCGGTGTGGTAGAAATTTGGTTAAATATTGCTTTCTTATGCCTGCACATGTTCATGATATTTCCATCATGTGTTATTTGTTCTGAAACTTACTTCAATTGATGAATAAATTGTTATGTAGCTGCTCTCTGAATGAATGCAGTCCATCAGCTAATTATTACGTGTCTAATTGTCACCGTCTGTGTGATTCAGTGCCCATTGTGTATGGAGCCTCTAGAAATGGATGATATTAATTTCTTCCCCTGCACATGCGGTTACCAGGTGAGTGAAATCAGACATGTTGGTTGTACTGTAGCATGTTGACACATCGTCTTCTCCCAGGTGGAAACATTGATAATCATGTTAAATAAAACGGACATGGGAGGGGGGGGGGGGGGGGGTTGGTTTGGCTGCACATTAGGTTTTTCACCACTCTGTGTCTGTGTAGCATGTTATGCTGGCTAATCAATTAATATGTTTCATATCTCAGGAAGGCTAAACAATTCATATGGGCATGTCTATGAAGACATATCTTAGCTCCACTTCATTGCTTAGTCATTATTTGATATGATATTAATCTCTGTTGTAAGAGGATGTGTACTGAACAAAACATGTTGTTGGATTGGCAGCCTGGAATAAATACATAAGTTGAGTATTACCCACATGCTGTCCTGGAATGGTGCACCCACATTGAATGGTCATTGTGGCCTGATGAGTTCATCACGGCCTTGACCTTCTTCACAAGGCTGCCACAAATTTATGAAATATCTACATCATTATAGGGTAACACACCAAGTAATTGGCCCGAGCTGATTACTGAAAAGTCCTGTGTATTGGTCGAGTAATCTTGGACCTATAGAATAATGCTAACCTCTGGTATTGTTAAAAGCTTGTCAGGCTATGAGTAGTTTAGATGTAGGTTGCTTTTCAGGTCATTGTAATGAAGACCTGAAAAAATTACAAATGATGTTTGGATTATGTGCCCTGACTGAGTATGGCTGATTGTAGGATCCTAAGAACTACTGAATCAAGTGTCGGCACATTGTATAATGCTGTCAGAGAGGACAACTGTGTGTTGACGATGGAGACAACACAAGTAGTTCATATTTCCATCAAAGGGGTAGAAATAACGCCACTTATTCCCTGGAGCCAGACAGGCCCTGTGTGTCAAAATTGGGCTGCTGACATATAGACACATGGGATTATCTCAAACAGTGTCTTTTTTTAAAAGATTTCGGCATCCATTGCCTAGCGTCTTCAGCATTTGAATTCATGTGTTAAGCTCGCATAGCAGGACATGTCTCATTGAAACATAGCCAACTGAAGGTCGTGTTTCCATCCTATTCGAGAAAATACCATTTATTCTTTGGTCCTTTAAGTGCTTTCTGTTATGCTAATGCATAAGTGATTATTTATTGTTCCTCTCCTAACGCCTTGAACCCCATGACTGTACGATGTCTGATCTGTGTGGTGGTCCTGTCGGGGTCCATGGGCGTAGAATACTTTTTACTGAACCACTTTCCATTTCATCAGCCTCCGTTAGTTGTCACATATAATCACTACATTCATCCTCTCATATAACATCAAAGAGGGCTGATTGTAGGTATTGTGTGATTAATGCTAACTATTGATTTGTTTGGGGAAATCAATCCTCGTTCACTTTATGTTGAACATTCCTCCTATCCTCTGGTGTTTTCAGTCGTCAAATCGACCCACAATTATTGGGGGTGTATGACCTATCTAATAGATTTTTGAAATTTTTGTGGACGGTGTGTTCTTCACGACTTGACTTCCTTCTACTCTTTATTTGTTGGTGTCAGTCACTTTACTAAGGTAACATAACATTCTACACCAGATATCATTCATATTATGTGACATTAAGTTGGACTTGGCCATATATTTATTACTGTTCAACCATCTTTTCAAACCAGACCTGAACCCCATCGCTAACTTGTGTCATTAAAAGTTATTACCTGAATAATTCTTTGTTTTTTAGGCTGTTTTTAATCAATGTTCATTTATTTTAGATCATGGTAAAGAAAGTGAATGTGTGTATTTAGTGATATTTAGTTACATTTAGTTATACTGTTTGTTAGTGTGTCATGCAGTTGACCTTAGGTAGATAGTCTTATCACTGGTTCATGTTTGGTAGTCATGCTTCGCTGTTGATTGAAGAATATTCACGCGATCGTATGCCAGTCGTTCATTAATATGGGTCTATTTATAGCTACTCTATTTATGGACCAGACGGCTCATGATGTGCATACTCATCCGCAGAAATCATTCATTCCCTTTGTGTGAATCATCCGCTGTTAGTACGTTATGATGTATGACAAACGTTATGATTATCATTCTGTTTGGTTACTGCGTCATGATCCTTCATACGTCTCGAGACATCATTCTAGCTTTAGTAACAAAAAACCAGAATTATGTGTCCTGTACATTTACAGAGTCGATTTACTCATTTATTTCCCTCACGAAATTGATTGATGGAGGCAGATGATAGCTGTGTGTGAGTCATTAGGCTTTGTGTGAGTCATAGTGTCTGTTGTATTGTCAGTCTCTCTGATTAATGGACTGTTTGTGTAACAGATTTGTAGGTTTTGTTGGCATCGGATCCGTACAGATGAAAACGGCTTATGTCCAGCCTGTAGAAAAGTGAGTCTACTTGCTTGCTGTTGTGATCCTGTTCATTCTATGGGTTGACTCTAGATTGTTTACTAGATAATTCATTAAATTTCATTCACTTTGACTTCGACCACACTTTGGCTGTGGAGGATATGGGCTCATCAACTGTATTAATGATGTTTTGTCTGAGGGAAAACTTGATCATTAACCTTTCTGATTTCATTGTATTCTAAACTGGTTTACTGACAGACATGGTCAGATATTTTCAAAGTTAGAATGGAGTTTGTGTTTTGCCATAATTATTTACCAGTTTGGTAAAACTTCACAGAAATAACCATTTTAAGTCCATTCCTGTACAGGTACTTGGTAATTATTAAGTGATCAAATGGATTTTGTTCTATTGTTGTAGTAATGTTGCCATGTTTGCTATAATTGATTGAAGAAGATGATAGTGATGGTATCAATATGCTGACTAAGGGTAATAAGCAATAGTTGTAACTCCAGATGATGCCATCTTGTCTTGTGTTTGTCTCCTGCCCTTGCTGGCATGCTCCCTGCAACACATGATCTGGATGACATATAACATGTTCCCCTCGTGTTTATTTCTGATGACAAATACACCCTGCTAATGTATAAGGTGAAGTGATTTGCATACAATGTCAGTGCGTAAATTACTGAAAGCGACATCTGCTTGTTGAGTGTTAATGTCACATCTAGTACAAACAATAAGTCAGTGCATCTCTCTCACCAGAGCTTGTAGAAAGGTAACAATGGATTATCTGTGTATCCGAGGCAACAGCTGTTCACTTGTAGATTAAAGACAATGCAGGATGTAAGGCTAGCCAACCATATGGTTTGTATGTGTTCTAGCATTGATTCAATCACTGATGCTATCAGTCGGGCAAACAGAATGACAAGGGTTTATCAACTTCCTTTTACACTGTTGAACGTTTCAATTACGTTTGTGGATTTTGTCAATTTCATGTGCAATCTATCTATTGGCTTTCAGAATGCTGATTCAGTGGATGCAGCTGATAGCAAACAATCTATGACCGTGTTTTTTTATTTGGTCTTGAATAGCTTGTATGCAGTGATTTACATTCTGTGATAGGAAGGGCAGAATAGCAGGTTGATTAGAAAGTTCAATTTCAGGAATGGTTGACTTAAAGGCCTCTATGTTGGCTCTATCGGAGTTAATCTGCTGTGTCAGCAGGTGCACACCCTCCCACTGATGGCATTTCTTATGAGTCTCTCCTGGCCTCTGCCCACCTCTTAATGACGCATGACACTTGTAATTTGCCTCTGCTGGGAACCTTGGGGTTCCCTGTCTGAATACATAACAGCTCTGCAGCTGATTTGGAGAAGAAGTCTGGGTTAGTATTGGTGATGATCAGCTGGTGTGGGCCTGATTCGACATCCCCTTACTCAGCCTGTCCTAATGACTTACGCATGCTGTGGAGTCTCTAATCCTGTCTTATTGGTCCCTGGTGCTTGGAAACAGCCCCCAACTTGTCCTTTACAATGAACACAATCACACCTTTTGATATCAGAAAGAGATGTGTTGATGGTGAGTAGATTAATCAGCATTACCCCAGGCCAAGGATGGGTTATTTTTGGGCTCTTAAATGACAAGCTGAGCTGATGTTTTCTGACCATGTCAGCGTTATTTAGACTCGTGTGGGGTGGGGAGGGATGGAGGGAGGTGGTGGGAGACATTATTTGTATGTGCTTTCAACAACAGCTTGGTGGTGTGATACTCAGACAATACCGTGGTGATACTATTGCAGGCTACATGTGTTGAGTAGCCTGCAGACATTGGTGTCCCGTGCCTGATGTAGGCATTAACTCGCATTATTTCCATCATCCATTGAATCGTGCTGTGTGAAGGAACAGATCGATATGTCTGTGACAGTGCGCTCGAGCCAACCCACTTCCTTCCCATCGACTCCCTTCTGACATGGGTCTCGTAGAGTTATCTCTGGGAACGAAACATCTGTCTTCCTCGACTTCATCCCGAAATATGCAATTCATTATGACTACCATAATCTGCTGGGGTCGATATTTCAAAAACGTCATCATAACGTTCACTCAACATTCGTCATCGCGAGTTTTAACCGTATGCATAAGTTCTATTTTCATGTCTGAGCCTCGCGATGTAGGATTCTACAGCAGGAGGTAGACTAATACCATCTGTAATACGGTGCGTGAGCAAGCCTGGAGATCAGTCGCGCTAATTTGAGACTGGTTGTTTGCAATGGGGCAGCTACATGGCTTCACACTCAAGCTCAAGTTGTCCACATCGCCAGCGCTGACAGTATTGTGTACAGGTTGTCCAGGCTTGGCAAACAAGAGGCCCCGGCGCCACTTGTAGTGCTAATACAGCTACATACTACAACTTCCACATACCATGTCACTTTTCAAGAACGCCGAGTATCCGCACATTCGTATACTCAGTATACACACGTACGAGTTTTTGTGTGTGAGTGTTGAACGCGCCTGAAGTATGCGTGAATACTTGTACAGAGATAGGTATATGGGTTTTTGTACAGGTGAGTGTGTATGGTATTCATGATCCATGATTGTTGCGGGTTGATGTATGTGTGTATGGACATTGTGAGTGATGTTTTGCTATGATTTATATCAATCAGCCTGTCTCTCACGTTTAAACAACAAACAATACCAGTGTATTGTGTCGCCGTCTGTTGGTAAAAAATACCCCACTAGCCCTACACACAGCCCTAACTATCCCCAACCCGCCTGACGCCGCCAATATGGTAAATGATAGCCATTTATAATGTGCCCCCACATCCACTTCATCCTATGGAATCATGTGCCGATGAACCAGCGCTGAACACCACACAGCCATGGCAGAGGAGCAATGACATATTTGGGAGATCAACTTATGTCTGTTTATTAGCTCATCTAATGCGATTGTTGTGTCCGTAATGCGGGGTGTGTGAGCTTGCATTGGAGACTGTTACGATGTCGTCTGAAAAATATCGGCTCGGCATCAGGGGAACAAACTAGGCTTTCGTCCTGTGAGGCTCACGCAATGACTGTTGAGCCTTAGAAAATTGCTACTGGAGTCTTGTGGTTTTCCCCCTCCTATCAGCGAAATTGTCCACCTGGGAAAAGGCGAAATCGGGCAGCTGACAAGGGGTAAAAAAAGCTGGTTTGACTGCTGATGGCTGGTGGCTAGGGAACATCATTGAGTCAGGCAAGGGTCTTACTGCTGTGTGGCTCGCGGTCTGATGGATGGTGATGGCCAGAAGGCAGTCGACTTTCTCATGCTGCCCGCCAATGCCTCACATTTACCCCGCCGTTTTCTCCTCCAAAAGTGCGGCTTTATGTGTCGATAAAATACCGACGACTTGTAAAGAAATATCTCATAAGCTCTCGTGTTCGGCATTGATATTAGCGCCCGCGCTGTTCGTCCATCCACTGGCGCTGCTGCTTCGATTCTACCGCTGATTAGGGCGGCTTTCTTATTGCGCTGTGATGACGACTAAGCGCTCGGTTAGTATGATTTGCTTGGGTTGACGCTGGCCGCAGCTGTGCAGCAGCATCAGCAACAGGAAGCTCGAGAGAGAGCACCTGTGTTTTGGGATGAGCCTCACTCTGGCCTTACTTTTTCTTCTCTGAGATCTCTCAATTCTCTTCTTTTTTATTTCCTTCTCCCCGGATCATCAGCTCTGTGTATGATGAGATGGCCATCTGATGGCGCGTTGGGTTGATACGTGTACGTCGTCAGGCGGCCCCACTAATGTCGACAATGACGTGCGCACCTGCTTGCTACCGTAACATGGCGTGAGGCGCACAGCGCGCCCCTTGCCGGTACAAGTTGGTTTTTTACTCACTGCTGTAGCGCCAAGCGATAATCTGCCTGAGCGAATCGCTGTATTCGATCATCTTTAGCTCTGCCTTAACATGTTCTTAACGGGATATCGTACGAGCCACGTCCGTTGCCGTTGTGTGTGATGCTGTGTACACATAACATGTGTGCTACACGTGCATTCTACATCTTACGTACATACGCTGCCTGTTGGCATTCGTAAGGACAGCGTTCCTCTGTGTTGTGGAAGCTCTCTGGTCAGCTCGGGCGCGCATCGGGTTTCTTTTATTTCAAACCTGAGATTTGGATCATTATCTCTTTATTAGAACATCGTTCACTTGTCACCTCTGCTTCATCATCAAACAACAAGATGATGATGATGATGATGATGATGAAGATGATGAAGATGATGATGATGATGAAGATGATGATGGTGATGATGATGCATGTTTGATTCTCAGATTGTTTGTTCTACTCGGATCACTCTGTGGTCGATTTGATGCGTGCCGAGTGGGGTTGTTACCTTCGTATTATGAAGTAACGGATCCAATCGCTTCTTGCACCTAGGTTGTAGACCAGGCCCAAAGCTGGGATCAAGAAAAAGTACCCCCAAAAGTTAGCCCTGTTTGGATTCCGATCCTGTGACCTTTTCTGAAAATAACCCATCTCCCGCGTCTAATGATAGTTCTCAAAAATCACTTTAAGCAGCGCCTGAAGGGAGGGTTAGAGACCGACATACGATGGCAATACTCTCCATGAGAAGGATCAGTTTTTTCTCGCTACTATAGAGCTTGGGGGCCTGAGAACGATTGTTTGCCTGTAGATGTTGTAGTGTTATGCTGGTAGGTTGTCCTGTGTTAGGTGGCAGGGTCGTGCGGGTTGTGTGTGAGACAATACCATCTCGATACATACTTGATACGCCTATACAATGCTGAGAAGTTTCCAACCCTCATCACACTGCCGGTCCCACCCCTCTCTGCACCCCCCCCCCCCCACTTTACCCCAATACCCTCAGCCCTCCACCGAAAGTAAGTGCTTGCCGACGTATTTATAAGACTTGTAGGCGTCCAATACCTTACCAGCTGCCGCTCGTATGTCCGCTACATACAGCCTGGCCTAGTGTTCCCCGAATTGTTGCGGCTCTTTGGCCCAACCGCCCACAGCCTGTACGGTGTATGCCGACTGGCCTCTAGGTGTTTGAACATAGTCTAGTCATGGTTGGGCCGCCACCAGGATCATGATAGAGAGAAAGTAGGAGGAATGTTGGCCTGTATCCTCTCTGTGTCATTGGACCATCCGAACTATTCACTGTGCAGCAGGCCGCCCGTACGAACGGACGCACCGACCGACCGAAGGACGGACGCACCGACCGACCGAAGGAGGACGGACGGACGGACGCGGCGAATGACTTGGTGTTCGACGGAAGGCGCACGTGGACTTGGATTCTCACGTGGGTTCGTGGATTGCAGACGGCGGTAGTGGTTGTGGTAGTGTACGCGTGAGACGAGTCAGACTCTAATCTGCCTTCATTCAGCGAGGATTGACCAAATCGACAAGTGCTACACGCTCGTTATCTCATATTGAGAATTCCACCTCGGGTACGTCAACAAGAGGGTCTTACAGAGCGAACATCCAACTGGAAGCCCTTGACAGTGAGTTATAGTCGAAAGCCATCGCATCTCAGAGAAGAAAAAGCGTCTGATAAATGGACCTAGTCTAGCGTTGGGTCAAGTTTGAGACGTGAGTATGCGAAGGAATGCTAGTGTGCTAAGACGTGGGTGAAGTCATCCGGCGCTGTCCATTGATTGGGCTGACAAGTAAACGGGACATCGCCAGATTGTGATCGCGGTCGTTCTCCTGCGGGCTCTGTCATCCGGGAATCCTATCAATTACAGTTCTATCTACACCTAAACCCACTTCCAGCATCGCTGGACGCTGCTATGTTGAGTGGGGGAATCCCCTCCACCTGCATCATCATCATCAGCAGCAGCAGCAGCAACTGGAGCCGCTGGGGCCTTTACGGTGTTTCTGCGCCGCCTTGCGCTTTAACTGCGTAAGGTGAGTATCCAAGTTAGGGTGCCGAGTGGGGAGCCGTGCATTAGCGCGCTGGTTGGCGGCTGGAATTGCTACCGCGCGCGCTTTCTGATTTTATTCTGGGATTCCAAGCAGTTGAGAGAAGGCGCTGAGCGCCCTTTAGGAGTATCTCCTACAGCGGGCCCTTGAGGAGCAAGTTATATTTGGCTTGTGCGTGTAAGTGATCTGCCTCTCCTGTGTACCTCGAACCAAAACCACCACCTGCTAAGCCGCCTGCCTTCACCACTACCTTGCTCTCCATCCTCGCTTCTCGTCGGCATCATCACCGCCCGCGCAGCAGCCCTGGAGTCGCCTTTCTTCCTGACGGGCGCCTGCTGTACAGGCGGCCCATCCCCGGCCGCGGCCGCCTTCCCAGCAATGTTCTGCAGTGTGTTCGGCCCGCCTAGCCTCTCACAGGTAGGCCAATCATCTGGCATCCTCATCACCATCTCTTCCCATCTTACCTACCCCACCTTACCTACAAACACCACTGGTGGTATATTTGAATTGGCACTTAGTAAGTTGTTTGCTTGAGAAAGTTGTTGCCGCAGAACAGGTTGGTTGCCTTAGTTGGTCGCTGACAGAGCCTGGGCAGCTGTGAACGTGAGCTGTTAGCAGGTTGGTACAAGTGGGTCTGATAGCTCTTCACTTCTCTACATCCTATTACCTGGATCCTTACCTGGTGGAGTTAAGTGAGAGTTAGGTCAGTTGGAATGGTCCTGCCAGTGAGTTACTTCAGGTATTTGATGACTACATTAATCCAGAGAGATGATCAGCATTATCGGAACCCGTCTATATCATACTTAGATTGTCTCATACCCATACATATCTCTTATTAGGGCGCTGTAAATTGAAAGCGAATTCCGTGTGTTTGACATGAAAGTTCGACCAGCAATGCTTCTTCCCAGCTCGCAGACTCACTGAATCAGTCAGTCACTCGCTCAGTATCAATTAGTTAGTAGTCCATGCACTCATTTGGTTACCCATTCATACATACGCTCACCAAATAACTCAATTTACCAATCAATCAATAATACAATTCATTCATCCATCCATCTATCAATGACCCGTAGGCCCCATATTGCATCTCATCTCCCCCCACCCCCCACCCCCAAAATCAACCCTTCCCAGCAGATTTGCCTCGCATCTTTGATTGGCATCCTAAGGCAGCTCGTTGTTTTAATAATTCATTGAGTCAACAGCCGCATTAGGTTTGTGTTAGCTTAGAGATTAGTTATTGTGAGTGCCAAGGGTTACAGCTCCTGTATCAACTTTCAGCCAGTAATTAGCCATCCACACCTCTCACTTACTCACACACTCACGCTCTACACCACTCCACATCACACACGCTCAAACCTTACTCAATTACCATAGCAACCCCAAATAAACCAGTCTCCCTCCTCATATACAGGAAAGCGCCAAAGCATCTGTGAATTAGCGAGAATCTCGTCGTCCTGGCTCCTGCTCGCGTGTAGGCTAGTGCGAGAGAGAGAGCGAGTGTTGGCGGTGGGCCGTGCCACCAATGGTTTGTGGTAAAGGCAGTACTTGTCCTGCGTTGGTACTGCTGGTCATGATTTGTAGCAATGGTTAACCCGCTCAATTGCCTAGAACCCAGCCGTGCACCGTAATGGCCGTATGATGTAACAGGATTCAGCATGACTTGCCCTCATTGATCAACGGCAGACGACACGCCATTGCCCGTACTGAGACGGGCCGCTCCGCCTAGTGCAATGCACCCGGGGTGATTATCGTGTTAATTGTTCAAAGGCACTGGCGTTAATGAGTGAGTGTTTATAGATCGATGATGAGTTATTGGAGGATTTCAACAGCGAGGTGTAAGCCATTGATCCGTAGAGGCAGTGCTCTCAGCGTTAGTGACCCACCACATTCCCTAGATGGGAAAGTTGCTAGTGCCTGATGTTTCCCTGACAAACATGTCGCCCGCGTGAAGTAAACATATATTGCTGGTCTGTAAGTGGCTGGTGCACCTGTTCCGGGAACTTCCTGTATGACCTCACGATGAATGCTACATGGCCATGGTGACTAGCCTGGTCCACATGACGGCGGATTAAGCACGAGTGAGGTGACGGTCGGGCTGAGGTGAGACCCGGATGCTGGTGTATGTGTAGAGTGGAGCGAGGTGATCCCTGTTAACAGGTTCAGACGGAGAGAGGGCAAGCATAGTCCGATATGACTTGACCCTACGCGCTCCATCACGCGCTATCCCATGATGTGCAGCCGGTGCACGCTCGGACCATGCTTCATAGCTCCGTGTGGCTGCCAACCCGTGCTTCGTCCAACCTTATATTACAGCTTATTCTTCATACAAAGGCGCGGTGTTCTCATATTGGCCATATGTTGCCATGGTTTCCTTTAACCACTTTCCTATTGCTACCCATTTTCGGGGCCCATATTGAAAATTCGGAATTCAATTATCTAAAATGTGCGCCGAGTTGGGATTGGGAATATAATTAGCGAACAAGAAACAGGTGTTGATTTTTAAAGTAAAGCGTCTTCAATGGAATGCCATGGGGTCATGGGGCTAATAATGTTACGTCTTGTGGGAATAAGGCTGCATAGTAGTGTGTTTGTCAGTTGTTTGCTCTCGAGTATAACATCAGTAACACAGGAGATGCCCTGTGATAGCTATCACACCATCGTTCGGCTTCAGGTGCAAAGTGCGCCATTAAGGTCCATTGCGAGAACTCCCCAGTCACCCACCCCAATTCAGATCCCGCCCACCACGTGCTCCTCACAACCCACCCCACGTGGGTAAGTCCAACCCACTGTTCTTGCTATACTGAGAACAACAGCAAGATGTCTAGACCTGTTTTGAAACCCTCCGGTCAATTAAGTGTAATGATTGCTAATTTATGAATCTATTCTCGACGCCTAAGCGTCACCGCGATGCTACCCCTGGCCCCCCATGTTATTGTACTAGTCGGACGTGGTGCTGTTGAAGTCGGTTATCGGGTGATTTGTTAGGTACACTAGTCACTCATCTGAGAACATCTGATCTGGATGATAACAACCAACTACATGACGATGGCCTGTCTCCTAAACCATTAATGCTTTACACGTTTGTCGGGACTTACAATTCTTCTTACTACGCTATGTCAACAACATCAACTCCGTTTTTATGTCGTTTTTTATCGCACGTATATAGATAGGTATGTCAGAGGGCATGTTGTAGACTAATGCGTCGTCGCATATCGGCAGACGCGAGGAATTCGCCAGAGACATACATATTCCTACAGCCCCATCGGCGAACCTCCAACGCCGGGTGATAGGTGGTGAGGCCAGGAATCCTGTTCTCTGTAGGTCGCCGTCGCCGGGTGACAAATGATAGATTGCGTTGAGGATTATATATACGTATGTGTATGAGGGTGAATGAGGTGGTACATTCAATGTAAGGCGCCCATGCTGGCGTGTACAGGAAGCAGTGAACGTTTGCCCTAGCTACTCTATAGTTGTCTGACGTGCGTTGTGAACCACGTCACACCCGCTATCTCGACGTGGCAGCAGGTGCGTAGCGCCTTGATGGAGCGGCCCTGTGTGACGCCACTTTTGTAGCCGCGTCATTATGACCGGGTCCCATGTGTTGGTGCTCTCCTCTCTGGAAGTATTCTGCAATAACTGCCGCGTCAGGTGTGTACACCGCCTACATCATATCAACCATAGCGCGTTAACACCGCGGTATACTGCAGCTATCGCCGAGAGAACAATAAAGCCGAATATCTCTGGATTTATACTAACAGCGTATCATCACTCCGCCAGCTTGTCTTGTTAACGTTACATAGCGCCATGTCGTCAATAACACCGTCTTCCACTCCATAAAACACCACCTGCCATATGCAATTACCTTAGAAATCCCATTAAACAAGCACTGTGACCAATTTAATGGTCCCACATGAATTGTGTTCGGATGACACCACTTGACTGGGATGTCCCGTATAACGAGATTGCTTCCCCGTTCTTGGCGAAATTGAAAAGATCCCTAGAATCTCAGCATCTTTCTACTGTTCATTGACGAGTCGATGATGTTTCTAGATGCTGATTCATTCTCGGTTTCCAGTCATTGCCCATATAAGGTAATCTGTTGTAAAGTTTCTTGTGCGTTGGATTCATTTACCTTCCAGCGCTGTTTAGAACCAATAGACAAGACAAGGGACGATAACCGTCTAATTAACGACGAATCGAGTGACGATCAAAGAGTTTATGATAGCATTTTACTATAACCGGAATCATTTCGCCATCATTGACCGCCTGAGGCATTTGACCACCATTGACCGCCTGAGGTAAGGACTGGTCGTCTCTGTTCTCGATGTTCGGTTTCTGACGCAATAGTTGTTCTCTTAGCTGTCGAAATACATCACTGGCTGGTCACTGTGAACTCTGACGTCGTATGCCGAGCGCCAGTGTGAGATGGAATGATGACACGGTATGATGATGTTCGTTTATGACTTGCAGCCTATTTAATGCTTCATTCTTTCTCTGTGTATTTTAGCAATACCCAGAAGACCCTGCACAGTTCAAACCACTGACAGAAGATGAGTGAGTATAGCTTCCTTCTCTCGCCATCATTTGAGCTGTTCTCTTCCTCTATAACCTAGTCAGCTCCTATTGTGACCCTATATTATCGCCCGTTGTAGTTGGTCCTATATTATCGCCCGTTGTAGTTGGTCCTATATTATCGCCCGTTGTAGTTGGTCCTATATTATCGCCCGTTGTAGTTGGTCCTATATTATCGCCCGTTGTAGCTAGTCCTATATTATCGCCCGTTGTAGCTGGTCAACATCTCCTTGGTAACATTCACTCTCCAGGCTCCATACATGATCTGGGTAGGATTTGGCATCGCCCTCATCAATCACCGCCACTTTATGACCTAACTTGTAGACAATCACGTTCATCTTCAAACATTTCCCGTTTACAAGCACCATCCAGCATCTGTTGGCCAGTGAATTGTTCCCTTGTTAGCCGCCTGGTCGGGGTCGCTGGTCCGGTCGCTGGTCGACGTGATCCTCTCCGCGCCGTGTCGGTGCCTACGTGTTGACGATCTCTTGTTTGTCGACCTTTCGTTGATCGGGAACATTGAACTTGTCAATGAAGTTCATCAACAGCCGCGATAAATCATTCAATCACGAGACTGTCTCTTTAATTGTAACGTTAAACTCGCCTCTGACAAACTCATCCCATATGAAACACCATAGTTGAAGCATGGAATTCGATATTGGCCATTTGAGATATGGCAATGCATAATTGGTCACGTGGGAGCAATCTATGTCCTTAATATGTATTTATTTTACTGAGGGGTGCGTCTTTGGTAACACGCGCTCTGTGAGGGCCTCGTGTTCTTTGGTAACACGCGCTCTGTGAGGGCCTCGTGTTCTTTGGCTCCAGGCCGGTAGCCGCCTGATTGCTCCAGGCCGGTAGCCGCCTGATTGCTCCGCACGGTACCATTGACTGGCTCGGTGTGAGGTGTGGTTGGATGAGCATCGGTATATTTATCATCACGTGACGATATTCTAGCTTCTTTATAGCATTGCTCGGTGCTACTACTGAGCCACATTGCCTTATGATCAGGGCCTCGATTTAACTGGTGTAAACCCACCACATCTTCCCACATTACCCATCTCGTATGCCACTTGTCAGCATCGGGTAGGTGATGTGACAATATTGTCAGCTAATCTGACTTTATGTTGACATGCCCGACAATACCAAGTCTGATGGAAGGCGCTGCGTGGTCAGATAATGCTATTAGCTGTGGTGACTTACAGGTAGAATCCGTGCCCTCTGACTGGCCCTCACCCCAGCTCTATCCTGGCGCTCTCTCTTATTGACCCTGTGATCCCTTGGGGGTTTTAGGACGCATATCATGTCTCTTATGAGGGATTACCACAAGGCTTTGTCTGTGGATGACATGCGTCGGCAATTGTCTCATCACACTTCCCCCAGCTTTTGTCACGTGCAACATTCTTTCTTATGTCAAAGATTTATTGCATTCTCTATTGTATTTTTTTAACAGCAAAGATGATATAACTGCGCACTTTTAGAACCCAAATAAGAATTGTCCCGGCATGCGGGCGCCTGATGTGTTCTAATGTTAGTCGCATTAACGCGAGATGGTAATGTATTTACAAGAAGTGGACGACCATAGCTTGTGATATATTTATACGTGCGACACGAGGCATGGGGAGATTACTGCACTCTGGGGTTCTCTTGACTGGTGCCTGACCCTCATTGAGCTGCGATCCGACCCTTGGCTCCGTCTTGATCCCGGATCATCAGCGTAATTGTTGGTGTAGAGCGATAATACGGGGTGTTTTTATTGCGCAGCCGGCGTGATGATAAGCAGGCGGCCGAGTGAGGCTGACATGAAGAGGTTGCCCTTACCTGTGCTTTACACCAGCCCTGCCATCTCCAGCCTCAACCCCAATCACGCTCGAGTATGGGGTCTCATTGGAGAGGGCTGATAGCCAGCAGATTGCCGTGGCGGCCCGGAGAAAAGCGGCGCTGCTAAGCGCTTCTCATTGCGAATCAATAGGAAATTAAGTGCCATCAGTCGCGGTCAGCAACAGGATGATGAGATGGCCGCTGCTGCTGCTGCTGATGATGGTCGAGGGTTCTTGATGGCGTTGTTGAGCCCATAGCCTTCCATCTCAGGCTCTTCTCTGACATTGCCACCGCACCCACAACGCCTAAATACCCTCTCGCATCAACCCCAATCTGTCCGCAAGCCCATCCATTGGCCAAGCCAACTTGGCGAGGAGGGCTCTTGGTTTGCGCAGCTCCCGCCACTTCCCGTATTAGTAATGCCTTCATTGAGCTGGCTGTGTTCGACACTCCGGAGTAATCTGTTGATTGTTGATTGATTGCACGTGTCAATCACATGTCGTCCATAACGCAATCTTCTTCACATTCCCACGACCAATATTCTAACGTCCAATATCCTCAAACGTATGATTATTTATTCTTTAGTGTATAAATTGAGAGGAATTTCTGATAAAATGAGAAAGATCGAGGTTTATTTTAGAAGAGATATTTGTTAACCCCCTATATTATAAAACCATAGATTATCCTAGCTGTATTCCCTCCCGCTGACAATTTGTGATATTTGATGACAGCGTCATCTACGTTCGGGGACTGCGCTACTCCCTCCACACCCTCCATATCGCCCTATCTCTCTTTTTCTCTTTTACGCTCGCTGTGACTTACCTACCGCAATCCGAAAACCTAGTAATCACTCGCCTCATATCCGAGCATGATGGAATGTATATATTGCTAGACAATATTGGTGCCTCATCACTGAGCCCACCGGGGTTTCAGAGCTATCGGCCATCAGGGATTTTGCATTACCCGAAGGAGTTCAGAGGGCAATGCTAGCTGCATACATATATATTGGTGATTGAGGCAAGTGTGGTAGCGATGTTTGGCTGGCTTGCCTTGTACACGTTGTAGCTGATAGCATCGCACTAGTTAGTGACTTGTTACGCCATGCATGCTAATGACCTGCTGATCTGTAGTCGTGCAATGCCCGGATGACGTCGTCTGGTCAATGTGTCCAGGCGAGCTGACCAGATAACTCTACGCTATGCCGCAATCAATGACCATTACGGGGATGGTGAGGATGCTGTGTGTTTATCATGCAAATGATGGCTATGATGATGAGGATGATGATGATGATAAGGAGAAGCAAGTTGTTGTTGATGATGATGATGACGACGACGAGAAGCAAATTGTTGATGAAGATGATGATGGTGGCGCAGAGGAGGCGGATAAGGGTGGTTATCATGGACCATGGTCATTATGATGATAATGACGATTATAACAAACAAAATGACTGCGAGTCATCGTCGTCATCATCAGTTTAAGACCATGCTTGACATGACGGCGGACACGATGCGGTATAAGATGTAGGTGGCAAGGATCCTCTTGTCCTTGTGAAGACAGATATGCAGGCGCCGCGATGAAGGCCGTGACGACCCGGGTCGTTCTCCTGTCCACCCCTGTCACCTCTAGTCTATATTAATGTCTAGCGGGGATTGGATAGCAATCATCTGGGTGCAAGTGACCGTGTTAGGGTGGATGGCGCGCAATCCCAGGATAGATCTTGGCCAACAAGAGAACAGCGGCGCGTGATCTCCATGCTAATCTGGGTCAGTCGCCTAGACGGTTCTCATCCTGCGTCCCACCTGCCTGGCCACCTGTGTCTTTAAGGACGTTCTATCACACGCGGATGTTGACACCGGATCTGAGGTTAAGTTGGGGAAATTAGGGTGCATGCGGATATGAGTTAAAGGGGGCTAGATGATGATGATGATGATGATGATGGGATTTTGTTTATAAGAGTTGGGGATCGCGCAACCTGGGTTCGATTTGAGGCACCAGGAAGTAACAAGCCGAGTTGTGAAGGGAGGCGGTTAGGCCAGAAGGCTTTATCAGGACCAGTCATGCTTGTTGCATTATCAGGACCAGTCATGCTTGTTGCATTATCAGGACCAGTCATGCTTGTTGCATTATCAGGACCAGTCATGATTGTTGCATTATCAGGACCAGCCATGCTTGTTGCATTATCAGGACCAGCCATGCTTGTTGCATTATCAGGACCAGTCCTGCTTGTTGCATTATCAGGACCAGCCATGCTTGTTGCATTATCAGGACCAGCCATGCTTGTTGCATTATCAGGACCAGCCATGCTTGTTGCATTATCAGGACCAGCCATGCTTGTTGCATTATCAGGACCAGCCATGCTTGTTGCATTCTGCTCGTTCGTTAAATCACTAGCCAATTATTTTTACGGTATGTTCGCGTAATGCTTGGTATTGGGGTGAGATCTTACAACAATTCGGGAGCTGTATTGTACGGGTTGACTGCGGTCTTCCCCGCTACCCGCCGACAGCGCCAGCAGCAACTCTGATTCCCATTAGCATGAATTAAGACTGGATGGCGAAGCGCTGTGGAATCCCCGTTTGGTGAGGTTTTAAGGCAGTTCGTATTGCCAAGTGCTTACACCATCCATTACCCACCTCAGCCTTATTATATACCCTACCGCCCATACACCCAAGCTGGCAATTGACCTAGTGGCTCCAAATACTATCAAGGTCTGTTGGGACATAAGGCGAATGTTTAAAGAAATAACTTGGGCTTGTTAAGTACGGCTTGTGAGCGGCTATTTCGGTTGAGGAGCGTTCCCGCGGCTACCCTAACATAGTCAGCCCACGACGCCTCGTTGACCGGCTGCTGCTGCTGCGGCTGCTGCTGCGGCTGCTGCTGCGAGGGATGGAGGAGAGTGAGAGGAGTTGGTTAGTCAGTGATAGAACCGGAAGAATTCCTGTCCGCTGATGAGAATGGTGAGATATCGGAAAATGCGCCTTGTACAGGCGCTGGGTGGTAGTCACATAGCGCGGGCTCAGGCTAGCTGTTTAGTGACATTGGTTACTGGGATGCGGGCAGGATCAGGACTGCGAATCTGCACATAGATTGAGTTGCTTAACTCCCCAAGCCTCCCCTAATGCCC
The DNA here is from genome assembly GCA_034190875.2 of Urechis unicinctus. Lineage (NCBI taxonomy): Eukaryota > Metazoa > Annelida > Polychaeta > Xenopneusta > Urechidae > Urechis > Urechis unicinctus. The sequence goes on along the minus strand of CM067358.1, from coordinate 68,679,096 downwards.
GTGTAATTTCTGATGGTGACGTGTGTCAGTTGGGGACTAGGGCTTATCCAGGGCGCAACCAGTGAATGAGCTTTCTACTGGGTTTACAATCACAATCACCACCTCTTATGTAATATGGAAATGGACACCTGATGTTCCTGGATGTACCTCAAGTCGCAGTCACATTTGTCTCTTTCTTTGTGCTATCACAAATCATCTACACACTACAAGACAGCCTTATCTAATGTTCTCTGGCAATTTGTCTCCGTTGGTCATCTTTCTTTGTCTGGGATTTTATTGTTCCCCCATTGAATTGTGGGACACTATCAATCCTTGTTTCTACGCTATATCCTGCCGAATCTCAACTCACACCTACTCGCTGGCTTACAACTCCTACCATGGCCCATTAACAACTGTATGAATTCTACCTTGTTAATCAGCTTACTGTTGGTGATATCACCTGTCAGCAATTGGATATGTTTAAATGAGGCTACTGCGCCAATAAGGGAAGTTAATGGCTGCTTTGTGTGTTGCTAATGCCAAGATATGTGTGTTTGTGGCGATGTCCGGACAGACTGCAGAGAATCAAACGGGAAAGAAGGCAGAAGGAAGTACAGAGGAAACAGAAGGCTGCTGAGAGTAGGAAGCATCTGGCCAATGTCAGGTAAGCTCCTTTTTAATTGTCAGGTGCGATCATGATGCTAGTATCTATGTCAGGTAAGCCCTTCATGTAAGTGCCAATACCCGGTTAGCTCTTAATGTTAGTACCAATGTCAGGAGAGCTCTTGATGTTAGTTCCAATGTCTGGTGAGCTTTTGACATTAGTACTTAGATCAGGTGAGCTCTTGATATAAGTACCCAGGTCAGGTAAGCTCTTTGTGTAAGTACCTAGGTCAGGTGAGCTCTTGATGTTAGTTCCAATGACTGGTGAGCTCTTGATATTAGTACCTAGGTCAGGTGAGCTCTTGGTGTAAGTACTAGGTCAGGTGAGCTCTTGGTGTAAGTACCTAGGTCAGGTGAGCTTTTGATGTTAGGACCTAGGTCAGGTGAGCTTTTGATGTTAGGACCTAGGTCAGGTGAGCTCTTGGTGTAAGTACCTAGGTCAGGTGAGCTCTTGGTGTAAGTACCTAGGTCAGGTGAGCTCTTGGTGTCAGATGTATCACCCTCAGTAACATAACAAATTTGATAACATGTTCGTAGCGATGCCGTGAGTTGCCCAGGCCTCACCAACCACCCTTTGTAAGACTCTTAGTCAGTTGATACTACTCTTAATGCTGTGTATATACTGCACTCATAAGGGCCCATTGTTTGTAGGCTGGCTACTTCACTCCACATGTGCTGGGTGCTATTGAACCAGCCCTTTGTTGGTAGATACCCTGTGGGTCACATCCTCCCATGCTTCATTACCCCATCTCACCCCATCCACGCTCGCCTATACATCACTATTGGTGCTTCTTTTATCCATCTCAAAACCCTTAGTTTATAAGCAAGGGTATAGCATTGCAGAGGCGTAGTGTAGTATACAGGGTATATGGGGGCTTGGGATTTCAACACGACCTTACCACATACGCAACTCTCTGTATACAGGTGACATGGTTTTCTAATTTGCTTTTTGTGTGCTATTTGTCTACTAAGTTGCGGAGTTTTGTTGATGATAAGTTGCCCCTCCTGCCCTACTTGTATGCATCACAGCCTGCCCCCAAGTGCCCTGATTGGTACTATATATAACACTATACCTAGACCCCTACACAGGTGTGCCTGTCAGATTAGCTGTGTCTCCTTCACTGGTGGTTACATGAGATGAAATGAACATGCTATCTATACAGCCTCTGCTAATTCCTGCCTTGTTAGTTATTTGTGCACTTTACAGAGGGTATGTTTCATTTTGAATCTGTACCAGGGTTTGTGTGGGAAGGCCATGTATTGCTGCGTAGACAGAAATGTTTTTGATGGAGTTTTTTGCCTCTCTTGGCTGCTGGCTTCACTGATGTAAGAGAGCCCGGAATGTTTGCTGTGTGGAATCGCCTCATTATCTGGGTCCTTAATGATGAGGGCGACTAGGTACCATTGGTGGTGGTCGTTTGGGGCGGGGGGGTGGGGGTCTGTCCTCAAGTGGTCATTACGGTGCTAAGGTTTTTAATTGGTCACTGTAATATGGTATTGTTGTCTGTGAAACCTGACACTTGATAATTTGTGCCTCAGGTATGCTGGCATACTGCCATTGATATTCAGACACCTCCTTCTTCCTCGGACCTTGATTTCCTAGCCCGATGTATATGTCACACCCCAGATTTATTTTTATTGCATCGGGGTATACTAAAATGCAACTTAAGCATGAGTTTGTGCAGTTATTATAAATTTTCCATGGATGAAATGAAATGGATTGTCACTTTGGCCACATTTGGTGTGGGTGAAATGATAGCTCACATGGATTGTCACTTTGGCAACATTTGGTGTGGGTGAAATGATAGCTCACATGGATTGTCACTGTTGAAATGATAGCTCACATGGACACTTTGGTGGGTGTGGGTGAAATGATGCTCACATAGTCACTTTCAACATGAAATGATAGCTCACATGGATTGTCACTTTGGCAACATTTGGTGTGGGTGAAATGATAGCTCACATGGATTGTCACTTTGGCAACATTTGGTGTGGGTGAAATGATAGCTCACATGGATTGTCACTTTGGCAACATTTGGTGTGGGTGAAATGATAGCTCACATGGATTGTCACTTTGGCAACATTTGGTGTGGGTGAAATGATAGCTCACATGGATTGTCACTTTGACAACATTTGGTGTGGGTGAAATGATAGCTCACATGGATTGTCACTTTGGCAACATTTGGTGTGGGTGAAATGATAGCTCACATGGATTGTCACTTTGGCAACATTTGGTGTGGGTGAAATGATAGCTCACATGGATTGTCACTTTGGCAACATTTGGTGTGGGTGAAATGATAGCTCACATGTTTATTGTGTTCATCGTGCCCCACAATGTTTGTAGGAACGAATCTCAGTAATGACTTCTCTTTTGCCTTCTGTTGTGTGACAGAGTGGTACAGAAGAACCTTGTGTTTGTGGTGGGCTTGTCACAGCGGCTAGCTGACCCAGAGGTACTCAAAAAACAAGAATACTTTGGTAAATTTGGCAAACTTCACAAAGTGGTCATCAACCAGAGCACGTCGTATGCAGGCTCCCAGGTGAGTTGATTTCTCTCTCCTAGCAACACCTCACGGATCAACTCAGTGCATTTACAAGATGTTTGCGGGCTTGGCGAGCGTGCTTTAGGGTGGGTGTGTATTTGAGTCGCAGGGACCAAGTGCCAGCGCCTACGTCACTTACCAGAAGTCAGAAGACGCCTTGCGGGCGATACAGGCAGTGAATAACATCCATGTTGACGGGCGCACACTCAAAGCGTCGCTGGGTACCACCAAGTACTGCAGCCACTTCCTGCGGGGAACACAATGCCCTAAGCCTGTAAGCAGCCTCTCTCTATCATACACATCCTATGTATCAGCTGAATAGGTGTAGTTGGGCAACGAAAAGTTGTATTCTTGTTGATATTTCTAGTAAGGTTTATCTAGAGTTTTAAGCACATTTAACCCTGATGTTGTATGTGTGTATTTTGTGTGCAGGACTGTATGTATCTGCATGAGTTAGGGGAGGAGGCAGCCAGCTTCACCAAAGAAGAAATGCAACAAGGGTAAGCCCCGCAATTACCAACTCCCCCAGCTATTACCTGCGAACATAATGCCCTCAGTGCCTCACACAAATAAAATACCCTCATTCTAGTACCCACAAATTAAATACCTTCACCTCCATCCCATACAATACACCCTCACCCTGTTAGACACAGACCCCCAATCTTGACTCGGTCACAAACTCATGAGTTGATGCTGGTTTTAGGGACACAAAGATGTTGCCTGCCCGGTCATAGTCAATATGTTGACCTCTGATTGGATTTCCCCTTCTGAATAACACTTGTGGAGAAGTGATTATATATTTTTAGGAGAACCTGAGAGGGAATATTTTACACCCCTGGGTGATTGATAGTCTACAGAATTGGAGGGGCAGACACCCAATTTGAACTTGTGCCTTTCTTACACGAGCTTGTTAAGAAGCAAGAGCGTTCTCCTCAGACATTTAGATTCTCATTGCCTCAAAAACCAAAGGACATGTGGGGGTGATCAATGCCTAGGCTACTGGTCAGGCCTGCTATTAGGCAGCTGTCAGACAGGCGTTACCGACCCTCCTCTTCCTAAAGCCAGCCCCATCTCCACCCTACCCCACCACCTACTTGTGGCATCGTTTCTGCCCGCTTCCTGTTCTCAGAAGGAGTTGTGGTCTAATCAGCGAGGTGTCAAGGCTTTTTGAATGGCTGATTGTCAGTGGCTGTTGGGGATCAGGTGGCTGATGATGGCCAGCCAGAAAGCACCCTCCCGCCTCCGCATCCAAACACATGACATCTTCTTCTATATGAGATTGTCACGGCAACAGAGTCTCCTGAGGAGGGTTGCTCTCATTTTACTGACATTCTGATGCAAACAGAAGTAGCTTATTGGTTTGTTAGTAGGTGAAACAAGGTGTCTGCTGAAGGAATAGTTACCCTAATTTCAACCCAATGCTGTCAGAGTTATAAGCTACTTAGCCCTCAAAAAGATATTGATTTCTTGTACAAAATTATATTTTGGAGATGCTTAAATGCATGGCTTGTACAAGACTTGAAGTTTAATTTCTCAATAAATTTGTGTTTTTTTTGTGATGTCCAGAAAGCACCAAGAATATGAACAGAGGTTATATGAGATGTTTATGAACAGTCAAAACTTAACCTCCCAAATATCCAGCAGTAAGCCTCATATCAGGTGGGTCTTACAGTGTGCTGACATTCAGCTTTACTGTAGACAGAATTTATAAAAAAAATGAATGGTAAGATTGTGATATAGTTTATAGCTTTTTAAGTCTGTATAGTTTGTTTCAAGACAACTCCTGACTTTGTCTGTGTGTATCTGTCATCAGTGACAGCAGTAAAAGGAAAACTAATTCTCCGCCAGTTTCTCAACATTCTCCGCCTATCCCAGCGTCACCTCGAGCGGAAAGTCCAGACAGTGCTGATAAAAACCTAGTAGGGGCCAACTGGCCATTACTACTCGACCACACACCGTCTCAAGTGGAACGGCTCACAAATGGAAACAGCAAAGCACACAGATCCGACTCTCAGAAGCGAGGCTCCGGGACAGGTCACTCTCGGAATAACTCTAGTCCAGGCTTAGAAACAGACTTACTCAACCATAGGTGAGAAGCATTCTGATGCCTACCAAAGTGACTATTTTGGACAAAATACCAACTATTATGGAACATTTTGTAAGTCAACTAAAATCGTTGATTTATGTTCTTTTCAAGTAACTCTTGGTTAATCGGTGTTTATTTGCTTCACCAAGGAAGTAAATATTGATATTTTATATGTCGAAATATTATGCCAAAAACAAGATTTCTTCACCTTTTGTCCAGGATGAAATTAAATACTCTGCTTTTTTCCCCTAATTGTTGTAGTTGATTGTGATCACTTCTTTGTTTGTATTGACCTTGACATCTTGTTGCAGCAACAAAATAACAGAGGGTTGTGTGGCGCCTGGATCTGCCGGGAAGCTCTCGCCAGAGTTCCCAGCCAGTCCCAGCTCCCACTCCCCACCACTCAATGGACAGCCAGCCATGGCAACTACCAATCACACACCCTCTTCACAGGCCGCCGCCGTGGCAGCTGTTGCTATGGCAGCAGCCATGGGACACAGAGGGAAGTCTCCATTTGACGCGCCAACAGATTCTATGTCTCTCTTTAGTGATAGCGGGTTCCCAGCCAATAGAACACCAAAGCCCCTGCAAAATCCTGCAGGTAATGCCACACAAAGTCTCAAGACAGCGGTGTTTTGTTTTTCTGTTTGCTAGAGGAAGGAAATCCAGGAATCAATTCTAGCTGTCAGCTTTGTGGATTGATCATTTATCAATGACTGTTTGTGTGTGGTGCAGAAAATATTCCAGCAGTCACAGAAATTCCGGACACAATTCCAGTGTCGAGCTCGACAGACTGGCAGGCAGCGTTTGGTTTTAAATCTGCCCCTTCGCCTGTTCCCCATATACCTAGTGATGTCCACGGTGACGATGACTTAGGTTCGTTAGCCCTGTCAGTCTCATGCTTGGCTGTCTGCTTGCAGAACTTTTGTAAATATGTGTCAATTACCATTATTTTGTGTGTAATTTTTTTTTTCTCCCCAGTACGCTTGGATGACTCTGTTTTTTACAAAGCAGCCTGCTGGGATGCTTGTATGAGTTATTAGATCTACATGCAAATATTGGGCTCAAGCACTTTCTTATTGGTCTTTTCCGGTGCTTTATTTGTCTTTTCCTGTGCTGTCAGGTTTTGACCCATGGAATGAATCGAGCAAAGCTCTGGCTGACTTGATAGAGAAGGAGGGTGCTGCCCAGCCTTTTTCTGCCCCCACAAACCACAGCCAGCATTCACACCACCACCACCACCACCACCACCACACCACCAATCAACTCCCCCCCAACTCCTTGGGTCATCCTAAACTCCCCTTCACATCACAGAGCAGACTCAAGAACCTGCCACCAGGATTCACACCTAATCATCTCAGCACTTTCTCTGCTGGCCACCAGGGTGAGGCAATGTTGCTTCTTTATCACTATTCATACCAACCTTAGATGGCTGTGTATTTGTTGCCACTGTGTGCCATGATGGCATCTGTTTGTCTTCATACTGCTGGTAAACAGACATCATCTCCTATTGAAGTTGTTTCATTTGTTTTACAAAGTGAGAAATGTAGCGACCCTATTTTGTGAGCTGACGTTTGTATGTTATACCACCAGACACTGATGCTGCATCTTCTTGTGTATAGGAGTGGAGAGCAGTAAGTTGCTAGGGCTCAGTCACCTCACCTCAGTTGCCATGACACCCAGCTTCCCAACCACCACGGCAGCCTCTGTACCCATGCCAGCACGAGCTGCTCCTGGCTTCCATCCTGACCCTGGTGCCTCTGACAACCTGCATGACTTTACCATGCCCAATGGGGCTGGGCCTGGTAAACATGAGGCCAGCCTCAACTTATCCCAGGTGACAAACTGGCCACTTATTACAGTAGCTCTGATTGGGTTATTTCTTGTAGCTTAATACAGAGTGGGACAGCACTTACATCTGTGCTATTTATAGACAATATCTACAATGTATGTTAGTGTTAGTTGATATAGTGTAGTAGAGCCTGATATAACATGAGGCTTTGACAGTAGACATGTGGCTAGTTTATGATCTTTGGTGTAATAGGACTGGCAGGATGGACTACGAGCTCTCCTCCCAAACATCAACATCAGCTTTGGCGGGCCCACGAGCGGTGCAACTGGACAACACTTACCAGGTGCCAGTCGACTGCCTCATGCCACTAATCACTCCGCTGCCTCACCACAGAAAAGTGCGTACCTTCCCTCCCCCTTAAACCCCCCCCCCCTCCCCCCGTCCAGCTAGGATAATTAATGTATGATTTGAGAGATGAGTTGGCATGCGATGCCCGTGTTGTTGACATGCTTGTGTGACCCTCCCACGCAATACTGAGGCATGAACTCTGACCTCTACTGCCGTTGTGATTGACAGCTCCTACGTTCAGGGTGTTTACCAGTTGGAGGAAGGCTGCCTATCAATGTTGTGTCTTGTATTGTGGTTCTGCTTGTACCAGTGTAACCTTCAGCTCAATGTTGTATTGTGAGACCCCTCAATGAGCCAGTCAGAACAAACCCCATTGCAAGGAAGAGCAATCAACTCTTAAACTGGTTAAATGCCGGATTTAAAAGGAATATACAGCAAGCATCATGGAAAGCCAATACGATCTCTATGCTGCAGCCAAAGGATTGATGAACCAAAATTTGCATAATATATTCATTACACACTGATGATGCTAACCTCGGCTGTAAGTCATTCAAGTAGTTCATTGGGGAAAAGTCCTTATGAAATGACCAAAAAAGGCAAAACAATCCTACCTAGGCACAGTTCCACTGCCAAACACTTACCATGAGAAAAGTGGAATTTCTCTGATCTCAGGATTTCCCTCAGTAAATTCTAATATATATATATATATATATATATATAGAGATAGATATATATATATATATATATATATATAGATATAGATAGAGATATAGATATATAGAGAGAGAGATATATAGAGATAGATATATATAGATATATATATATAGAGAGATATATATATATATATATATATATATATATATACATATATATATATATATATATATATATATATATATATATATATATATATATATATATATATATATATATATATATATATATATATATATATATACATATATATATATATGTAGATTTCCTGGTTCATTGATGGACTGGATGTACGATTTCCTGATTAGAAGATTCTCTCCTCAACTGAAATGGGGTCTATGAAACCACATCCATAGGGTTGCTTCATACATCTCAGAGACTGGCTTACAGATGGGTCCTGTCAACGTGTGTTCACATGAGTTGTGGTTGACGGCCACTTTAGGAATTGATGACGTGAGAAGTGTGTGTGGCTGTTCCAGAATCCTCCCCACCTGATCTTACCTGGGACCCTGCCATTGTTACCTCAGGCAGTGTGGCTGATAGTGAGTACCTATCTCAACGCCCTATAACCAACCCTCACATGCATCCAACACCTACCTCAAATCTCTCTACTTGCCTCTATCTCTCACTCAAATAACCCTGGTCACTTGTGGGCAATGATTGGATGCATCAGGGACTCTATCCCAAACCAAGTGGTCACAAGCTGTTTGATTGTAATCACTGTCACACTGCTCTACTGTTAAGGACAACTCCTTGCTTTGTGGTATTGCACATTAGTATTTAACATCGCCTCATATCACCATCGCTTTTGTGGCGTTTTTTCTCTCCACCTCTCTTGTTCTCGTCTTCATGTGATAGGATGAGAACATCCTTGATTGATAGGATTATTTTAATGCACCTAATATTGTTGAGTGATAGTACCAATTGTTGGTGTTACTAACTTTGATGAGATCAAGTCCAATGCAAATCATGACGAATTGTATGCGTTGAGTTAGTATCAAGTTTTCAGCACTAACTTCCACCCTGTGCTGCATCATACAATTTGGGAACCATTTTCCATCCTCTGCATTTCTGCAGTTTCTGTTTCCATTGCCATGTAAGGCTGTCTGGTAGTATGTATGTTGTTTGCGTTTGGTATTGTTTGTGTGTGTACATGCAGCCTATTGTGTGTCATCTCTCTAGGTGTTTGCGTTTGGTATTGTTTGTATGTGTACATGCAGCCTATTGTGTGTCATCTCTCTAGGTGTTTGCGTTTGGTATTGTTTGTGTGTGTACATGCTGCCTATTGTGTGTCATCTCTCTAGGTGTTTGCGTTTGGTATTGTTTGTGTGTGTACATGCAGCCTATTGTGTCATCTCTCTGTGTTTGCATTTGGTATTGTTTGTGTGTGTACATGCTGCCTATTGTGTGTCATCTCTCTAGGTGTTTGCGTTTGGTATTGTTTGTGTGTGTACATGCTGCCTATTGTGTGTCATCTCTCTAGGTGTTGTCATGGATGACCCCCCGCACTGGCTGGCCTCACTCCACCAGCTCACAGCCGACGACAATGGTGGGCCGTCTCAGTCACCTCAACACAGTCGTCTGCCGTTTGTCCATCAGTTCTCCAGCCCCGCCTCCGCTGGATGGGGAGGGCCAATCAACCCCAGTGCCATGGGCGTCAACAACAGCTCGGCCCCTCCCCCACCCGGCTTTTCCCAACACACAGTGCCTACACAGCTCACAGCACCCCACAGACCCCTAACTGCAGACACACACTGCATCACTGCAGACAGTAAGTTACTTCATTCAACAACACTGTCTTTATTATCTTAGTGGATTTTAGATGCTTGGAGCTGTATTAATTGGCCTTTTTGTCATCACTTAACTAATTGATATTGTGTGAATGCTTTTCCTTGGTGCTTTTAATGGTTAACATCTGAAGTCTGATGGATTTGTCTTGTTTGTGTTTGTAGCATTGCAGTAAAATTGAACTGAGACAACAACTCCTTCCTAACCCTTATCAATATATGGGTACCTGCCTGGAAGATAACCATGCATTGGATTACAATTCCTACTTGATTAGAATTCTGCTTGAAGTCAACGTTTAGTTACAATATCCTGCTCTCTCTAAGTTACATTCTCCTCCGCTCCATCCCTGGGCTTCTCCATCATCGACCTGTTCCACGAAGATGCCCTCATTTGTTCCACGAAGATGCCCTCATTTGATCCACGAAGATGCCCTCATTTGTTCCACGAAGATGCCCTCATTTGTTGCACTTGAACAAGTCTCCTTGTTACGTTCCCATTGAATTGCAACCGGTTACCAAAATAACTTACATGCAATGTCATTCAATGAAGTCAGCATTTGTGATATTGCCATTCTGTCTTGTCCTTCACATAAGGCTGATTTAGATGGCGAGCATTGCATTACATGAGTGTAACTTGTTTACTATTGGCAAAGCTTTATAAGGCATGCCACACAGCAAACTAGATACGTCTTACCAAGTTATTTGCTCTGTTTGAATTCCATTGTTCAGCTTGAATAGCATTGAGAGTAAAATATTGATGGAAATTGTTACCAAATAACAAACCCATGAAATTAATTCTTAAATCAAAGTGGGGTGCATAGTTACAGATATCTATACATAAGGGCACCATTTCGCAGTGGTTCTATCAAAAGATGAAATGATACCAGACAAAAGTCTGTGAGTAAATACAATTTCTTGGGTGATATCATTACTGGAGCAGTTTCTGTAATGTCTAGTATTGTGTTGCGCCCGTGTGAGAGTGCTGCTGGTTTCGTTATTGGTTGGTAAGAAAGTTGGTGATGCCGAGCTTCTCCCAGAACAAGTTGGTTTCTTCATAGCCTGAACATGAGCTGGAACGAACGGATGGAATGGACGCCTCTAACCTCATGTTGATGCAAAATGTTATTATGAAAAAATAAAAACTTCATAAAAATTCTTCTCTTGACATTGAACTTTGTATTGTAATGCAGAACCATCATTGATCCTCCCAGAGTCGAAGGCTCCTGGTTGGTGGTGAACAGCCACATTTTGTGTTAAAAGCTTAGATTTCACAGGTGAATCTTGGTGGTAAGCTGTGTATGGTTTTGTCTTTTTTCAATGAAAAAGTTTTCAGTCGGCTGTAAAAGGGATGTGTATTAAGACTCGATCAAGGAGGAAAAGTTGTATTTTTGTATAAAAAGAAATCAAGAGCATAGGTTATGTGCCAGTATGTTTATAGATATCGTCTTTATGGCATCACCTTGCTTTGCCAGCTGGAGTACTCGTTTTGCTGTAATCAGCCGAACTTGAAAGCTTGTGGACTTGATGGACTTTGTGCTGTTTTCACTCTGGAAAGGCCACCTTGTGAGAGAAAATGACCTCTGATGAAGACTTCAGTGTCACTTATAGGTTGGCTGAATGCACAGACAATTAACTAAACAGGAGCCTACAAAATAAGGCTTATTCAATAGTTCTGTGAAGCTTACTAAAAGCTTCAAATAGTATTGAACCTGTTTGAGGGCACTAGAGCCAGCCATGCTGTGCATTGCACGCTTCAGCAATACGGCTACAAAGTGGCAGCTTGACACTTATTCTCTGTTGCATTCTAGTCATGTCTGGGAGGAAAATTACAGGCATCATGAATAGGATGAATATCAAATCGACATGGTTATTTAGAGAATAATTAGGGCTACAACATATGAATGATTCATCAGTAAGAAACATTTTTCAAGACAGAATACAAGGTGTCAATTTATCTTATATTGTATAGCAATGCTACAAGGACCCCACCTGCTGTTGATGGAGTCAGTTAAGCTGTTTGTGGGCGCATCGTGAGGTCGGATGTGATGATGACCATATCACTTGGGAGCCCTGTATTAGAATTATAGTCTTGCATGGGTCCTATCTGGACACATAATGTACAGCATCAACATACAGAGGTTAGACGTGAATGGCATTGATATATTCATGTGTGTCTGGTATTTATTTAACGTTGGAAGACATATTCATGATCATTATAAACCATTCAATAATCCCCAAAATACATACACATGCTACATACACATACATACAGATGGAAATACATACATACAAATAGACATTCATACATACATACATATGCGCGCACACATACACACGTACGTACATACCCGGGGGGAGGGGGGCCTCGAAAACCCGTGCCCGTCGTACAAGGTCAAAGTGGCCAAAAGCATACCCCGTCGTACAAGGTATTATGCGAATGTGTGACCCATCGTACAGATTGAAGCTGAAAAACATACCCCGTCGTACAAGTATGAGGCCCAAAAACCCGTCGAACAAGTCGAGAGGCGGAAAAAAAATACCCCGTCGCGCGGCACATATATACTACCTCTCTACACTTGTGTGCCCCCCCCCCCCCGGGGTACGTACGTACGTACATAAATACATACATACATACACACATACACATACATACATACATACATACATACATACATACATACATACATACATACATACATACATACATACAGACATACATACATACATACATACATACATACATACATACATACATACATACATACATACATACATACACACACACACACACACACACAGACAGACACCGACACACACACACACACACACACACACACACACACACACACACACACACACACACATACATACATACAAACATACATACACACACATACATACATACACACACATACACACACATACATACAGACACACATACAGACACACACACACACATACATACATACAGACATACATACATACATACATACATACATACATACACATACATACATACATACATACATACATACATACATACACACACATACACACACACACACACACACACACACACACACACACACACACACACACACACACACACACACACACACACACACACACATACACACACACACATACACACATACATACATACATACATACATACATACATACATACATACATACATACATACATACATACATACATACATACATACTTACTCACTTCCTTCTCGGGTTCTTCTGCTAGTTCCCAAGTATGTGGCGACAACGTTTGTTCCGCATACAAGAGCTGCGACCGAATGATTGTTTTATATAGAGTCTTATATAGAGTCAGAAACACGTCTACGTCTATAAACGCCAAGGTCATCCACGCCAATCCTACTAGTTGGTTATCCTTCTTTGCAATGGTCATGATGTGATGATTTAAATTTCAAACTACCGCACACATATATACCCCTATACCCGGTGGATTATGTCATTGCCATCCAACATGTGGTACTGGCCGATTCGCAAGACAGTGCATTTTTAGGGGTGAAATTTCAGTTGCCACATCTTAGCTCACTTTTGCAGTTTGTTCAGGTCATCCTGGATTAGCTCACAGTCCTCAATCGTTTCTACTCTCTGGAATAACTTAGCATCATCTGCGAAAAGCTTTATAGGGCAAATGGTCTCACCTGACATATCGTTTATGAAAATTGTGAATAGAACTGGGCCCAAGACACACCCCTGGGGTATACTGCTCTTCACTGTTACCCATTCAATTCAGCTCCGTTCACCATCTGGACCCTTTGGTGAAGCACAGCGTAAAAGGCCTTTTGAAAGTCGAGCTGCACCGCATCCACTCCAATACTATCATCAAGGGACTTCGACCAGCAATTGTGAGACGGTTGATCTTCCATTCATAAAACAATGTTTCTTCTTTAGTGGAATGGATATTTTCAATGGCTTCTGCAAAGTTTTCACTAATTGCGTCTGGAATGCTTGAAAAATATTGGATCGCTGATTTTCACTGTGGCATGTTGGGAACTTTATATGTTGGTACATATAAGCTTCATTGACAGCATCTACAAAATCTGCCGCCATGCGTGATGGCCTGGTTTGCTCATTCCCGTCATTCCAGCATATCTCTTGGTGGTTGAAGTCCCCTATGATGAGAATTTGATTGTAGCCCAAGCTGTTTACACCTTGGATGAGCGAATTTAGTTTGGTATCATTTTGTGTGCTACCATAGGGACTGCGGTAGACTACCATTATGAGTTGTTTGTCACCATCTCTTAGAATGATCTCAGCAGCAACTAATTCCTGGACACCATGATACCGTAATTTACTGACTTCCATTGGGTACAGATAGATCTTAATAAGAATCACTATTCCTCTTCTACCCTCCTCCTGAGCATTTGTAAAAGTTGTCGACCCATCTATACTTAGTTCTTCTTTTGTTGTATTAGTAAATCTTTAATTTTTGGGATTGGTTACCGTTGCCATTATGATGTGTAGTTTCTCGAGAGTAATACGTTCGAGCAGTTCATGTCTTTTGTTCATAACATTTGTGTACAGCACTTTCGTTTTCCTTTACTATTTCTCTGGTCTGTGCTACTGGTGACAGATCCATCCTTCTATTTAGTTTCCTTTGCTTATGTCACCAAGTCCTTTCCTTTTTTTCGCTCATCTACTGTGAGGTCATGACCGACATTTATGTTAATAAAGTGGGTCTCAGTGTTCTTCAGTTTGTAGAGCGATGCCATCAGCTTACGTTTGTCCATTTTGTCTTTAGTGATAACTTTGAGGGGTCTCACTCCTTCTTCCTTTTTAAGTTTGCTCCCAGCCTTATGACATTTTGAATCTCCCATACCACCGCACCAAGCTTCTTGAAGAAGCTTTCATCTTCTGTTTTTCTTTTCGTTGGGTCCTCATTTCCACTCTCAGCGAACCTGTATATGATCAAGTTATCATCCCGTGATTCGATCTTGCCCTTTTGCTTCCTGGGAGTACTGGCCCAGAGCTGTCTTCGCAATGTTGGTGATAGCTTAGTTTTCACCACAATTGTTGTCTGCAACACTTGCGTTTGGTTTTTTTTGCCAGTGCCTTCCATACTTCTGCGACTTTCGTGTTGATGGCATCCAGCTTGCTCATCTTTCAGTACCTTTGAACCATTCAACTTTACAGATATATTCTAACGAGTTAATATATGTGGGGAAATTTTACTTAGTAAATATCATAAAGAATCACACAGCTAACTCCGAATCGGTGCGATTTTGATTACTGCTAGCATACAATACGATACATAAAATACGAACACCCTGGCGGTAACAGGTAGGGGGCGCATTGTGATGTGTTTTTATTTTTGATTACGGTAAAGCGGAAGCCAATTCCCAAATCACGTGGTACTTCCTCTTTTCAATCCGCCATCATGGGTCGCATGCACGCGCCAGGGTTGGTACATGATTTTTCTTTATTTGATACAACTAGTATCTCATGTTGTCCAAAAATATGTATTGATTGTGACTTACTCTCAAGCTTCTTTCAATGGCGCTTTTTTAATGCGTATACTGCCAATATTTTATGGAAAATAAGTGGTTGGAAGTCGCTGACATGCCTTAGTCTGACCAACTATCTCGCTCCATTCTCAACGATGTCAGCATTGGTAGACTACTAGATTTGACTTGTCAGTGTTAATTTGGCATCGATGTTTAACCGCTCAAACTGGTTATACGATAGAATAACAAATACCCTTACGTATCTTCTAAATTCGCCGTGTTTGGTGTGATTGTTTTGTTTCTAGTGGACTTTCAGACAGTTCCTATTTTAATGCTCTTCAGATATGTTAATCGGTGCTTTTAACTATACACACAACTGCTTAACTCTTTATTGGTGCAATCCCAAACAATATATTTGATGGGACCTTGAGTGAAATGGGTGAGGGCAATCTGTTGGCAGGATCCAGGATTTGTTTTCATCCTGATATTTCAATGGATGTTGAGGATATTTTTGAAACTACTATGCCTGGTACTTATATTTAAGATGAACAGAATATTGCCACTTTTTTCTTACTTCCTTAGCTTTTTATGTAATGTGTTGATTTTTTGGGTTCCAGAAAGGGTATCTCCCAGTCTGCCCTCCCATACAGAAGAACTGTGCCAACAGTGAGTCTTGTTAAACCATTTGGTGTCTGTCCATTCGCTTACTATTCATCCAATTTTCACGGAAAAGCAAGTTGGCATGACTATTCATTTGTTTCAGTGGCTTAAATCTTCATCAGATGATGTTAAGGACCAGATTTACAAGCTGGCTAAAAAGGGTTTAACCCCATCACAGATTGGTAAGCATTTTCTTTTATTTCATCAGAATTGGCTTGTGTTGATCATCCAATTGTAAAGGAGTACTCAATATAGTCATTAAAACAATTGAATAGAAATAGCAATTGCCTGCAAGTGAGTTATATAACATTTAATGCTGACTTTTTCATTGTCTGTTTATTTGTTTTATTGCATGTTTTCAGGTGTTATCCTGCGAGATTCCCATGGCATTGCCCAGGTACGCTTTGTCACTGGCAACAAGATTCTGCGTATCCTGAAGGCCAAGGGTCTTGCCCCAGAGATCCCTGAGGATCTGTACCAGCTGATCAAGAAAGCTGTAGCCATGCGAAGACATCTTGAGAGAAACAGGAATGTTAGTGCCTAGCTTACTCTTGCCCTTATCTACATTTGCTTGTCTGGGATACAGTAGTATAAAGGCCCTGTATCCTTACATTTGTTGTTTGCAGGATAAGGATGCCAAATTCCGTCTGATTCTGGTGGAGAGCCGTATTCACCGTTTGGCTCGTTACTACAAGACTAGGAAGGTCCTCGCCCCCAACTGGAAATAGTCAGTAGCTTTTCATTCTAACAGCTTGTAATATTATCTTTCAACATGTAGTTGAGTTTTTGTATATTTTTGTATTATTTAGATTCCTGTCCCATATATATCAGGGTTTTGTTCTATATATAAGGGTATTTCATTTTATACTTGGATAAGCCTGTTGCTGACATTCATTAATGTTGTATTTGAATGGCTTTGATTTTTTGTTTTGTTTCAGTGAGTCTGCCACAGCCTCTGCTCTGGTCGCCTAAACACAGTTAAAACTAGCTGAGATATGCGTTGTGGTGTAATAAAGTGTGCTTGGCCAACAAAATGGGTTCTTTGTCCTTAAATGTGTCATTCAGTCACTTGAATATTACACTACTTGTTCAAAATGATTGTTTAACAGCATGAAGGTTTTCTCATTGAACTCTTTGGCTCTGGGTTGGAAATTACATGGGTCTGACCAACTAATTAGAATTCTTTTGACAACATTGAAAGCATCAATAATACGTTTCCTGTGGGATTAAGTTGGTTAATAAATTTTCCTACATTGTTTATGTCCCATCTGCTCTAGCTTTATGATGCTAAATGAAGCCTTTGTAACTCCATTAAGTTGATCCACTTCGTATGTGGGAGTGTTTGGCTATGTTGGTGAGAGCTACTGATTGTCATCTGGGCTGTGCATCCTCAATCACTTGACCTAATGTTCAGAATACATCTGCCTTGTGATTTTGTTGGTGAGGGATGGATGAGGTTAGGGTAATACAAAGCCAGCAATGCTCCGTAGGCAAGCCTTCTGTTATCAAAACTATGAGAGGCATGGCTATTTTAGCTTATTGTTTTCAAATCTACCATTTGTTGTGGTCTGTCAATATTCCACATTGTCTGGTGCAGTATTTTGCCTTTAATTGAAGAAATCGACAATGGATCAATTAATTTAATGATGTTCCTCGAAATGCCTCCTATCAAGATGCCCAACCGTAGGGATGGGAAATCAGTGAAAATCGTTAAGACTTGATCTTGGCTTTGGAAGATGTGTAACAATAACAAATGAGATAAAAGATAAGTTAACTATAACATAATACATGAATGACTTCCAAGGTTGCCCCCTGTGGGTGCAGGGGAAGAATAGGCCCACTGTGTCCATCTGCATGATGTAAGAGGTGACTAATAGGGGGCCACCTGTTGGCCATGGGTTGTGTTGGTGGACATTGGGATCCTGGTGGTTGAGTAGATCAGTCCTTGTGAGGGTCATGTCTGCAACACACTGCTGTGGCCTGGATTTCGCCTAGATGAGAGGCTGGAACAGCCTTGTCCAGTCAGTCAGCTGGTGGTGTCTTGCCCTAGGATACTATTTGCATTTTATCATCATCTACTTGTATGTCCCTTTTTTCCATTTATCCTAGAAGGCCAAACTTATCTATGAACCCTTCTAGGCGCCATATAACACATACGTGTTGGTGTGCGTTAAACCCTATACTCACTCGCACCTTCCAAGGTTACCTTTGGAATTCATTTTTTCTGACTAGTGAGTTATAATGGGAGTTATGCAATGGCTGTAAGAAGAAGGTGAAAACAACTTTGTTAATTTAGATATATGGCACAAATTTGTGAGTGACCAGGGGCTAATTATTTATGAAATATTTACATGCCAATTCCTTTCACTGTCCAGCAGTTAGATGACTTGTGATGTTAACTCATGTGGCAAACTTGGTTGATTATCCCACCTGTTGCCAGTCCAATGCTCAAAAGGTGAGTGATTTGAATAACAAATAGGCAGTTGAGGTCAAAATATGGAATCATTTATTAAATGCTTGTACAGACATGGCAGAGATAGATTTGTGAGTGCATTGTTCCCAACAGGAATGACCAGATGTCATTCTTAATGCATTTAATACATGACAATCAAATGGCACAAAAAAAGTGACCAATAAGGAGTCAAAATAGTTGATGACGCATAAGTGCAGCACACGTGAAACTAGATTCCAACAAAAACCATCGACCCAAGGTTACAGAGGAACAGATCTACCAGGAATACAAACTCAGATCATGAAGTTTACAGACATTTTGAATGTAAATTCTTTTTACAGGTAATTTGAACGATAACATTGTGTGAGCAAGAGAATAATACTTTCAAGTCAAATTAAGTTTCCAATAATTAAACTATCGATTTTAAAGGCTGCTCACATCTGTATGCATGCATACAAAATGAACACAAAATGAACAAATATTGCTTTTAGACCAGCAAAAATATCTTCAAAACACATGATATGGGACAAAAAGTGTGATAGGCTGAACACAAAAAAACCCTGATAGATATTTGATAAAATAATAGAACTTTGGTAATTGATCAGCAATACTTAAGCATGACAGAAGAGGGCATGTGAATATATTCAATACCACTCATGTCCAATGGAAGCTAGCACCCAGATATTTTGATGTATTCATTTGATGTCAACTATATTTGATTCAAATTGAGCATAGTTAACCCCATTTTTTTAAATATAACCTAAAAGCTGAATTTTGCATAGACTCCTCAGAATGTACCTTTAATGTTGTTTCAGAAATATTGCTGATGTTTCATTGATTTTCTCACATTTTTGGTCATGTACACAAATATTAAATTCAATTGAATGAATACAACTAGTGTATCAAGTAGGATCAATAAAGGGGTAATACAAAACCATAGAGTTGGTTCAGGGGTGGTGTGGGGATACCATATCAAAAAAATATATTATGACAGGATGGCAGATTGAATGCTTGTATCTCTATACAGAAAGCACCTTGACTGAGCAAAACAAATTTTATCATTTTCGCATCAAATATAATGAACACAACTTCTTGAGAATAGATAACTAGGCAGCCTTTTCTTACTGCGAAGGAAAAAAGATGCTGGTCAACTAAACCAACAATCCATAAGTATGGAACTGACTAAGTACTGTAGCCCTTTCTCTCAAATTTGCGATTGTAGTTTTTTTACTACACTATTTTCACCCCTGGTAACAAATAATACAGGAGATAAACAATTGCATTGAATGTTTCATTTCATATAAAGAGACAGTGCCTTCATATTTCTTCTGCAGATAAATAAGTTGATCAACTTTATTGATTCTAATGTTGGCTTGTTATACTATGTTTCCAACATTGTCATGCAGCAGTGTCAGCTAAATGAAATGTTTAGTTACTAGCAACAAACGACTACAAACAGGGGACTAGATTGGACAGGAGTTTGCAGAAGATATAGCAAGCATTGAGTTGATGGGTACACTATGACTGTTGGATCTTCAACTAACAACTATAACACAAATCCATACTATCTATAAAAAGTAATTATTATGCTGAACTCATATGACAACTATATGTGGATGATAACTTCTACAATGATATGAAATCAGTACCAGTAGATCAAAACAACACTGATTGAAACTCAACAAAAACACACACATGAAGAAGTTACCTCACCCAAATCTACTCTTTCTTATCCTTCTTCTTCCAAGTTGGTACAGGTACTTTACTGGCTACAGTTTTTGTGGTGTTGACTGTGGTAGCTACGACTGTGCTGCCGGCAGAATAGCTTTTCTCAGCTGCCCATTTGACCCCGCCCACTCCTAGGCCAACAGCACCGCCAACAACACCTGCCGTGGTCCCATAGAGTCCACTGCCTATTCTCCAAATCATGCCTGGTTGAGGGGCTGGTTCTAGTGGTATTCAGACAAGCAATTATAACATGTGTTGGGGATAAAAAAGATTATGATACATGGTATAATTCATATATATGAATCTTACATAATTTGCAAGATTGGAAATGCACTGCATAAGTTATTTAGAAAATTCTTAATACTATCATGGTCTAACATTATCATCGTCTATATTAAAACAGCAGACATTAACCAAGGTCCAGATGTAACAATATGGAACTCAAGCTGGAATAGCTGTATGAATAAATCACCATGTTAATACTAATAATAGTACCATTTGATTGGTCAGTTTTCTTGTCAGAAAGCAACTCAGGAGCATCATTTTCTTTGATATTTTGGACAGGCTCCTCAATCATTCCATTATCTCCACTAGAATACTGGTAGGAATATGAACCAACCCCCTTCTGGAAAATCAGCGAGCATAAAATTAGCAAACATACAGCAATTCTTCATCTTTATTGCATACTGCCTGAGATGCATTAATTGTTTACGCAGCTTATTGGATCATAGTGAAAATGCCTATTGTACCTTGTGTACCCCTGTTCCAGTTGTATCCATAAGGCTAGACATCTTCACAGCAGTAAAGATAAGATTCACCTGTGAGGAAACAATAATCAATTGATTAGAAACTCTAAACTCAAATTTCTGGATACACACTACATACAGGAACGCTTTTTTTGTACGTCTTACTTAACATTTTTATTCCAAAATTCAAGCAATGTTTGAAGAGTCAACAGGCTGTAAATCACCTTCAGAGGGATAAGCTAAATCAAAACTTTTAAACAAAAACAATGTGAAAGCTTTAACTTCACCACAGCCCCGCACAGGTTTAAAAAATTACCATGGATTTTTTGTTAGATTTCCACTCCAAGTCAATCAATGACTTGTGTTTGGGCTAAATCAGTGCAACAAAATGCATAGAATTATCAGTGAGAGAATGGATTTGTTCAATCAACATCTCGAAATGTCTAATCGGGTTTAGATATCAAGACGCGGGTTAATATCTAGCCCCGTCCATAGATTTCATTAAGAGCTATGACCTGGGAATATATTGTAACTTTCAACCACATAGATTGCGTAATATCATAAACAAGACATTGAACAAAATCGTATTCAGAGACAGATGGAATTCAGACTAGACCCTATCACATCAATTATCTCTGCGAGAAGTTCATTTCTGAGGCGCACAACGAGCGAGTTCACTTGTCTGATCTGAGGATATACTAGTACACTAGCCCTGCGCGGACGTATCATTTCGTTATAACTACGTACTAGACGTCATGTAGGGCGAATGTAGCCGTACAAGAATAAAGATGGACAACTGTAGTTAACTGGTTAACAACCTGCGTAAATTCTACTTGACATTCAGCAGCTCCAAATAATCACAAATTCTAAATACACGCTAATAACATTGGTGCGAAAAGCCTACTTGGTCGAACGATTCAAATCCTCGACAGCCAAATGACGTGGACAAATCAAACGTGTTTACATCTTCCAACATCAGCCGCAGTTTGTTTTTGTGTACCTACGTGGTAAGAAATTGAAGGCGGCTTTTGATTGGTTGAAAACCTCGTCCAATGGGAATGTTTGGTGCGATTGGTTCCGCGGGAAATTCAAGAAGATGACCGGGGAAGATGATCGGAAACAATTTGACCTTCTGAAGGGCAAGAATTATACGGCAGGATGTCATGAACATAATACCGCGGAATTTTATGGCAGGATGTCATAGAAGATTCACCCTGCGCGGATGTGCCATTACACCAAGATTCAAAAGTGCCAGAACGTATAATGGCAATATTGTAGGCTTTATAACTTCAGCTATCTGTGCCACTTAATCTCAGAGTTTTATTTATTTTTTGCCCCTAAAAATTAATCTTTGATTACAAATGTTGATATTCTAACAAATTCATCAGTCCAAAACCATTCCCTTTTCTATATATAACAGATTCTGGTTGGCGTTGGATGGCATGAATGTTGTTTGTTGTCATTCGTTTTTCAATACAAAGCAACACCAATACGGAGCTAGGCTGGTGCTAAAAGTTGGCAACAAAAGTTATTACAAAATCGGACGAATCAGTGTTATCTTCGATAAATATCAACTTTTATAATTTTCCTTTCAACTGATTGTTTATTTTATAGCTCTGTAACACATAATTAACCATAAAAGCATAAATGAACGCGCACAAGAGGTTTTCGACGAGTACTCTTGAGAAGTTTTGTCAAGACGTACAGCGTAGTGAAATGGTCTTTCTCCGATGGAATTCTTTGTTTACAATTCTAAATTCATTACTTATAAAGTTATATGTTTGGCATGACGATTGTGCATGCTATATCATTTCCATTGTTGATGACAGACATGCAATTGCCTACACGCAAAAAATTGATGTGTAAAATAGTGTATATATATATATATATATATATATATATATATATATATATATATATATATATATATATATATATATATATATATATATATATATATATATACTAGGTGGCGCTGCACCGCGGCGACACGCAGTCTAGTGTGTGCTCGTGTTTTTCTGTCACTTTCCTCGTGTTTTGGCCTTTGTTGGGCTTGTGTTTTTAGTGCAGTGTGTGAATAAGATCGTCTACAACATCTTTGAATCAAAGGATATATCTGAATCTGTTGGACTTTCTCATCAGCTGCCCAGGAAGGGACATTGTGTTTTTCCCGCTTCTCGGAAAGCCACGTGCTTTGCCTGGTCCTGTTTCCAGTGTCTTTCGCACTCTTCGACCTTGGAAACTACAATGACAATGACAATGACGTTTATTAGCAATCACGCGCCCTCTAGGAGCATATACAATCGAGTTATTTACATGATTTTGATCAGAGAAGGTGCAACATACAATACAGTGGGAATACAATAAGTGTGCAACTAATTCTACCGCAAAATTAAAGACATTTCAATACAAACGGTACACATTAAGATAAAGCATAGTTACAGGGTTGGATTCCTAAGTGAGACCACTGACCGAGACACCTGAAGCTGAGGGTTGTTGGCCATTTAGAGCCAGTTTGCGAATCTCGAGCGATTCCCTTATGAATTTGCCAATGTTTTTATTCAAGAGTTTGTCCTCGTTACTCATCACCCATATATATTTGTCATTGGGTGACAGGTGAGAAAAATTTTTGTTGTTTATGTCAATATCGTTAAACAATGGGGCTCTTTTATTTTTATATTTGGGGCATGTGATCATGAAATGTGTTTCGTCTTCTGTAGCTTGCATTGCGCAGCACTGACATGTTCTATCGTTTGGGTTTGAAATGGTTCCCCTCATTGCTTCTATATTTAATGGATGGGAGCTCAGGCGTAGTTGTGATACTGCAGTTCTGTGGTTGATATTGTCTATATTACGCAAGTATTTCTCGAGTCCAAAGTTTTGTTTGAAAAGTTTGTAGGTTCTCAGTTTATTTCCCCCTTGTCTTCCAGATAGGCTGTTAGTATTATTGGGTTTTTTGTGCCAGAATTTTTCATAGAGAGTTTTCATCGCACCTTCAGCTCTTTTTGCAAATATCTTTATTTTGTTCTCAGGCACGTTAATGTTGTTGTATTGTAGATGTACGTGCTCCAATATTGATGTTAATTTTCCAAACCATGACTTTTTCGTTGTAGGATGTTCCTTTTGACTTTCTATTAGTGCTTCTTTGGCTAGACAGCCTCCAGATTTTAATTTGGTAGAAAGAAAGAACTTTATTGAATTAGTTATGGCATGAAGACTAAGTGGGTGTCTGCCCAGTTAACCCCTGATTCCTATAATCGAGGTGTGTCTTTTCACATGTAGTATTCTCCTGTAGAATTTTAACTCTAACTGAGAAAGTTTATTGTTATCCAGATTTTGTTCGAATGCATTTGGGGATCGTGACTGTGTCAGTCCAATATCTACTCCCCACACTTCAGAACCATACAGTAGTATGGGTTTTATGGTATGATCGAAGATATGCATCATGGTGCTTATATTATAGTTATGACCCAGGAGTTTATTTAGTTTGTATAGGGCCTTAAGGCTTTTATGGTAGAGGGTATCAACAGAGTCCTTCGGTTTACCATTAGTGGTAAAGTTTATACCAAGATAAGGGTAATTATCCACACACTCAAGTTGGTGGCCTCCATAAACAAAATTTTCCCTGAGATGTGTTCCATTTTGGTTAAATATGATAATTTTTGTTTTGTTCAAATTGACTTCTAGTCGCCATGTCTCAGAATATGCCTTCACTGCATCAATGCAGTTCTGGAGACCCTGCTGGCTGGTTGAAACAAGGACAACATCGTCTGCATATAACAGGCTATTGAGATGTGTTGAACCTATCGTTACCTCATTTGTGTGGCCTTTGTTTTGAATTTGTTCAACTAAGTCGTTTATGTATATATTGAATAAACTTGGACTCAAATTATCTCCTTGCCGAACACTTATGTCCGAGGAGAAAAAAGCTGTGTGCTTTTCATTGTTCACTTTGACACATAGCTTTGTTTTTGAGTACATGTCTTTGATATATCTGTAAAAATAATTATTTATTCCTAGCCTGGCTAATTTGAGAAGCAGCCCTGTGTGCCATACTCTATCAAATGCTTGCCGAAAATCGACAAAGCATGTATATAGTTTTTGGCCCTTTGATTTGGTATATTTATCAATTATAGTCTTCATGGTAAAAATATGATCAGAAGTGCTCGAGTTCTTTTTGAACCCGGCTTGATGTTGTGAGATAATGTTGTTTTCTTCCAAGTAGTTTTGTAATCTCACATTCATGATTGAGTTAAATAGTTTACCAAGAGCACTTAATTTGTTACAGTAATCCCTCTATAGTTTTGGGGTTCAAAAATAGATCCTTTTTTGTGAATATTACTTATATATCCCTTACACCACTGGTCTGGGTATAGTCCAAGTGAGAACACTTTGTTGAAGAGTTTAACTATACACGGTAACATATGGTCTTTCGAGGTTTTTATCATTTCATTTGTTATTGCATCTAGACCTGGGCTTTTGTTATTTTTCAGCTTATTTATGGCTTGCAGTGTTTCTTTTGGGTCAATCCTGAAGTCAAGTTTGCTGAAGTTACGGGTTGAGAGGAGATTTGAGAGTTCATTGTTCACATCGTTACTTTGAATATTTGGGTCTTTGTTGAGTTTTGTGAGATAGTCAAACCATGCACCTGGTTCAATGTTATTAGCTTTGTTTTTATTTTCCGGTGTTGTTTTTATATCTTCTAGTAATTGCCACAACTTCTTTGGGTTAGTTTTTTGCAAAGAGTTAAGTTTATTAATTTGTTCGTTCATGTGATATCTTTTTGAGTATTTCATTTCCTTTCTGTATCTTTTTAGAGCTAAGAAATAACTCCTTCTATGTTCCCCTGTTGCCGACTTACACATTAGCCTGGCCCTTGTTGCTGTTTCTCTTTTTAGTCTGGTCAATTGCGTAGTATTCCAAGGAGTCCTTTTGGGTCTTTGGACTTTGGTTTTAAGTTTCAGAGATAACTTTGCTGCATGCTCATATACATTGATGAGTTTAGTCGAGGCCACGAGAAGGTCCTCTGGTGTATTGCACACGTCTAGTGCACGTAGTGTTTCTTTAATATGGGTCTGTATCGGGGGAAGATCAAGTGCTGCCTTAAATGAGACTTCGCTATTGTCATGCCATTGAAATTTGGTGGGCGAGTCATGGAGTTGAACTGAGTACCCACTGGGTTGGGGCCTTTCAGCTACTAAAGTGAAGGAGATCATACAGTGGTCAGTAATGTCCCCAATAAATTCATGAACTTTGAAGTAAGGTATTTTGCGCAAGAGCGAATCACTGCATATTCCATAATCTACAGTGCTGCTACCGTTATATTGGTAACTAGTATAGTAGCCAAAGGTATCGCCCAGTTTCCTACCATTTAGTATTCGCAACTGAGCTCCAATACAGATTTCAAGAAGGTGCTTCCCTCTTTTGTCTAGTGTTGTATCTAGGCTTGATCGTGAGATTAGGTTTGTGTCTAAAGTATATTCATCTCCCACAGGCAAATGTTTTTCACAATCATTGCTTATGAAATCATTGCTTGCTCCTACCCTGGCATTCAGGTCTCCCATCAACAGGATGTCACCAGTTTTTTTATAGATGAATATATCCGTCTCAATTTTGTCCAGAAGATTTTGTTCTTGTCTTTTGCTATATGTAGATTCAGGGGGAGGTATGTATGCTACGCACAAGTGGATGTCCCTAATCAAACCAAAGTATTGATTGTCTAGGGTTAACCATACATCATTGTGAATAGAGGATTTGATTGTGATCCCACCAGTTATATGTGGGTTCATCAATATAAGTATACCTCCTGAGCCATGGGGTGCTTTGATGTGTTTTGGCCTAGGGAAACTTCGAGTAATGTAATCATTGATATGGATGTCATCATTCGTACCCTCAACTGCATGTGTCTCAGTTAGACCTAGCCGTGCACGACGTTTATTAACGTCGTGCAAAGATCGTAACCGAATGCGCGTGAACGATACATGAGTTCCAATTATACACGATAATTACACAAATGTACATATGAAGAATAATTTTTCACATAAATGAATGTTTATTAACAAGTTGAGTTAGTTAACGTGTGAGATTTCGTCAAAGGCGATTTAATCCGGCCATACAAATTCTGAAAAGTTCATGTTTATTTTGAACGACAAGATCGGTTTCTGCGCGCATGCGCAGACAAGGTTCCTCGCAAGCAAACTTTTTCTTTTTGAATTTTATTATTTGAGTATATGTGTCATTTTGTCAATGATTATCTTTTGGAAATATCTACTTTGAAGGGCGATATGTATTCAACGATATCACATTGACATTTAAAAAAAGATAACACTTATTGATTCCCGTAGTCTGGAGGGGGCACTTAGCCTTGTCCTACGTAGGGTTGTGCCCCGGGATCTCAAAAACCTGTACCCGTCATACAAGGTAGAAATGGCAAGAGCATACCCCATCCTACAATTATGAGGTCAACAAAACCCGTCGGGAGGCCGAAAAAAACCTACCCCAACACATGATAACATAACCAAAATGACCGAGCAACTACTGCTATCTAACAACAAAATAGTTGTGTCAAAACTTCTACCTCGGGGAGGCCTCAAGGTGAACACCATGGTCAAAGAGACCAACGATATACTATCCACAAAGCTAGATGGCAGAGCAAATGTGCTTCTCACTGACACCAAAGAATTCTACTACAATGAAAGACCCAACAAAACCCTTTACAGCACAAGCTACAGAGATGGTCGTCAACTTCCTCTGCTCCACTTAAACAGAACAGGGGTCATGACCTTCAGCAAGCAGATTCAAAGCTCCATCAAACAGCTGCTCTGAATTGAAATGCCTGCAAGGGCAAAGGAACCGTAAGTCTAAACCCATATTTCATAACAAACAGCTAATATATACCATTAGACATTACTGGAATATCAATATCACTACTGCATTTGGCCAATGCTGCGGATCTCTTACGTACCTTTTGGTGATATGAGTATCTAAACTAAAATACACTTATAACAAACTGAAATGCTATGTATTATCATCTTATGTCTAGATGAAATATGCTCAAGGCATACTTCAGCTTAATCTACTATATATTTATGTTGCCTGCATTGTAACAAGTGGATTCATCGGCATATTTCTTATTCCCTAGCGTATATTTCCATATTCAATAATATATTGGTATATTTCATATACTCTGGCATATATTTCATATGTAATAGTGAGCACTTTTTACTTTCTTATGTCTGTACCTGTTAACTTCTTAGTCAATCTCAATCTATTGTCGTTGTTATTGTCAGTGTTAGGTGTATAATCATCCTATGCTCCTATTTACACTGTAATTTTGTTATCTCTTGAGAGTTATGTCAGACATCCTTGCTGATGTACATTTACGGTGCTTTGGAGGGCTAACAAAAAATTCTTTCTGCGAACTGGTAAATGACATTGAAGTTGAAAATGATGAAAGTAATGTCATACAAGTTATAAGACACTCCCCATACTATGATGACCATGCACTTGAATTCCTAGCATCCCCAAAAAATACCTTTACTATTTACAGCTCAAATATTGACTCAATTAATGCCAAATTTTCGGAAATTACAATATTCATTGAAACACTAAAAACACACAACATAGAATTCTCTGCCTTATGTTTTCAAGAATGTAGAATAACAGAAGGAGATGACTTGTCGCTCATACAGCTACCTGGTTACACATGTATACCCCAAGGCAAAACTTGTGGTAGCAAAGGTGGCTTGATAATATATCTACTGAACAAATACAATTACAAACCTAGACAAATATGCATACACTCAGAGATCTGGGAATCCCAGTTCATAGAAATCCATAGTGACACACTATCAAATAACATAATCTTGGGCAACATCTACAGACCCCCTCGCAATTCAGAGGAAAACTATAACACTTTCACAAGTGAAATTTCATCTTCCTTAAAAGTACTTGAAAATTACAAACAAGAAGTCATACTTGCTGGCGATTTCAATATCAACTTACTTAAAATAAAGGAAAAAAATATCTTCAATGACTTCTTTGACACCATGATCGAACATAGTTTTTATCCAAAGATAACCTTGCCAACAAGATTCTCAAACACATGTTGTACACTTATTGACAACTTCTTCTGTAAATTAACAAAAGCATCTCTTCATTCATCAGCTGGGGTCATGTTAAACAAACTCTCTGACCATCACCCCTATTTCATCTCTATTATATTAACTACAACAAAAAATAACAACCCCAAATTTATCATTATTATTACTTCAAAAAAGAAAACAGCTGTCGAGGACATGTTAAATGATCTCCACCAAGCAAATATTTGTGACAAAATTAATCAAAATGATAAAGCTGATCCAGAGGCAAACTACAATATTGTAGAAAACATTCTTCAGTCATGTTATGAAAAACATTTCCCTCAGAAATATGTTAGATTCAACAAACATAAGCACAAGAAAAACATGTGGATCACAAAGGGTATAATCAAATCCATTCGCTACCGAGACAAACTGTATAAATCTAAAATCAAAACACCACAAAATTCTGACAGCTACAATACTTTAAAACAAAATCTAGCCAGTTACAATCACATATTGAAAAAAAACAATAAAAGAAGCTAAAACCAGACATTATGGCAAATGCTTCAAAGACTCAATCTCAGACATGAAAAAAACATGGCAAAACATAAATGAAATTTTAAATAAATCTGGAAAAAAGGAGAAACTTCCTGATTACTTCATACATAATGGAACACAAATAAACAATAAAACTGAAATTGCAAACAAATTTAACTCATTTTTTTCACAAATTTGGGCCCAAATTTAGCAAAAAATATAAAACCCACCTTCAAATGAGGATTTCACTTTGTACTTAACGGAGCAACAACGGAACATTTTCAATTTCAAAAATGTTAACGAGTCAGAAATTTCCAAAGTTGTAAATGACCTGAAAGGAAAAAACAGTTGTGGATATGATAACATATCAACAAATCTCTTGAAGCATCTCAAACAAGCACTCATCAAACCAATTACCATAATTATCAACCAAACCCTCAATACAGGCATATTTCCCAGATCCTTAAAGACAGCAAAAGTCATTCCCATCTTCAAAAAAGGGGATAAATTTTTATTTGATAACTATCGCCCAATATCACTTCTTCCATCCATATCAAAAATATTTGAAAAAATTATTTTCCAACAAATATATCAGTACTTCCAAACCCATAACTTATTCTATGATAACCAGTATGGTTTCAGGAAAGGGCATTCCACTGAACTAGCAGCAGTAGAACTGATCGAATCTGTACTAAATGACCTAGACCATAATTTGCTACCAATCAGCATATTTCTTGACCTCAGCAAAGCCTTTGACACAATAGATCATAACATACTGCTTTCAAAACTAACTTATTATGGATTCACAAACACCAGTAGCATAGTAATTAAAAACTATCTACAAGACAGAAAACAATATGTAAACTTTGAAGGCACTCAGTCTGACCTCCTCCCCCTTACAACTGGAAGGCCTCAGGGATCAATCTTAGGGCCCCTTTTATTCTTGATATATGTAAATGACATCTGCAATGCATCAAATTTATTCAAAGTCATAACATATGCGGATGATACGACCCTTACAACCACCCTAAACTCAAGAAATTCTACATACAATATAGACACATTAAACAATGAACTTAATAATGTCAACAACTGGCTTATGCACAACAAGCTGTCCCTTAACACAAGCAAGACCAAATTCATGATTTTTCATAAACCACCCAAAAAATTCCATTCAAGAATCCAGATCCTTATAAATAACACAGAAATCAAACAAGTGCAAGATTTCAATTTCCTGGGCCTCAACATCGATCAGCACCTCAGCTGGAAAAGTCATACTGATAAAATCCATAGCAAACTTAGTCGAACAATGGGCATTATCAATAAACTAAAACACCTCCTCCCCCTAGATATTAAAAAAATGCTCTACAACTCACTGATATTACCACATCTAAACTACAACTTGTTACTTTGGGGTCAACATGGAAATAGAATTGTAAAACTTCAAAAAAAGATCATTCGGATCATTACCTGCAGCTCCTACAATGCTCACACTGATCCTCTTTTTAAAGAACTACAGATCTTGAAAATTGAAGATCTATTTTCACTGTCCAGATATAATTTCTGTTATAATTACTGTCACAACAACCTACCTTCATATTACAATAACATAAACTTAATAAATCAAACATCTGACATTCATAATCACAATACTAGAAATCAAAATAATCTTTTCATCCCAAGAGTAAAACACTCTTTTGCAGTCTCATCCATTCGATTCAGCATTCCAAAATTCATTAACAATGCCCCGAATATCATAGTAACAAAAATATTCTCTCATTCTTACACAGGATACTGCAACTACATAAAAAATTGGTTTATCAATAGATACAGGTATATGTGCACCACTCCAAATTGTTATACATGTACTTGCCCACATTAACTAGTCAAGCAAGAAAGTCATTTGTTATTGTATAGATTCAAAATGTGTTACTCATGTCACCAAATTCCGGACTTTGCCAAAACCCTCTGTCTATGTAAATGTTTTCTGTACCTTCTTACTCAGGTAACATGATGCTGTGACCTCATGTACTTATTATTATTATTATTATTGTGTACTATGCTTCTCTTTTGTACATAGTCTACCTTTTGTGTGTTTTCCTCTTTTATATTATTATTTTTATTGTCATTATGTTTGGGTGGCTCCAGCAGCAGCGGCTCATCAGCCTTAGTTGGAGTCTCCTTATCAATTGTTCATTGTTTATATGTTCAATTGGTTAATAAATTGATCTCTCTCTCTCTCTCCCATGTATACTACCTCTATATACTTAAGTGCCCCCTCCTCCGGGACCTGCAGCCACATGGCGAGTGACTGCACATTGAACGCTATGATTCATTTTATCCCCCGGCAGTGGGTGTGTGACTTTAGTTGGCTCTAATATTAGCATGTAAATTCGACGAAATTGCAGATTTTATGCATTAAAATGGGTAACTAAATTATAAACGTACTATTTATATAAACATTCATCTCATGCGCACCCATAAATAAATTGGTCGATCTATACTGTCATCAACTTCATGCCGTATATATATATATATATATATATATATATATATATATATATATATATATATATATATATATATATATATATATATATATATATATATATATATATATATATAAACTTCGAATTGTCCACACACTCGAAGACCAATATGGCAATCCCATCGCTGTACAAACCTCAAGTTGAACTCAGTCATATAGCAATCCCATCCGTGCACACACTCCAAGTCCAATATGGCAATCCCATCGCTGCACACACACTCCAAGTCAAATATGGCAAATATGGCAATCCCATCGCTGCACACACACACCAAGTCCAATATGGCAATCCCATCGCATCGCTGCACAAATATGGCAATCCAGTTGCACAACTCCAAGTCATATCGCAATCCCATCGCTGCACACACACTCCAAGTTCTATATGGCAATCCCATCGCTGCACACACACCAGTCCATATGGCAATCCCATCGCTGCACAAATGAATGGCAATCCCATCGCTGCACACACACTCCAAGTTCTATATGGCAATCCCATCGCTGCACACACACACACAAAGTCATATGGCAATCCCATCGCTGCACACACTCCAAGTTCTATATGGCAATCCCATCGCTGCACACACACTCCAAGTCAAATATGGCAATCCCATCGCTGCACACACTCCAAGTTCTATATGGCAATCCCATCGCTGCACACACACTCCAAGTCCAATATGGCAATCCCATCGCTGCACAAACCCCCAGTTGAACTAAGTCATATTGCAATCCCATCCGTGCACACACTCCAAGTCAAATATGGCAATCCCATCGCTGCACACACACCAAAGTCAAATATGGCAATCCCATCGCTGCACACACACTCCAGTTCAAATATGGCAATCCCATCGCTGCACACACACTCCAAGTCCATATATGGCAATCCCATCGCTGCACACACCCCCAGTTGCAACCAAGTCATATATGGCAATCCCATCGCTGCACACACACTCCAAGTCAAATATGGCAATCCCATCGCTGCACACACACTCCAAGTCCAATATGGCAATCCCATCGCTGCACAAACCCCCAGTTGAACTAAGTCATATTGCAATCCCATCGCTGCACACACACTCCAAGTTCTATATGGCAATCCCATCGCTGCACACACTCCAAGTCCAATATGGCAATCCCATCGCTGCACACACACTCCAAGTCCAATATGGCAATCCCATCGCTGCACACACACACAAAGCCAGATATGGCAATCCCATCGCTGCACACACACACCAAAGCCAATATGGCAATCCCATCGCTGCACACACACTCCAAGTCAAATATGGCAATCCCATCGCTGCACACACACACCAAGTCCAATATGGCAATCCCATCGCTGCACACACACACAAAGCCAGATATGGCAATCCCATCGCTGCACACACACTCCAAGTCAAATATGGCAATCCCATCGCTGCACACACACTCCAAGTCCAATATGGCAATCCCATCGCTGCACAAACCCCCAGTTGAACTAAGTCATATTGCAATCCCATCGCTGCACACACACTCCAATATGGCAATCCCATCGCTGCACACACTCCAAGTTCTATATGGCAATCCCATCGCTGCACACACACTCCAAGTCAAATATGGCAATCCCATCCGTGCACTCTTAAGTGAGTTTTATGTTTGTGCGTTCGTCCAGGGGATGTGTCATCAGGAATTGCAGGTACATACAATGCTTGTAATCATCTATGAAGTCTGTGCATGCACAAAAAGTACTATATATTTGTGCAATTGTAATGGCTGGTATTCATTGAACTTAAAGAAGAACAGCAAGTGATTTTTATTGCCCTTATGTCATAGACATAGTATTTTCTTTCGAATTATTAGCCACTTGTCCATCCATTCACTTCACTGCTTTTAATATATTTTGTTTAAGAATCATTTGGTTGAATATCCTATTGCAAAGTCTTAGTTATTTTGAATTGTCACAATATGCATTTCAACATGTTACCCAACTTGTTTCATACTGGACCAGATTTGTTTCGTAAGAAATCTATGCACATCTATCAAATATTTAGGTCATAAGTTGAGTGAAAACAAGTCTTATAGCACTATTCAGAGGGAATATCATACTCTTTCTTTACATCTATATGTTTACAGATGCTGAATGAATGAATGAATGAATGAGAACTTCTACATGACCAGATAAGTTTATTGCAAAAAATTAAAAACGATAAATAAATTCAGAGGCTGTGCACACAACATCAGCTTCTAAATAAGTTTGTTTAAATTTGGCCATGCAACATGCGACCAGGGCTTCTTTCATTAGAACATCCAGGATGTATAAAGGCACGAAGAACCTGCAAAGAGTAGATACAAATTTGATTGCACATGAATGCAAAATAGGTAATTAGATCTTTCATCCTGTAGAGCAGAACTAAGGAGATCCTTATCAATTACCAACTGTAACCATGGATCAACAGAATTTTTTGGGAAAATGGGAAATAAGCGCATACCCTTTGTGTTCCTTCACTGCCTTTTTCAGAGTGGTGGACATTCTAAGGGCCAGACTTGGAAATGTCATAGTTGGTAATCTGCAATTCATTCATGGTTAAGCAACTTAGCAAACATCTGACAAAATTTAAATCTAAAACAAAAAGGAAAAAGAAAATTACATGCACTTCAACTTCATGTTAAATGATTACCAGCCAAAACCATTGCACTTTCAATAATGGTAAGTACCTGCAATTACTGATGACATATTGCCTGGTCAAATCCTCTTGGATCGAAGACAGATCCTGATTCACAACACACATAAAGACAGAACTCCTTGGAAGCCATTTTGTTGTCAGCCATGTTTGTAACTGTGGATTAGAGTGAGCTAGCCTTAAACAGCTGAAGGGACTTCAAGTATTCTTCTCTGCTTCTCGAATTGGCCAATGTTCTTAACCTGTGGTCAAGTTCTTGATTCACATATTCAAGTTTCCCATATATTCTTTCAAATCTTAAAATTTAATACACCCATACATGTGGTCATATTAATCTGACGAGACAAATTTGAATTCTATCAATGACCCTGAAAGATAATCAGCCATGAAAATTCCGCTTATTTGTTCGTGTGGACACACACATGAGTCATATATTGTTAAGATAATGTTATAAATGAGAGGTATTCCAGACTCGGTCCAATATTGATGGGTCATTACTCATCCCGCCTACAGGATCAGTACCAAAGTTTCATGCCTTGTGCAACGAGAGGCACGGTCTTGGTATACACGCACCCATCTGCATTCCCTTTCATGATCATACAACATATGTTCGGACCAGAATAATAGCCTGGGTTCATATGCATGGTAACTTACATTTCCTTGACATCATCCTTGGAACTACGTAAGCCATGGGCATCATTGGACAGCCATCCATCCCAAGCCTGCTCTCGGTGGAAATCACAGAGATAGACAATACAGTCTGGTTAAAAGAAAAAGAAGGCTGCTGGTTATCATACATTTCTTGGTCTAAACACTGAACAAACAATTCAGATGTCTCAAAAGTTAACATCTTACAGATCTAATGTAGTTAACACCTTACAGGTCTAACTCAAGAGCACTGGCACTAAATGCTTCTGCTGAATGCACCATATATTAAACCGACCAACGTCAAGGTACAAATAGAAAGTAATAATGAAGTTTGTAAGCCTGGCTATGACGAGACGGCTAAAATTAAAGTTAAAAACCAGCCCAGCATGAGTCAGACAGAAAGTAGAGTGAGATAGCATCAATATTTAGTATAAAGAACATGGTAAGTGATGTAACTGTTACCTCAATTGATCAGTAAATCATTTTTATATTGAGATGACTATACTTCCAGATCATTAAAATAGATAAAAGTTGTATGGTTATGGGAGTACTTCGAATAATAACGTGATGGTGAATTAAGAAAAAACCTGCAACTGCATTCAGAATTGAAAAAAATGCCCACGGGTATATTGACCAAACCAACGAGCTTTATTTTGTGACAATTCCACTGGTAATCTTTCATAACAAAACTACAGCTGACCATGGAAGAACCTTTCTGCAGTTCCTGAGAAGGATAAACAAATGTTTAAGAGCATAACAAATTAAGTTACTAACCTTTCATAGTGCATTTAATGTCAGCACCTGAAATATTCACATTATTCAAGCGAGTTCTGACATAAAGCATGCTTGAACAATGTCTATGATGATTGGAACTCATCTTCCAGGAACCTTCATAATGGATGGTAACATATACAGTAACACCATTCAAGAACGAAGATCCCTAGCTCAGAGTTTGTAAGTAATAAATTTGGGCATCCTACAATAACAAGATTAGTAACATTCAAACAAGCAAGAAAAAATAGTGGTATTAATAAGAACTTAAGATTACCCAGCCATTAACAAAGAGTCAACTTATTCATTCTTTTCTATATTGTTACCAGGAAAAACAGTTTCTACTGCATCAATTTCTCTTTCATCAAAGTCAGTGATGAAATGCTTTGGATGCCACCATGGGTTCCACTTTTTTTTTAAGCACTTCCAGAGCCTCTGTGATGGGATTTTTTGTCTCACGCTCAAGAATCATCATGGCCACATTCACATAACCAAAGTTTGTATTTACCCACAAAAAAAACATGGCATGTCATATTTTGATGTGTTATAAGTTGCATCCAAGAGGCAAATCTCCTGGCCATATTTCCCCAGAAGCTGCTGCTGCCACTTGTTTTGATGTACAAACAGAAACTCTTCCTGTTCATCAGAAGTCTCCGGGCTAAAAATAGAAAGTCATAAGTATATGAGGTTCCTTACAATAATATACTATTTTATCACAACCTTTCTAACAAACAGAGTGTAATTTCAGAATTATGATAGAACAATCTTGTGATATGTATATAACATTTGTCAATAAATAACAATAAGATATCAATGTGTAAGATATATGTTGCATAATAACACTTTTATTATGAATTGATAGGTATGGTGTTTTACAATAGATTTTTTTCTAAATGTTAAAAATGAAGTAATGTAAAGCTACCTCTTCTTTCTAAGGAAAAAGTGGTTGTCAGGTGCTGTTTTGGATTCTTCCACAAATTTTGCTAAATTGCACTGGTCACTGAGGGAATGCCTTGAGAAGATACACACAAAAATACAAGAATAACATCTCATTTCCATTCTCCAAAGGTGCTAAATTCTTCAATACAATAGAATTAGTGTATTCATATCATAAAACAGAAGATCAAAGTTTCATGTCAGCTTTTGAGGGGAAACTCTATGTAAAACCTTTTTTTGTCTAAAGTAGACTGGACAATGTTTGCCAGATCTTTGTTTGTCGGATGAAATCGCCTGTTAGAAGATGGAGGCGGGTTTCCTCCGAACAGGTCTTTCTTAACATACAGCTCAAGGTGCCTCCTGATCTCCCCCAACTGCCTCATCCCACTGCTGACCAGCTCCTCTACCTTGGTACGCACCATTGGATCAATTGGCAGTAGGTGTCCAGCAGTCTTTGCCATCGTAAATCGAGTTTCATGAACAAAATAACATTTCAAGACAGAAGATAATGTACAATTTAAATTAAGTTGATTAACTGACTCAATAGACTAACAAAGATCAGTAACATATCAATGCAAACTTTTTAGTAAAAGGCATGATGATCAGGATAACAAAATAAAGAGTGGGTAATAGCCTGCTCTTAAGATGGCCACTATGGTCCTTCAAATCAGCAAATGAGTAGAAAAAGCGTCTTTCAAGGAAAGCTGGGGTCATGCAGTATTTCTTTCATCACAGCCCTGACTTTCGTTGTTTCTCCGACTGGGGTTACCGATCTGTACATATAAATGACCATGTACTTTTTATGAATGAATAGATGAGTGAAATTTATTGCAGGACAATACAACAGGGAATATAACCGTTCAAGAATTAAGAGTTCTGATCTGTTGACCATTTAAGGACAGAACGTTTTTAATCAAAGTACATTTTGTCTTCCCATTGACCAGATTTTACTTGATACATGAAAAGCACATGTATGGTAGTGCAACTAAGTTCCTTTATCTTACTTAGTCCTGGCAAAATTGTTTTAAGCAAGACTAATTATTATTCAAATACTTTCAGCTACAAATTACTTGATTGAGGAATGTGACTTTTCGTGGTCATATTCCATTTCATTACCAGAACCAACTTCAAAACCAAAACTTCTCGAACTTTCAATTGGGCGGTGCACCACACTTTCTTGGTGTTTTGAACAAGACGTCTAGTGCCTTTGTATGCATGATCAGTTGGCTATGTAAACAAACATAGTGAAAGATAAATGCATCTAACATATAAGGATGTCATCTGGGTAACCCTCACCCCACACCTATTTATTGAACATGATGGATACTACTGCAGAGGAAAACCATTTGTACTTCCGAGGACAAAGTGGTAAAGCAAGCGGCAAAATAGGGGAGAACAAAGTGGCAGAGATGCAAGGAGAATATGAAAAATTTGTTGTCAATTCAATAACTTATGCAACAACTAAGATTTGGGAAGGCTATCTTAGTAAGAGCAGGACCAAATGAGATGTTCCCAACAAAGTTCTAGTAAAGTTTTATACTGAAGTCCTTCAATGACAAGACAACCAAGTATCACATCTCACCTCCACTAAATATTGAAATAATCAAGCATATATTCATTAGTGTCAACTTACATTCATTTACAGTTCATTATTTTAAATTTACCTGCTTTTCTTGCCGCTTTTCTTTACTTTTTCGATGCCTGTCAGGGTCTTGGTGGCAATCGAAAATTCGCCTTCCAACAACAAAGAAAGGAGATGAAGCTTTAATTTTTAAATTTACGCTTACCATCCACAAGGTG
Organism: Urechis unicinctus; assembly: GCA_034190875.2. NCBI lineage: Eukaryota > Metazoa > Annelida > Polychaeta > Xenopneusta > Urechidae > Urechis > Urechis unicinctus. Next base: position 68,640,140 of record CM067358.1, on the reverse strand, counting down.
CCATTTTTTGATATTGCAGATGTTCAGGTCCTCGTCTGAAAAATGATATCAAAACTCTTCAAAACAGCCAAGACCAATAAGAAAATGATAATACCAAAATTATAAAAATACAAGATTTCAAGCTAAATAGAGTATTACCAAATTGACCCACACTTGTGCCTAATGTCTTAACACCCCCCACCCCCAGCCATGCAAATCACTTAAAAATGCAGACATTGTGAATGAATATCAACCTTTACCGTAACTCAGTCTAGAAAAGTTTTTTTTTACAGGACCGAAGTTTTGAAAACCATATATGGCCACACTGTACTTCCACGTGAAATCTACTTGTGCGTTTCCGGCAACCATAGAATCATCCATAGTCACATCACCTGGCGAATGACTAACGAACCAGCGAAAATTGTAAATATTGGGAGAAAGACGAATGAGATGTGATACGGCAAATTCTTCAGTTTATTTTAATTTTTGAGGGGGTACTGGCATGAATATTATAAAAAAATTTATTACTGGACCGAGGACCGGTGAACGATCACATTTTTAATCAGACCAAAGTTTACAGGTCCAGTAAACCTTCACAATGTCTTAAATGTTTATAATTGAAAATTTCATGAAAGATGACCTGTCATTTACTGTAGTTTCGAGCCCTGTTAGTAATTCCAAACAATTAATAAAAAGATGATGCTCAGGACTAACCTTTCGTTTTCACTCCAAGGCCTTTCACTGCCACAAAAGATAGATTGTTGTTAAGTTCATAGTCTTCTTTCAGTTTCAGAAACTCTTCGTATGTTGATACATACGCCATGCTTCACTGAGTCACCAAAAAGAAAGACAGAATACAAGGTGTGAAGGTCATAGTAATAACGTGATGCTTATACTGATAGAGATAAACATAAAGCACCATGTGTGCAAGCTTTGCATGGCAAAAAAAAGGTAAAAATGCAAATGATTGTGTTAGGGCATGTCGCCACCTGCTGATTGACAGGACCAGGCAATCCCAGCGTAATCCAGACCAAGCAGTGTGTTGCAGATATGGCCCTCGTATGACTGCTCGACTCAGCCACCTGGATCCCGTTGTCCACTGACACGAGTTGTAACCCACGACCAACATGTTGCCCCCTTTTAGTCACCTCTAAGGACATGCAGAAGGATACAGTTGGTCTTCTACCACCGGACTCACAGGGAGTGTAGATTATCTCATGTTGTATGATAAATGATCAGATGAGTATGAATTAGTGTCAACACATACATAAATGCATATGTGTAGATGGTTTTGGGTTTTAGAATGAGAGCAGTCTGTTGTTGTGCGAGGAGCCAAATCCCTTATCAATAGGTCCAGGGCTCGAAATTACCACCCGCCCGTCTGCCAATGGCGGGTGAAATTTGAGTCGGGCGGGTAAATAATCACAACCACCAGCGGGTAGATGTTTCGCGCTAACGCCTCGCGCCCAGTTCAATACAACAGCAGTGGGGCTTGCGTGATTAAGCGCCGCTTGAAGCATAAACCCGACAAACACATGAGATAAGAAAGCTTCCCGGCTGTTTTCTACCATGTCTTGCGTAATTTATTGATCTATAGTATAGAAACTGAAAGTAAACTGGCGAGTACTTCAGAGCGTTACATTGCCTACCTAGCCAACTGGTTGTTTTTTGTGTCCATTGGGAAATATTTGAATATAATTTGTGTCTTACATTTGGAAAGAGGGTTGCCCAACCCACTCAAGGACAACTGGATTGTTCGATCTATGCTTCAAGGTGTGAAACGCGACATAGGTCACCCGTCAAGCCGTAAACTACCCATTACGTCTGACATCCTTTTGGGCATTCGATCCCGGTTGTGTTTTGATGTCCCCGCTGACATTTTATTTAGGGCGCTGTGTATAGTTGCCTTCTTCGGTCTATTGCGTAAATCTAATCTCCTCCCTGTTTCTCCCTCGAGTTTTGATAGCCGCAAACATTTTATTCGCAACGACCTTTTGCTCACACCCCATGGGTTTATTCTAAGCCTGCGTTGGTCAAAAACCATACAGTTCCGCCAACGTATTGCTTGCCTCCCTCTTCCATGGCTTTCTGGTCACCCTCTTTGTCCAGCGTCGGCAGTCACCCGTCTCCTGGCACTACACCCTCTCCTTCCCTCACACTCCCCCCTGTTCATGATCGCTTAACCAGCAGGTTCTATGATCATTACTCAATCACAGTTCTTATCTAGGCTGAATTGTATCTTATCGTCTCTCCTGGTCAATTCTCGGGTCATTCTTTTCGCCACTTGGGCCTTCCAGACAGGTCTATCAGGGGAACTAGTCCAGATTCTTGGTGACTGGTCCTCTTGACTGCTACAAGCGCTACATAGATGTCTCTATCACCAACAAGTTCTCTCTTCTCCTACAATTTTCTCAACACCTACCCAAATAAATCCTATTGACTTGGGCCTTCTTTTCCAGTACCACCTATAATGGTATCCATATTATCATATCTAATATGATATTGTTGTCATTACGTAACGCTTATGATTATGTCATATTGTGTCAGCTTGTATACAATGATCATTATTATTTGTATCATTTGGATAGTATTATGTTGACATTGCATCCCATGACTTCATGCAGTGTTTTGTATTGACAGAGGTACTGACAATAAACTTGGTGCAACTTCTAGAAGGGTCCATTTTTATTTAAAGGGAAATGCTACAGTTCACTGCCGCGCCCATCGCGTAACTGCGCGTCCTTTGGGGGGAACCACCTTTGACGCGCTGCGCACATATTTGCGCCCGCGTCTGCGCCGCAACGAGTTGGTTTCAAAGTAATTTGTGCGCACATAACGACGAATTATTTCCATTGAGTTTAGATCAATGTCACACCTCATGTACGACACAATCCAAGTTCAAATATAAATGACCTAAGGTTCAGAAAGCAAAATATACTTCCACTTGGTCTCTGGCCTGTGCTACGCGTAATCAATATGAAATCTAAAGTAAAATTTGTCAAAGCGAGCGTGCTAGAGCAACGAAGAGCATCTGCAGCTCGGATTGTGAATCTAAATAAAGGAGTTATCAGCAGTTGTGAGCATGATGTTTGATCTGATGAATGTGGTGACGATGTGTCGTGTAGTCAACAGACTGACAATCACCATGGGGTAGTTTCACTCACACGGCACAACACAACAGAAACAGAAGGACTCTTAGACAGAAATGTCCCCGACGTTGAGAACATTGCTGATGATTCTTGTCGTGGCAATCAACAATTTGTCACCTACCGTACGAAATACGACAAATTTGCTAACAAGTCAATTTTTTTTATGGAGGTTCGAATATTGTAATACAACGCACTCCTGGAATACAACCGAAAATCCATTGTGGCTTCCCATAGACTACGTGGACCTATTTTTTAAATTTCTGCTCATAATACATATACCACTGCACCATATTACCTAGTTTAGATCAAAACTCAATGGTCAAATCTTTTTTATGGAGGTTTAATGTCATTCTGGAGAAAAATTTAAAATAAATTCATAAATGGCTTGCCGTAGGGTGTGGTGAGACATCATTTTTTTCTTGATTTTTTGTAAAGCAGATGCTGTACTTTCTGTATGTTAAAAATAATGTTATTCGCTGTATGAACTTTTCTGTAGAACCAAAATATTACCAAAAACGCTTAATTCCCATTGGCTTAACATGTGGATCTTAAATTCGCCATACTCAGAAATTTACACCAGTGACCTATACTTTGTATTTTACATTTCGTTAGCTTTATATACGAGATTACTCTCTGCAAAAAATCGTGAAAATCCATGTACAAATTTAGAACATTTCGCAATTGTCTTTCAGCATTTCTTGCGTGTTGACTTCCAAGCCGTCAGTAAGCATACCTATATAACGGCATGCGATGTTTTAAGAGTAAAAAATTTCTGACGATGTCGTGCCCTCAGGACTGAGAGGTCGCAGACTAGATATAAGAGGTGATGATGTAGATGAGGAGGAAGAGTATGCGAGTTGTAGGAAAATTGTGCTGTTGACCTCATTGAATAAATGCCTGCTTTTTGTATGTTTTGACAAGTTTGTAAAAATTAATTTGAATGTTGCATTTAATATAAGAATAAAATATTAAAAAACAATAAAAACACGTACATTTTTGTTTTTTAGTCTGATGGCTGCGGGCGCTGTTTACATGTTACTGATATTCAATAGTCTCGCCTTCAGGTCTGGGAGACCTTAATGTCTTGAACTGGACAGGCATCCCAGATTTGGGATGCTCCAATCACAAGCCGTGTCTCCCGGTAACTTTCGGGTACTTTTGAGTCGGTGTCTCTCATTGGTTAGTTCTACAAATTCCGAAGAACTTGTCCAACCGGACGAGTGATTTTTATGAGCCGGGCACACATTCTACAACACTCCGATTTGTTGTTTCACGCTGAGTGGCACCGTTAATCACACAGTCGGCGAGAGAAGCAGACACACAACTGGTTCTTTTTAACTGACTATTACGTAAACATACTATCGTGCAGCTAAGCGATTAAAGCACTTGTTGTGGTGTCAATTTGAACCTTTGAGACGCCCCAAAATTCCAGAAGACATTCAATGTGTTCTCATTGGACGCAGACCACTACAATGTCCATGACGTCACATAGAACCGAGGGTGCGTATCACAGGCCAGACATGCGCAATTAAGGTCAATCCGGGTCACAACCTTTGCGTTGATTGGTCACGAAGATTAACGAACGTGTCTAATGAATATTCGGACGCGCCAGTTTAAGACCTTATCTTTTCGTAGACTCTAGGGCCAGGACTATTTTTTACTACTATTTATAACTGAAAATGTAGGGCCAGTGAAATATTTGGCTAATTTCTAGCCCCGAGGTCCATATTAAACCCCAAATGCAAGTCTTATACTGAAGAGCTTAACAGTAGGTGGTCAATGAAATATTTAAAAGGGTTGTATTGCATATTCTTACTGTGAGCATCCAAAAACCGCTTTATTTGGTTCGAATCGGACCTCAAGCTACAAAGTTACATTTTCTAGTAAAAGATTAACTTTCCAGTATGGGTACATTTAATGTGTCAATATACAATAACTTTCTTGTTTTAACTGGGTTATTTGTAGCCTCCTTGAAAAAATTGTGTTCATAGAAATCCACATTTAAAGTGATTATTTGTGATACAGAGGGCCATGTTTATTTTGTGCTAGTGTGAGCTATTTTTCCAATTATTGCCCTATTTTGGACATCTATCATGCAAATTATTAGGCCTGTAAATAAATGTTGCATATATAAAAACTGATTTCAATATTCAACTATAGGCTAAGAATGATGCTGATTGAACATTCAACAGGTAGGGGACGACAGCCGATTGAAGTGATATACATCGATTGAAGGAAAACCCTCACATCGAAGGGACTCTTGTCATAAAGTGACCACCATACAGCTGTTGTATATTTAATCAGCAATTTTAAACGAAGCACATTACATACTTTTTATCAGTAAATATATGATTATTCATAATATTTAACATGAAACCACTTTTTTTCCTGATCAGTATAAGCATTCAAACTATGATAATGTAAACAGTCAATGAAAAGACTGACCAGGGCACGAAATTGGCAAATATGTGAATTGGCCCTCTATTTTTTTTTCAACTGGCCCTTCAACAAAATGAACTGGCCCTGCCACTATTTAACTGGTCCTCTCAATGGTCTTGTTATTCACAATGCCGAAAGTTTAAATGCAAACGCTGAGTGAAGGTGGACTTTTTTTTTTCATCACCATTGCATTTAGGTAAACGTTTGACAAACTTGTACATTGTTAAACCTGGGAAAAATAATTTGCGCGAAGTATCAAATAAGCGATGCATAGAAGACTTGTAACGCCGGAAAAATTCGACACTCATTTGCATTGTGCACGTGACACAGACTGACCAATAAAAACGAGTTAAATGATCTAATTGATAATCGTGTGCTTTCGCCAATACGGAAATAACCTAAGTACTCTGGATGAAAGCTGAGGTCAAGTCAATTGGGTCAGTTTACAATTTCAAACGATCGCGCGATTGTCAACATGTTTATCTTTTGACCTTGAGCATGGTAACAGAATAGTTATCGGCCTGGCGGACCGACAACTTTGACAAATGAGTCGGCGGAATAAACATTTAGTCGGCGCGCGCGGACTAGATATAGTCAATTTCGTGCCCTGCTGACCAATAGCTATGCGGTCCCTGGTTTCATTGATGGGGCTGGTGTAGACAGGTAGGGGCTGGGTTGCCGTGCACGGTGGTAATATAAATATATACATGTCGTGCACGGCTAGGGGCAGGGTTGATACAAGGCATTATATCAAGTCCTTGGTTGGTGGTTCTCTTCTAAGAAGTGAGGTATGTTTTATTAATTTATGATTTGGCTCAGCAATTGATAAGACATACTGCCCCAATCCCAACTCCAGAATGCAGTTTACCTATTGTGTCTCTCCTGCGCTAGTAGAGGATCTCTAAAGAATAAAATGTTTTGCAGAAGTATTTGTATGGTATCAAAATGAAATGGCAAACATTCTATATTTCTAAGGGTGATGCAACTAAGGTGTCATTATTTTAAGAAGGAATTCCTTCTTCTCATATGAAAGGTATGATAAATATGATGATTGTTTATTTTGACGCAACTGCTTTAGTGGTGTTTCTGTTTGCAGAGAATTCCGGAGGGCGGAAACTGTATTATCGCTCGTCGAGGATATTCACATTTATCCAACTCCATTTATCTTACGCTATTCAATGGATGACATTTTTATATTTACCAGTTTGATCATGGAGATTGTCTGGATGTGCCAACTGTTCTATTTCAACTGTTCAACAGCATTAAACGCAAAAATATAACTGGAATTGCAAAATAGTCTTTACCGCAAGAAGGTTTTAGGTACGAGTAGACACGTTTTCCGGTTTCCATCATCCGATCTTCGCAAACTTCGAGTTATTTAATATATCCGAACATTTCAAATTCGAGCTATAACTTCAAATATCATAATGTATACAGAGATGTGCAGTGTCAGGATTGCTGTTAGATTTCTCGGGCTGGGAGGGAGCCGTGAATGAAAGTTGTGATTCTAAATGTTCTTTTGGCAATTGCTAAATAATCACGAGCCAGTGGATAACCAAAATAGTGCGGAGAAGCGGATATTCATCTCATTTGTCGACATATATATTTACGTAAGTACACAACATTGATGAGAAGCTATATGCACGCGAAATACAAAAATTGCCACACGACCCACATATCCTCAATCACGACGGTATATATTTATATTACCATCGTTCGCGGCTAAGTTAGACCAACAATATCAAAGTCAGAGATCTGCTTTAAAAAAATCCACATTAGAACATACATCTTTTCCCTTAGCAACCATTCCCTGAACATTCCAACATCCCATTCTCAAATAAGTGTTCCTTTCATTCATATGGTCCATTTTAGGATAAAGTTTTACATTAATGAAATAGCAATGAAATACATGTTGTGAATCCAATAAAATACTCAACTTTTGTTTGTTTGTAATAATTGCTGACATAGTGGTATACAATTGCATTGTGTAGTTAACTGTTAACAACCTATGTAAAAGTGAGTACTACATCAACGTCACCAAACGACCAGCCGTCTTTCTGACCACCACATCAATAATATGTAACGTGAGTTGCCGATCATGTGACGACCGTGTGCAAATAAGGCATATGCTGTCCTACACCAGGAAGGAACTGCTCGATATCTGCGGGTCACTGCTTCTTCATCACAGCACCCGTCTTCCAGGGCCATCTGGAATTTTCCTGCCAAAACACGGGCCTGGCAGGCGCTGGGACAAGAGGAGAATGACAGAGAGACACGAGTCAATTGTAGACTGTAAAGCAAATTCCCGAATAGGGCTAATAAATTATCTTATCTTATATAAATACACATATATATTTATATATATATATATATATATATATTGAGATAAATATATATATAGATATATATATATTGAGATATATATATATATATATATATTGATATATATATTTATATATATATATATATATGTATATATATATATATATCTATATATATATATATATCTCTATATATATATATATATATATATATATATATATATATATATATATATGTTACCTATAAATTATGGCGTGATGCTGGCAAGCCCAGACAAGGGCAATCATATGAGCTGTACCAAATGACCGAAGCTAGATGCAAATTTGTTATACGATTTTTTCAAGTCAAAGTAAATGTCTCTTTGTAAATGGGATCCTCCCCAAAACTCCCAGATCAGATCTAAAGATAATGACAGACTGACAGACCCATTGCTCAAGCCAATATAATCAGTAAAATTGTTCAGATCATTCCACTTGACCCTATGTCTGACCTGATACAAACCAACGCTAGTAATTATGGTTTTAAGAAGCATGGAACTGACCACTGAATTTAAGTTATTGATACGTACAGGGGGGTTAAATGTTAGTAGTATGCTTGATGCAAGCGAAGCTTTTGATCATGATAAACAAGTTTACCCTGGATATTGCTAGAATTTTGGTTGTATATATGGTACTCCAATCAAATGATGGGACATACCTAAGTCTGTGCGATTTGGTGTGTCTAATGGCGTAAGACGGAGGCATCAGCTGGCATACTGTTACCCTATCTGTTCAATGTTTATATGGATGATTTGAGCTCAGATTTTAATATTTGCAGTGATGGTAGTATAATTTTGGTAAGCTTGTAATAAATCGCCTTATGTATGCTGATGATCTCGTTCTATTTGCACCGTCTGCGGTTGGACTAAGTAAGCTGTTAAGACAGATTTTTAGTGTTTCGTATGACATTCAGCACAACTCCAAGAAGAGATCAATAATGATATTTCATTAGAATGTAGGTCACTTCTAATGACCTTACTAATGACAAAGCAGGTACCTCTATTTACATGCCAACGCAATGTGTAATGAAGATTAAAAATTACTCTCTCTCGTTCTTACTGTGCATACACTCAGCTCACCTGTGGCCATGTTACTGTGCTTACACTCAGCTCACCTGTGGCCATGTTATTAGGAATCTCATTTTTCGTTTCATATTTGGACAACAACATTGAACAAACCCTGCCTGGGTCAAGCATCCGCTATAAATCTGGAATAAGACATTATGCATATATACAGTTAATGTTGAATTGTCTCTTGTACTGTATCATTGTTTTTAGTACGTGTGAAGTTTTGTGAATATGATATGGACTTCCTGTCATGTGGCTATGTCCGGAATAAATGCAAGTTTAGCATTCAAACATTTTTTATACATGCAACATAAACAACTAACTTTGCTTCGATGCCTATTAAAACAAAACAAAATTTAGCATGCGGAGGCTCACAGTAACACATAATAAAGCTGTGAGAATTTTAATTGGCCTACCAAGATCTGCTAGTGATTGTTACGTTTGCTTATGTGTGTGTACCTGTGTGCGAGGGCATAATAACAAATCTCACATATAAGTTTATGTGCAGGCTAGATTCTATTGAAATATAATAAACCCTACCAAAAGCAGCACTAGATACATATCAGACACTGCAATAGGAGTATGTTTACTGTATATGGCCAACCAACTGTCATCTGTAAATATTCTGTATTTCTTTCTGCCTGTATATTCTGTACTTTATTATAGTGTTTTCGATTATGGACCTCATGAAAGAGATGAGGGAATCAGCAATGGAATTGGAGAACAGGTTGACAGTTAGGTGTCAAACAACAACATGATATTATTCGTCATTTTTAATGGAGCTTAACAAATAGGGAAATATATCAAGTTGGTACAATAAGTCAGCATGTCAAAGCACATAAATACGTTACAAATTTCCATTCAGTCCATCAACAGTAACCACACGTAGTTCACACACATCCTGAATTCAAATTAACTGGAGTGGAGTTTGACAGGAGCAGGCATGGATAGACTGGAGCTTATTGGTGTAGCAGCGATTCCCATACGCTTCAAGGCTTCCAATCTCTCCTTTTCAGCTTCATATTTGTCATAGAACACCTGAAAATGTCATGATTTATGTTGAATACACTCAAATCGTATTGGATATGAAAAGATAGAAATTGTTATTAAAACTTAATAAATACCAGCTTTTTCACAACCATTATATTAAATGAGGGCAAAATATCTTAAGAGAAGTGTAGTGAAGAAGTCATTTTTCCTGTAAATGTAAAGAAACGCTTACCTTTTTGTCTTCCTGACTCAGATTTCGCCATTCCTGTGAAAGTCTCTTCGTTAATTCCTGCTGACTTAGCTCTTTATTGCTCTCCTTAACGCAAGTCAGAATAAAAATTTCAATGCTACTGAAGCTAATCAGCTCTAAAGACGTCCACTAATTCTGATTTGCTTGTGTGTGTGCCCCTGTGTTGTATTAATGCTATATACATACTTTTTAGCACCGTTTTAGTCTTGTAAATAGTCATGTTGCTATATAAAACAAAGACTGGCAGTTAAATAAAAGGGCTATTGTTATCACTAGACCACAGACTTTATGATACACACATTATTGTATTAAAATCGAATATTTATGTTCATTGTTTGTAACAGAATGAATCAAGAGATAAATCAAAAGCACCTTCATGCATTCAGCTTGTAGTGACCCTCGTCTGTGCTGACAGAACATAAGGAAGGCATTAACAGGCTTTTTAGAAGGCTCCCACTTTCACACCAGTTTTTCCTCTTTTCCTGGGCACAGCTCCAATTTTTCCATCATTTTTTGAGGCAGCTTTCTTAAGAGAACTTGAGCCAGCAGCCGGTTGGTCAAGATGAGAGGGCATGGGCACCACAACAGGTGATGGCTGGAAATGTTCCTGTAAAATGTCATGCATGTAATGGTTGATTCTAATGCAATGTACAAATTATCATTTTAACTATATATGATTTTAATCTGAAAAATCTTCATCTTCTGAGCATTATGCATTCATGATGATTGATTCACTACTGTTGTGGCCAATCGGCTTTGAAGCTCTGCTGCTTTTGGCATGATTTACTGTTACCATATTTTCTTGTATAGGTAACCAAGTTTTGCACAAATAAGAGGGGTGTTACCAATTCACAAGTAAATACAGGATATAAAACAGTCATTCCAAAGCAAGAAGGGTTTCACAGGCCATATGGATTGAGCACTGCCTCATGATTCTCTGTGAAGGATGAAACATGCCAAGTGAATGTATTGAATTCGCACATCCCTTTAATCTAAATGTGGTCAAGGTCAAGACTGTTTGACCTTCAAAGTAGGTACTGCTGATGAATCACCCAAAAAGGTTAAAGTAGAACAAGTTTTGTTATCAGTGAATCAATGATAGACTTAACCCGGCGCAGACGTACCATTACATTATACCATAGACGTCTGGAGGGACAGGACAGACTGAGCTGTCCTGTTGATTGCAGGGAGATATTGACATAAGAGGGGTCCATGTATAATTTGGGGCTGCTGCCTTGCATCATACATTGTCTAATCCAAAGTAAAGTAACAGACAAACAAAAAAAAAAGATGCTGGAGCAAAGATACATGATAAGCTCTGCTAAACAGTTGAGTAAAGAAAATGAATCATAAAAATAAGAAGACTTATCTAATAAAGATAACAAACTGAAGCTGTGACTACTTGCCTCCCACATTGCTGGCACTAATGCATCTCTATACCTGTCACCGTGGCCATCCAGACGAGTCATTAGAAACCTGTTCAACAACAAGCTGTGGTTTTAATCTGTCACTCAAATATGAGAGGATTTTTTCTCGTAAAAAATTATAAATATCAAACCAGTTCCCCACCCCATTTATCAAGCTATCCTCTAAAGACAAGACAAAATTGTTTCCTGATCAAGTAATATAAATACCAGCACTGATAATATGTTGGATACACATTACAATTTAATCAGATATACTGAGGAAAATAGATAAAACGGAATGAACCTCCTTTCTTTCTTGTATCGCTTGATAATTTTCTTGACATAGTGGATACGGTTCACAAGCTTCTCATTTGTCTGTAACAAACATGTATTTCATTGCATAAGTCAATTGCTTATGCTTACTGTGTTTCTTATATACAAGCCAACACACACCATAATGTAAATATTATATTCTTAACCAGCTGGGTAGATACTAACTTTTGCCTGTGCGATAATTCCAGAATTACCCTACCTGTTTTCAAGGCAGCTGATATTTGATTTGATGTCCCAACACAAAGTTGGGGTGACATATATGTAATTTTTTCAATCAGACAATAAAATTGCACAAAATAAGGAAGAAATCCAGTAATTGGTTAACAGCCATGAGGCTGAGCAAATAATTATTGCCTTTCACCATAAGTTACACTTGGAATTAGTCAAAAGCCATTTATTTCCTTATTCCATCTTTATTACACCATGCATTAATCAGCGCATTCTTGTTCTGTATGTTGTTTTAATGAGTCATCCTACACAAGTGTCATTAAATGATCCAGAAAATGGTCCAACACTCATTCATAGGTGCTCAGAAGATTGTCCCACATAACAAGCACTGCAGCATTTGCCAAATATGCAATGGGAATCATTTATTCAATTTGATACACTTTGCATTGATGAACTGGCTGATCTTCATTGTTTGCCACCAGAATCTCTAGCAACTTAATCCCTGCCAAACCACCCTTCCATATTTCAGGTCATCTGCTTCTTTGTGGCAAGTCAAACGTTCCAATCTCCTTCTCTATGATCAGTGTCTCACAGTTATAACAGCTGATTCAGCGAGTGTAACCCAGGCCTCTACATCTCGATGCTACCTTACTTAGCCTTCCCATGTTTTGTATCAGTGTCAAAATTGTTAATTTGAATAATTGATTGAAGTTAGGGACAACTAGAAGAGAAGCTACTCTGGACCAAAAGATAAACACATTAAAGAGCATCATTTGATAGAGCGTGGGACTGAACTCATTAGTTGATAGAGCATGGGACTGAACTCATCACATCATTTGATTCTTTCAATATATTATGTGGAAATGGTATGAAATGCTCAGTAGGTGAGGATAACAAAGTTGCATGCCAATAAGCTTGTGAATAACCACAACAGCAGTGGATAGTTTAGTCCCTATATCATAGCTCACAGGGCTTAACACTAACCGCCGTCCGATAGTTCGGGGCAAGTCATTGGCTAGTGAGTATTGACACAGGGAGAAATGGTGGCGGACATTTTTTCTTGATGATGCGTGCTAAGGTAAAGGTCTATACAACTCACAGCAATTCAACACGCCAGTTACAACGAGAATGGGAAGCTTTGTTAAACACTAGCCGTAAAAAGCTTCTTGTTTGTGGTATCATGTGGGAGGTTTTCAGTAACAGGGGGTGGGGGGGGGGGGGGGGGGGTTCAATCATAACAATAACAGGATCAGCCATTTTTACAGCTAAGATGCCGAAAGAAACCACACAAAAGTCGGACGGATAATTAACTTCAGATATTTCAAATAAACATATTTTACACAAAAAATTCTTGCATTTTTTGCAGTGTCTAAATGTAAAAAACAAGTCATGGGCTGAGGCATTAGAGAAAACGTCACACTAGCCCGACTGGGCAAGTGGAACCTGTAGGATAAAGTTAAGCCCTAGCTCAGCAACAGAAAGAATATTATTCTATATAAAGTGTAATTGACCCAAACCATAACAAATAATGCTTCTGTGGGATGTCATGGACAAATTGCTGGAAGCAGATGAATAACATTGACAGCCAATCTATGTTGCAATCACTGGGCTTGGGCTGGTCTGTAATGAACCTACCAAATGCATAACATGCAGAAGTATTATGAAAAATGCAAGGTGGAAGCCACCCTGTCAAGCAGGTTGCAATTTGCTGCAGACACAAACAAAGTTGTCAACTTGGCTTAGAGGGCAACTTAATCATGCAATGGTAGCAAACTATCACAGGTTATAATACACCATCCACTGGTCGAGGTTTACAACTGAACCACAGGGATCCAGCCGTCATCTCTGAGTAAGTTGAAGATTGGATTGGATAGTGCCCTCCGCCTCCATTTGGCTTGCTGGTTTGATTCTAATTGATCATCCCCAATGTCACAGTCCACAAATCAAGTCAATCTGGGGATGTTTTTGGAGTAGATTTTGTACTGCACCGAAATGATTTCACACCTCGTCTTCTTTATCAAGCTACAACATGGCAGCTTGATTTTAGGATCATATTGGTCAAACTCAAGTGTCTGTTGACACATCCTTTAACCTGTTAGCGTTAAACAGTTTAGCTCCGGTCATAACGGTAACATGGATTTATACCTACTGACGTCTTGTAGGGCTTTAAACAGTTAAACTGTTTTATCGCTCGCTGATTTTTAATCACCATTAGTTACCTGCTGAACTTGCTCACATCTCCGTTTCAATGCATAATACTTCTTTTGGTATAAACTTCGTTCAATTTCAGTCCTAAACCCAGTATTGTCAGCAATATCATGAGCCGATTCCATTTCTTCTTGTGTGGACTGGAAGAATTAAATATACAACGCATTCAACGTCCGCTTTTCTCGAAAATCTACATGTACTGCTCGTTATGGCCCGATCTCTGGCCTCAGCCTTGGGTGTGTTGGCCAGGCAAAGAAACTCCGCCTCTCACAGCTCCGCTAGTCAAGGTCCCCTAGCCTGATGGCTGCGGGCGCGGTTTACATGTTACTGATATTAAATAGTCTCGCCTTCAGGTCGATCAGAAGCAAAAGCGGAACCCCTGGAGTCTGGGACGCAGACTACAGCTCCGCACTGTTTACTACTTTCGATCTCTCACATCCGAGCCGTCATCGGATCATCAAAACACCAGGGCAGGGGCGAGTTGCCTTGCCAAGCTGCTCGATCAGCTCTGTTCACTTGTGAAATCCGCTGGAATCTAGGGAAATTTACAGTGTATTATTCCACACGATAAAATAGATAATAAAAGGGGATAATGACATTATTTTAAACGGCTTAACTTAACAAAATCAAGCTCCCACACCGGGAATCGAACCCGGGCCGCCTGCGTGAAAGGCAGGAATCCTAACCACTAGACCATATGGGACACACTGTAAAGATTAATGTCTTATAAAAATTATTATCCTACATTATTTTCAAAAGCACTGCTCGTTCACTTGCTGGGGAATGTATTATGAAAATAAAATCTAGTATCATGTGTATTTCAAAACTATGACAACTATATTGTACAACTTATTATTCCTAAGTCGTTTATATTGATGATTTTGCCATGATAATACCAAAATATATATCTTTCCAAGATAATATTTATGTTACTTGCTTTGTCTCTGCAGTCATTTGAAACCGTAACCGAATATAGGACGTTTATTGACGTAATGACCATGTAATGACGAGTCTTCGCAGGGCATACCTGGCCAGCGACCCCGACTTATAATTACTAAAGCAGAATAAACGCCGTCAGAGACGGTGCTCGGCGCCCAAGAGAACCAGGTATAGGCAGGGGCGTCGCCAAAGGTGGGGTGTAGGGGGGTGTGACACCCCCCATTCAAACCGACAGTCTACGTCACAGTCGGCAAAATCCTGTCCAGTCGGCAAATTGAAAGTTCCGCGCCAACCTATGGTGGCGCTATGCTTAGATAGTCATCCCGCAGTCGGCAAAATTTTAGTGGCCAAAAGCACCCCCCCCGTAAAAGGTATTAAATCACCCTGAAAATGGCGACGTACCCCTGGGTATAGGCAGACACGATTACATATTGATAATATTCATGACAGAGATGAACAGCAAAAATTGTTGATGAATACATGCAGGGTTTTTTTCTATAACCAACTTAACGCCATCTCGGAAGAAAGGGGTTGATTGCCGGCGGGAGGGGGCGGGTTCACTTGGCCTTACCCCGGGGTGTGCCGCGGGACATCGAAACCCGTACCCGTCGTACAAGGTGAAAATGGCAAAAAAGCGTACCCCATCGTACAAAACGAAGCCCCACAAAACCCGTCGTACAGATTGCAGCTGAAATACATACCCCGTCGTTAAGTACGAGGCCCAACAAAACCCGTCGTACAAACGCCGAAAAAACATACCCCGTCACGCGGCACATTGACGAGTTTCTCGGGCAGATATGAATAGGAACCGATGCTTGGAACGAGGGGGTTGTATTTAAGCCAGGTAATTAAGACTCATGCCAACACACTAGGCAAGGCAACTCGCCCCTGGTGTTTTGATGATCTGATGACAACTCGGATGTGAGAGATCGAAAGTAGTAAACAGTGCGGAGCTGTGAGAGGCGGAGTTTCTTTGCCTTATCGAGCAGCCAGCTGTACGTTTGTGGTCACCTTTTCGGTTGGTCTAGAACATTATGATCGACAATAAGGCGGTATACAGTTTTATTTTGGATGTACTGAAATTATTAACAGCCTTGTATAATTTCAAACCGATACATGCAAGGCAATATTTTCAAATCGGCCAGTCTTTTTTTCAACATCAAATCACAGGGGTTCACATCATTGGATTGGCAAGTGGAAATCTTGAGCAATCCTAAATGCATACATAATCGATCAAGATTTCCAATTAATGATACGAACCACTGTGCATCAAGCAGCGAGAGATTCATTAAAGTTCTACACTGGGCAGGCGCCCCTTATTCTTAATGTGAATTGGGAAGTTTCCATCAGTCTTGAACGTCTTAAAACACGATGCCATTTCATAGAAATCGCTCCCTTTTCAATTGGCTATGTTGCTCCTTCTTACAACTTGGCACATGATTTCACCTTTTTTGGCATATGTAACATCAGATATACAAACCCACCTGTTACTAACAGTATCGTTCCAGAAACGCAAACTCCGAAATTAGGTATTCTATTGTATTGTACCATTTCATTATAACGCCTGCGCAGACGTCCTGTAGGCAAAGATCTTGTTATAATAAGATACCCGACTTTGTCGTTTCTGTTGTGAAGCTCAAGATGTTTGCTGTAGGGCTAGACCAACATGGAATTCAACAACCTACACTTAAAAGCTGCACACTTATCTACGTCCACTTCAGGAAGCATTGCGTGATATTGTGTCAAAGATTTCTAGAAATAAGCGGGTATCAACACAGAAATATTCTCCCCGCGTTGTGTGGATGACATCTTCTGGTAGTCCATCCATCTCCTACTTATCCATCACGAGTACAGATAGTTGATCCAAGACGTGTACTCTCTGGGAGTGTTTGACGCTTGTCGCAGAGTATCTAGAGTTCAAAAACAGCGAAACATGAAGACAAATATAGCGAGGATGGTCGTCCCTCTATGTGAAGGAAGCTGGCGGTTGTAACTTCGGTATCGTCACGCAGAGTACCCAGCAAGCCGTCGACGATGACGAGTACCCAGAAAGCCGTCGACGATGACGAGTATCCAGAAAGCCGTCGACGATGACGAGTACCCAGAAAGCCGTCGACGATGACGAGTACCCAGAAAGCCG
The DNA here is from genome assembly GCA_034190875.2 of Urechis unicinctus. Classification (NCBI taxonomy): domain Eukaryota; kingdom Metazoa; phylum Annelida; class Polychaeta; order Xenopneusta; family Urechidae; genus Urechis; species Urechis unicinctus. The sequence continues at coordinate 68,622,712 of CM067358.1, read as the reverse complement.
TCGACGATGGCTTCGCCCCGGAGAAGCCGTTACGCGGCAACATGGACACACCGCTGGCTGGGCCGATTGCAGAGAACAACAAAAGTAGAAATGTGGGCGAATTGTTGCAAGGAATCCCGTGGATTGATCGATTAAAACGCTCTCCTTATCCGTGGAGGAATATCAATCATATTAACTAACATGTGTCTGAAAAACTATGGTCTTCAATCTGTTAATTTTCCAAACACGGTATCCAATATTACAAACAATTGTGGGAATGGTAAAATTCCAAGTGAACTGACAAAAAATACCAAAAGGGTCTGTGAATTCAAGTTGAGTCTGCTTGCCATCGAGCTAGCTGAGACAGGCCTCCCTCCCTGGTGAGCACCTATTTAAGTATCCTGAAAACCTATATGGCAGTGAAATGCTGAGCAATGGAAGTGCTCCCAATTGTGGTTAGATATGCCAATGTATTTAGGGTGAAGTATTGTTTGGTATTTAATTCAATTAGAATCAACAAGAGAAAATAGTCCCTGAATGTAAATATCTTCCCAAAAAACGAGGATTTGGCACCGGCATTATTCCACAAAACTGTGGCTTCACCCTTGAGGAAGCAGGAACAGACGGTCCACCACCCCACACCAAATGATGGGCTTCATTAGCTTCAAGGGAAGTGACATAACCTCACCACAACTGATGTCATCTTAATTAACCTAAAGTAGAAACTGCTCCATCATCTCACAGAGTCTCACACAGCGCACCCTTCACGGCCTTACCCAACACAGAGACTCACACAGCGCACCCTTCACGGCCTTACCCAACACAAATTCGCCTTACCAAAGCCAAAACGCATTCCTATTATACTCAACCCAATCCAAACGTACACATCCTTTTTAATCAAGACCAATCTTAGCCGAACCTTTAAAAAATCATCCATAACTTGCCCAACCTAAACAACACATATAATAATTGAGCTTTTCCTTATCTAACAATTAGTGGTCCTATCTAAGTGATTATGGCAGTCAGAACCGCGGCCTTAATTATTCCTTGGTAGTGGGTCATCTTAATGTTTTGGCTCCCAACAAGCGCTCCAACCACACCACCATACCAGCTCTGCTCACGTGGACTGACCCCGATATGTCATCCCCTTTCTCACTCCATACTGGCTCTGGCGTATCCTGATTAGCATTGTAGTATATTAGATCACTGAACTTTTATATTTGTTACAAGAGATTATAATCTACTGAGTTATTATTAACAAGTCGCAAGGGGATAAAACATTGCTGCTCAGCGCAACAGCACGAGGGGAGTAAGTGTTTAAGTCACCTCCAATAATTACATAATTAACATCTATGCAAGACATTATAACTAAGTTGACGCGGGCAAGTAGTTCGACATACCCTATGGTAGGTCTTATAATCAACTTCACATTAAATATCTATGTTTATATTACATTTTCGCGAAGGCCATCTTTGGACATATGGAGATGTCACTTACCAAACCGACAAGGAGGCATTGTCTCGTATATTTTGACGAAGACACATACGAGGATGTGATATTCTCAAGACAAAAATGAACTAAAAAAAACTGTATAAAACTTAGTAGCTCGATCCGCAGGCACTCAAGTCATTTCATCCAATGAGCGCGTTCCCCGAGCGACAGTGACATGTGTCAGGTGAAACCGAACACTGCTGAACGCGCTCGTTGAATGATTTGACTTGGGTGCCTGTGGCTCGATCAACCATGTCAGAGGATGTTCAGATACAGTCTTTCAGTATCCATCAGTGAAGGCGGGGTTCGATACGTCACTTCTAATTGTTAGTGGTAGCTAAGCGTCGATTTGTTGTAGAAAACTAGAGATGGCAGTGTCCATGTTAACATTGTGTTCGTTATTGTTAGAGTCCTGTTATTTTAAGGCAATGTGTTCTTGTTTTTAAATTTCTGTTTGACTAGAAGTTCGCTGGTGTGGTGATATGCTGTTGTAAAGGAACAGTGTTGGTGTAGGGATGATTCGTTGCGGTCCTGTTGAGGTGTTTGGTAACTGAAGTACATTGTGATGGTGATGTTGTTTTCCTGTAAATATCTTAAGTAGATTGGTGAATTTGTGCTTGTGTGGGTTTTGACTCAAAGCAAATTAAATATACATTTAGTTGTAAAACTGCCGTTGTGTGATCTTTTGCCCAGAGTGGTCGTGAGTAGAGGGCATCTCTAAGAGCCTACCCGATGTCGGTTGCACGCTAAATGTTGAAAAAAGAAAACAACGTCAGTCAACCGAAGACTCAACAGGGACACTAAAGTCGCGAAATTACCACGAGCTCTGAGGCATGTTAACCCAGTCCTGTTCTACCTGTTTAGGTTTTCAAGCACCCATTCATATTAACCCGCGACTATACCGGATACGTTTTCGAAACAGGACCTGTTCTTTAATAAGAATTGAACGTAACTGTGAAAAGCTCCCATTCGACATTCAGTCAGACTCGGCAAGAAAAGCAGGTGAGCAAGCGATCTCAACAAGAAAGTATTCAAGGTCAGTCATTCTAAATTGATACTCATTTTTCAGATATCAAATACCGCGGACGTCGAATTTGATATTTCAAACGAAATTTAGGTAAAGACCCTCTAAAATTAACCATTAAGTTATGTGAATCTTCTTGAACAAAATCTTCAACCAAAAAAGGAAATACAAATATCTAGGTAATGTTCGACCTAGGACACAACTGAATAATGTATCTCCATCCACGTGTCAGTAAATCTACGGAGGTTATACACTTTTTCCAGGTTCCGCATTATTTCCGATGTAGTTCAAGATCAACTAAGAAATGGCACCAATTGACAGGGAAAACTAATTAATTATGCTCATTCACTTAACAGCGTTAATGAAGCTTGTCATGTTTAAAGACAGCAATGTTGCAACAGAATACACGCGTTCATAGCTGATGACAGTATTTTACATGACTGTGAATAACGACCTTATTCTCGATTTTCTCAGGCCGATTTTCATAGAAATGTGATTCCGGGGGCAGGAGGTTTCAAGGGTATGACATTGAAGTTATGAGGACGAGTGAGTTTGGGGTGTTGTTCACGGGACTACGTGCGTTGTCGGTTCGTTGACGCGCAAATTGAACTTTCCTCAACATCCGTGTCAGAGACCTAAGCTGTTACTGTTTGCATGTGTCCCCTTTATTTCCACCCAAGTGAGACGGAGACCTCTATTTACAACACCACTTGTGTGAGTTAGAAAAAGTGAACGGGTGCAATTTATATATCATAACCTGGATATGCGTTGTTGCCAGGAAAATAATGGTCCTGGAAGAAAGAATAAAACTCATTTGACTGCCCGGCCTTGCTTGGGCTGAAAGAAGCTATAATGGCCCAGAATTGTTTTAATGGAATCACTGGGCACGGCGATGCGGCGTAGCACGTCAGTTGATTACATGATCGCCTTATCTCCGCCATGGTCGTGCTGTGACGCCCCATACACCTCCTGCTGATATAATGAAAAGTGTGTCTAAAGGGAGGCTGATTTACATATAAACTATGTTGATTTGAGGGCCAATCGCCCACGGTTTCATATAAAGAACGAGAGACGCCTACTAAATGACACACATGTTGACAAGCGAAAAACGCGTGTCGTATTTGTTTCTCTGCGGAAGTGCCAAAAAGAAACCCAACGAAAACTTTTTTTAGTTACATTTCCTAATTTCGTTCCGAGGTGTCATTTGATTGCAGTAGAGCATATTTCAAAGATATTATGGGCTAGCACTTATCAAACCAATAGCCACCCAGAAGAAGCTCACCATTATATATTGTATAGCATGTAACGGAATGACAATTTTTTGCAAACAAGAAATTCGCTCTACTCAGCAGGCTGGCGAAGAGAGCGTCCGGGATTGAGGCATACCTGTTGATTGTTTACTCGGTGTTGGTTGGCCGTGAGCGTCAGGGTTCGTGGTGCGGGGGTAAGGGAGTTTGTTATTTTTACTTGTCCTGTAGGAGTAGGATGTAACAAGGGGACAATTGTTTGTGGAAACATCCATGTGCGTAATATCTGGTAACCGCGGAGTGGTATCGGAAGCGGCGGGCTTTGGGGACAGCTTCGAGGTCGGCCCTGCTTGACCACCATGAAAGGGTTGATTTGTCCGAGAGAAGAAGGTGTGTGACTTTTTCGAGCTTCAAGCACTTGGAGGTTTACCCGGATCGAGGCCCGGGGAAATTTCGTCATTATCGTAAAACTTTATTTGTTTAATGGTGCGGCAATAGGTCTACATGCCGGGAGAAGCGTGTGACTTATACAGTTATACCGATATGACGTCATCCCAGGTAGATAACCTCGTGGTTTCTGTCAATCGACCAACATATCCAGCCGCTTGTATCATTAAAAACATAGCCCATTGCAGCGCCACTAGTTTTCCGTTTGTCAAAACGAAAAACCAATTTGTTTAGCGTTAACGGTTTTTCATTGTCGCATATGAAATCCGTTCTTGAATTTTGGCTTTGATAAACGAAAAAACGAAAAGTTCTAGCCTGCCCGCACACCATTAGAAAAGAAGAATAGTCGCTAGCGGAGGGCACATTATCAATCAGTTCACTTGCAGACGGTCGTTTGCTTGCAAACTGTGGCCTTATGTAGCGACAGTGTTTTTGCCAGAGCGCCTAATGGTGAGGCCGATTTAGGCATGCAGGTCACCTCTATGCCCTGGTTACTGGTTACTGTCGCACAAAGAGGCACGAAATGTAGTTAAGCATGGAAAATAAGCGTGCGTAAAGAATGCAATTTGATATTCACGCAAAGAAACGCAGGAAAAGAATGCCTCTTGATATTCACACGAGGATGGGTGCGCAATAAACGTCGCAGTGAACGATATGCATGCAAGTTATCGCCGGAAATGAATGCTACCGGATAGTCAGTATGAAATCTTTCATGTATTTTCCATCTTGTTTTTTGCTTTTTATATTTCATACTATTTCTGATTGTGTATTGTGAGTTTATTAATGGCAAATAAACAAGGAAGCATGAAAACCTCTGTTTAAGTCCCCTTTAACTGACTTCTTAAATAACAAGTGTACGAGTTCTCTGTTTATAGGTGTACATTTTCGTGCTGAAGACACGTTTTCTGCGTTGGGCTTTGCCTCTGAGGTGAGCCATGAAGCCATCCTTCCGTGGCTGGCTTCTTGCTACTCTTTTCACCCTCTCGACGAGTCTTATCTCGGCTCAAGTCAACCCGAACGCAGAAACAGGTAAACAAACGCATGTAACTGGGGTAGATACTGACGCGGTTTTCTTAATTTGATCATTTAATTTTATGTTGATCAAGTCAGCTTGTCCGAAATTTTATTGATGTGTGCATATTCAGCGTGTCTTTTTCTGAGCACTGTGTCATGCGTGCTGTATCGCATAGCAAAATTACCACAGGGATAATTCTAGTTTGAATGAAGTGGTCATGAAACTCTATGATAAGAAATGACATGTGGCATTTACCAGATGAAATTATAAGTGGTACGTTATGACCCCACCGTAAAGGAGATAAATTGTAATGGAGGGATTGTGATAGCCTTTACACGTTATGCGAAACAAATACTATCAGACTATAGGAAGGCCATCTTGTTGAATCAACATGGAAATACTCACAATTCGTTACTTGGTCACTGAGGTGTTAATTCCCCAGAAACGATAATTCAGGCAGCAATTTGATCTGTTTCAGAATGTTTTGGTGAACGGGAAGTTTACAGTGGTCTTCAGAATGTGACTATTTCCGGACGAGCCTGTCAGGTTTGGAACTCTCAGAGACCCCACAGACAGACATGTTACATGGCCTTGGACGAAGCCGACCGCCAACACAACTTCTGCCGGAACCCCGTATCCACTAATGCGTGCCATCGTACCGCGCCTTGGTGCTACACAACTGATGGCAGTCTCGACTGGGAGTATTGTGATGTTCCGTTATGTGGTATGTATCAGTATTGTGGCGTAGCTCTTTTGAACTAAGTGGAGCTTGTGCTCCCTCTTGGTTCTCGAGGATGGCCTCGCCAATGTAGAAAATTCGATGATGAGACCTAACCTTCACCATGTCCACTTGATGTAACAAGTCCAATTCAATAAGTAATCGTTATAATGTACGGCGAATGAGTCTCAGCATCCGCAACAACTTGTAAATATGCATAATCGCCTAAAATGTGAGAGGCGATTAACTTTTCCAACTAAATTCCAATATGGCGGCGACATTGCGCAACGTAAGTCGGTTGGAAACGGGCTTGTTTTGATGCTGAATAATGGAGAGGAAAGGGCAACTAGGTCGAAAAGATATATATCTAGTATTAATTGACTCACCTGTGAAATTTATTATCAGGCAGATGATGACAATAACGGTATGATCAAAACTTTACGACAACGTCATGCAAGAGACCTGTAGTTGGCAACTACCAGAATCCGGATTGGAATTTCGTGGAAAAGTTAGAAATTAATCGAATATCAAGAGTTCGCCCGGAGATTAGCAAAAAAACAAAAAACCCATATCAATTAAATTCAGTCAATACTCTCCCCATTGGTGGCTTTGAATTCTTCTCAGTACGTATTTTTAACATGATAAGTGATGATAAGTTAAGCATGTTTGTCAATTTACCGATAAAGGTGGGTTTTCCTGTTAGACCAACAAGGGAGTACCCGATCGAATATTGGTCTGTTGGGCTATTGTGGCGTCACGTGATGTGGTACGCAACAGTATTGTGACGTCACATGATGTAGTATGTATCAGTAGAATGAAGTCCAATTACGCGGTACATATCAGTTTGTAGAGTCCCATTTTACGATACATAATAGTATTGTGACGTCATATTACGCAATAAGTAGACAATATTGTGACGTCAGTTACATGTAATGTCAATATTGTAGTACCCCATTTTATAGTAAATATCATTGGGCGGTAGGAATCATTATCTCTTATCCAGCAATGAATCAAGAGGTCTGCTATACATTTTGTTACCTTTATCAGATCATGAGCCGGACTGCGACATGGCGCTGGGGATGGAGAGCGGGAACATCACGGATGCTCAGATCACAGCCGCACGCAGCTATTCTAATGGTCCACCACACGCGGCCAGGCTTAATTCAGAGCGAAAATGTGATTTATTTATGCACTAGGCACGGTCAATTGTGGCGTTATACGAAATTAGATAGACGGTTTGTCCTTGTTGGCCTCCGCATTGTCCAACTAGTACCCCCCCCCACACATAAACCACAGCGTTTTTGTTTTCAACAGAGCTGATGGAACCCCGAGGGCCCACATACCATGACCGAGGTTTCCCACCTCCACCTACTTTCCCATGGTCCTCTGATGGCTTTGCCCACCCCCACCACCGACAAGCGTTCGGTCTCCAATTTTCTTGTTTTTTCACCGTCAGTATTCAATTTGTTTATATTTTTTTTACTGCCAAAGGAGGCGCGTGGACAGACCTCGCCATGGAACCAAGCCGGGGTAACAAGTCGTCCAGTACCTTAAAGATTGACCTCATTACATGTATTCTACAGCCACATACCATGAGCGACAAAGCTACTTGTGCAAGGTCATGTGGTTTTCACCTCCATCAAACTATTTCACCCGTTCCATCCAAGTCTTCTGGTCCTCTGATGGCTTTGTGTGGCATGTCTTATTCCAATGGCATCCCACCGCGAAGCCACATTACCCAGTGTTTGAGACCAATAGAGGACGTTATGATACAGCCCCGGTGTGGTTCATCGGATCCGTTCCAATACGCTCCTTGTGGTAGGAGTAGCCATAGTGCTTTCCAGACAGTATTCATTTTGACATGTATTATGCGTTTTAGTTTTTTGTTTACTGCAATGCATTTTCTCAGTCAGAGCGGTACACTTGTGAAAAGTAAAAACCTCTGACGATAGATCAACTGAACAACGATTCGCGGACATTTTCAGTCGCCTTTTCACATCAGGCGTGGAGCCACGCTGACAATACAAGCCGGGGGTCGTCTTCTCTTCGGAAACGGAGATCATTTTATAAATGACTTTTAACCAATATAGACCACACTAGCATACACGTAGCCTTAGAACTGCGACACAACTGATTCTCGTCTAAGCAGTTGAAGTTACGAAATTGATTTCATTGTGTCGTTCCGAAGGATAGAACCCCTGAGACTAGGGTGTTTGGCTGCCGCTCAAATCACAATGCCACCTCCAACGAATGTCACCCAACACGTACGGTGATCCTATGAACGATCCTGCCTTGTATGAACCAGTATTGTGCACAGCTGCATGTTTGTGAACAGGGAAATCGAGGTTTTAGAAGGAAAATGACCATTTCGTGACAACATGGGATTGAATCTGCTCACAGCCAATTTCTCCCCACCCAGCACAATTAGAAGATGTAGCCCGCTTCCATTTCATTTGATGGATTTTGTTTGAGTTCTTCCAACATAACTGGGAATTGTTTTAATAACCCTACTCCATCGCATGACATTCGAGTCACGCTGCCTAGACAATGTAATCCTGCAACAGAATACCAAACATTGGTGAGCGGTAACTGGTTTCCGGTCGATATCCGTCGTCGTGTATTTGATTTCTTCTCGATGCCTCAGCTCGTTGAAGTGACTTTGCGGGACAATTATTTGGATCCGTTTTGTATCCAATCTACTCATCAAGACGAAGCGCGAGACTTCCAAGAGAGGATGTCGACGATTGGAGGCAGACTGACTGGTGCTTGGGTAGTATCAGCTGTGGGTGTGTACCAACTGAACAGCACGAACGAGGGGCAAGCGTTGCCGACCAACGAACGAAGGCGACTGTTTTCTGTCAATTCAACTATTCATATTCCCCGAGGATCATCTCTCATCATCACAGAAAACGTTACCTTATCGTTTTATAACTCGACTGGAATTTTTGTTGAAGGTTTGTATAATATTACTGGAAGCATCATATGCGTTTGATGCATGTGCGCTTTTGACCGATCGAAATATATATACCAGAACAGGTGACAATCAGTGCAATTTCATTCAGGTAAACTATATCCAAGGATATATAAATGACAGTCTAAACTGCTACATTTTATACCCGTAAATGAATCCAGTTACACTTCTTTCAAGTGATCCCCTCCATTGTGATGAATCAAAAATACTGAAGTTGCCTCTAGGATTTTCCTGTTGGCATTATTTTAATGAATATATATCACGACAGGGAGGCTTACCATACAAGGCACACCGGAAGCCCGCGTCGTCATGACAGCAGCAGACGAGTCGTATACCCGGCGAACTTATTGGGCGGGGATCGTGTACCACTCAGCTGATGGTATGCTTATCTTTTTAACGTCGCGAGCACAGTACCTTCTGAATTTTGAATGTAGACTATCTGATTACAAAGGTATTACCATTCATGTGAGCCTTGTTTTTTTGTATAGAACCCAGGTTTATTGTTATGTGAAAATTACTGAGCGCTTAAATCATTTATCTATACCTGACTGCCCACGTTATAGACACAATCTGATTGCAGATTCCACCATACAAAATGCGGATGTAAGGAACGCAAAAACAGGAATTTCCCTCAATGCAACATTCCTGACAGCAACCGGGTTCCAATTTTAGCACATGTCAGAGCAGTGGGGCGGAGATATCTTCCAGTAGCAAACTAGATGTGACCAACACCTCTTTTGTTGGTAATCCTTACGGGATCAGGGCATCTTCGACCAATAACATTACAGCCAAGGAGTGTTCCTTCATCAACAACGATTACTCTGTGTGGACGTTGAACATGGAAGGCAATCTTGTCTTACAAAGCTGCCTTTTCGACAACAGCAGAAGTTACATAATCTACAACGAGGTCTTCTCTGGGTTGTTGAACATAACCAACTGCGCGTCAACCCAGACACAGAATACAGCCTACTACGGGCTCTATGTTCATCAACATGGCACGGCCGCGAATATGGTAGGTTTGTTTGCACAATACACACGCGGTATTGTAAACGTATCCCACAGATAATACGAACATATTGATTCTTATCTTTTTGTAAGCTACGAACTTATCCGTAATGTTGTCAAGGACACAAGATCGCACACAAACCATATTTAAAATGATTGTAACGCTGATATGTTTTTGTTTCTGCAGGAACTTTTGGTTCAAAATTCCACATTTCGTGGGTCTTTAAGATATTCGACTATACATACTGTGACGTCTTCTGGAACAATAACTCTTCGTATTCTCAACAACACCTTCTCTGACAACATTGGAGGGATCTTCTATTACAATAGGCGCTATCGCAGTTCCATCAACGCTGACAATGTCGTGATGTACAATAACACCATCATATCTACCTCCACCAGACCTCTTGTGCAGATACAAAGCTATGTCATAAATGAAGGACATGGTTTCATCATCTACAATAACACGTTTCTTCAGTTTAGACACAGCGCCATAGATCTCTCTCTGCCTACGATTTACAGAAATCCAACTATGGATGACACTATTCAAATAGCTAACAATAGATTCGCTGGTTCGTCAACTTCCGTTCCGTGTGTGAATATTCATAACAACAATTACCAACCGTCCATATTAATCGAAGGCAATACATTTATGAACAACACCTGTCCAGTGGTAGTTCAATGCTTGAAGCCTTCGTGTACTCTAACGCACAACGTCTTCAACAATCCCTCTGCTAACTTTGACCTTCAGCTGACCTCTCACGTTGACGATTGGCCACTTTTTGCTACATTAAATTGGTGGGGGTCTCCCGATAAGGCATACGTTAGAAATAGAATCAGCTTTCCAACGCTGGACGCCTCTTCAGTTGTGTTTGAGCCTTATTGGCTCACTGATGGCCAGCCAAAAACGTTGAGTGATTATGATTCCTCCAATTTTTTCAAGTCATCATTTGAAATTGGAGGCACACTGACTGAGAGTACCACATTGGATAGTGAACAAGGTAATTACACGGTCGTCGACGACATTACCGTCCCGGTTGGGTTAACTCTAACCCTTAACCAAGGCGTCACTCTTGTGTTCAGGACAGGGGGCATTTTCGTTCAAGGTAAGAACATTGCATATGGATGTAGCTTCAATTATCAGTGCTGTATAACAGTAGACCAGTATAAGGTGGATATTGTTCAAGCTATTACCAGGCCTAATCCACCCATTTTCTCTACCCCAGGCACCCTCCTCAGTCGTGGGTCAGTGGATGAACCGGTCCTTTTGATGCCTCATGAAAACAGTGGCAGGTTTTCAGGGCTTTTTATCGAGCAGCCTTACAGTGGTACATGAACACATTACGCTATCAATTCACCACAGCCATCTTCATCATCATCATCATCATCATCATGGTTTTGTAGTCGTTCGGAAATAATACATTGACCTCTCTATAATGGCCGTGTTTTATTCATCTCTCGTGGTTTCAGAGCTGCTGAGGCTGACCCATGGCAGTCAGAATAACGGTCTTCTAGAGATCTACCGGGATAATGCATGGGTCCCTGTGTGTCACTCGCCTTATGCAAACAACCCATACGCACAGGTCGCCTGCAATCAGCTGCAATTCCACAATACAAGGGCTCGAAGTCAGCAGCTTAATTGGTATGTTTATGTTGAATTAAAATATATATATATATATATATATATATATATATATATATATATATATATATATATATATATATATATATATATATATATATATATATATATATATATATATATATATATATATATATTTGACGATTTCATCATGTCGTATTGATTTCCGTAGAATAGTTTGATTCATTGCCCATCTGGTACTAATGCATTCTGGCAGTAAACTTGCTTTTAATATTTTATCACTATCATTAACTACTTGGTCTTTATCACAAGAATATCAAATTTTGAGTTGTCAAGGTTTAAACATTGTATTTAGGCGTTATATTCCTCTACACATGGTGCGGCTTATGTATAATAACTGTTTATAATTGCAGCAGTGGAACGTCGAACACTTCCCTGTGGTGAGCCTACCAGTGAAATTTTGTTTTCTGTGCTATAAAATCTAGCTCATTTAAACCACGGTCTTTGGTTCAGCATACTGTTTTAGCAGGTGATCATTAGTCTTTTCCTATTTTGCCGCTGTCAGTAGCACTGATACCGTCTTCGGATACTCTATTACCTGCTCGGACAGCGCCACCCAGCGGTCATTACAAGAATGCAGCGTGTACTATACAAACCGTTGTCCATACGGCCAGACACATCTTACATGCGAATCCATGACATCGCAGACGGAATGGAATAGTAAGTTTTATAATCGTGGACAAAAACATCAATAGACTCAGGAGAAATGCATATATGCCATATATTGTTACTTCATATACAACAAATTTAGTCATGGTTTATCATTAATCTATTTCATGTCAATTTCATATGTCCATCAAAGAGCATATAGTCTTGGTTGCGAGCAGCGGACAGCCCAATTTACTGATGGACTATTCTACTTCATATTCGGCCGAGCTTACCGCGCAGGGGGCATGGTTCCAGTTAATACAACCGGGCCTAACTGGAAGGCCTAACTCGATCTCCTTGATGGCTTTAAATAAACCCGGATGGTACCTCAAATATGCGTCAACTGCAAAAGAACCTGGTATTAAACTTGAATCCAGAGGGTTTCCATCTAATTCTTACTTCGACCGGGATGCGACATTTATCTTGCACGAGGATGTGTTCATTCCCGATACCTATCTTCTGGAGCCGGAAAGTTATCCTGGGTATTACGTCACAGCCACTGACTCCGGACATGTCACATTCGTGTCTCACAATGCAACGACGACGATCGAAAAGGGTCAGAGAGCAAGCTTCCGGTTTCAACAGTCAGTATCACCCTCTAGAAAGAGGAGAGCAGCAAAGGCCGGTGAGAATTAAAGAGTCCATTGTTTTAAAGAGCTTGAGTATAGATATACCTCATTATTCTCAATAATATTCGTAGTAATAGGTAATCTTGCTAAATAGCGATGTTAAATATCACGCTGCCGATATTGCTTTAGCAGGGGAAATGACGTCACTGCTCAACACAATCATGCTGTCTCCTAGCAGCGGTTTAAGCATTAAAGGTCGACCACCTATTGTGTCTGGTGTAACGGTATTGAACAGCTCATCCATTGGCATTCAGTATATCGGTCACCTGCTCACGTCACTTGTATTGTCACGTGTCACTGTGAGAGACGCGCGCCAACACGGAATATTGCTGCAAAATTTGAACTCTTTCCTTGCTACCTTTGAAATCATCGACAGCTCAGTCACCGGATCACTTCAATCAGGAATCAGGCTGAATAACCGCGGAAACCTATCCGTGAACGCTACGACAATAGCTAGCAATACGTTGAATGGCATCGATGTGCGGTACATTTCGAATGCGCAAGCAAGCGTGACGGTGACGAATTCGACCATCGACCATAACGGCGCCAGTGGATGTTTTATAACGCCAGCATATAACGTTATATTACTGAACAATACCATGACTGGGAACCATCAGTATGCGGTGTACGTTAACCCGAATTATTACAGTTCTAACGGCAAACTGGTTATTGCTAACAGCACGTTCTACGGCAATTCATACAGGGGTGCAAGCACAGTCTCAATCGAAAGCTCACGATTCCATACATTACAGGTGATAATCCAGCGAAATGAATACCATCATATCAAGTCATAAGTAAATATCCTGTGATTGAATTTGATGTTCAATAACCAATTTTCCAAGTCATGATATTAATGTTATTCACCTTTGTATTGGTGGAAGTAGAAACTGGTCAATCATTAGAAGAAGCATTGGTGGTAGTAGAAACTGGTCAATCATTAGAAGAAGCATTGGTGGTAGTAGAAGCTGGTGTATCATTAGAAGAAGCATTGGTGGTAGTAGAAGCTGGTGTATCATTAGAAGAAGCATTGGTGGTATCATTAGAAGAAGCAGTAGGTGTATCATTATTAGAAGAAGCATCTGTGGTTGTAGAAGCTGGTGTATCATTAGAAGAAGAGTTGGTAGTGGAAGCTGGTGTATCATTTGAAGAAGAAGCTGTAGTTGTAGAAATGTTTGTAGTAGTTGCCGAAATAGCGGAAATAAAAGGACCACTATAAATATCGACAGCAGTAATTGCAGTAGTAGCAATAGTATTAGAACAAGAGTATGCGAGCCGTAGGAATCGTAATCGTTTTTGCGACTAATTGCAGACTGTATGGCCATGTGATGTTTGTTGCAGATAAGTCGAAATCGTTTCGTCGACAACTTCAGACGTACATTGTACGTGTATGTGACTTATTGTCGAGAGTGCATTATTCGGGAGAATCATTTCATCAACAACTCGCGTCGATATACTACTCTGGAAATACGCGGCTCGGCGACACGGAATATATCGGCTACTGACAATGTATTCAACAACCCGGAAGCCACATTTGAGCTGCGTGTTAATCAACCGTATGTTTGTGGCGTGTCTCTTTGGTTTGGCCACAATGACTGGGGTGTTGTTGGATCGAAAAATATCATGGCCAGGTAAATGATGTCATCCTGTTTCATTCATATCACATCTCATTCTTGGTGATATAATCACTGTATTGAAAGGTGGTCTAAACAATCATTAAAGCCCAATAGATGTTATTTAGTGGCTTATGTGTGGTTGATATGCGTAAAGCTGCCCTGTTTACCAATGCATTTGAATCCTATTTGACCACTTGGACAGGATATCAGCCTTCAACCTGGATATGAGGAACATGGTCGTCAATATATGGCCCTACAGGAGCGGGAATGAGTTGATCGCGCCTTCTGGGGATGGTGACCTCATCGATGGTCTGACTATAGGTGGAGAAGTCAATGGCACAGTTATCCTACCCGCTACTAATGGCTCGTATACAGCGACCAGTAGCATTCTTATCAGGTGAACGGTAGACATATGTACAGTTGCACACCCTCCCTAGCGAATCAAATGTAATATTCTGTTATTCCGTCGACTTCTATCCACACAGTTCTATTGACAATCATTGCAGCCACTTGCGCTCAGTTTCCGATGGCATGCCATGCCATGTGATTATAGCTCTGTGTGTATCCAATCACTGTCTCGTATCGTATTACACCACCCAGAGCAATGGCTGTATCGTTCTATACCACACAATCGCTAACTGGGTGGAAAATCGAACACTTCTAAAATATAACCCGAATAAAACCTTTAAATTCTAATATATGCATCTGTATCGCAATAGAGACGGGGCGAACTTGGTTATCTCTCCAGGAGTGACGATTAATTTCTTGGTGAATATGGGAATACGTGTTCTTGGTAGGTTGAACTTACGACTACTTACACATATGGCCACTATGCTTTCTTTTGTATGAATGTGTTGTTGTACATTGCATTGGGTGATTGCTTTGCGACAGGTAACCTCACTGCAGGAGATGGCACGGGAGCCCATGTGACGTTACAAGGTGATGCTTACTGGCACAGGAGGTGGCGGGGAGTCATAGTTGAGAGCTGCGTCTCAGACTCTAAGACGCAGACCAGTGACGTCACATTTTTACGTCATCTGCGCCTCCTCCATGCATCTGACGGGATTGTTGTCCAACGCTCTCCCTTCAGATTGAGTCAAGTTGCGATTATTGGTAGTAACAGTTATGGTGTAAGGTTCAATGGTCCCGGGCCATTTGTCGTTGACCAGTGTTCCTTTGGAAACCTGACAACTGCAATACGTTCTATCGATAACACTCAAGTTGTACTTTCAGTGACAAGAACACATTTTTCGTACAGCAGCGTTGCAGTGGAGTGTATTCTACGTGGTAACAACAGTATTATATTTCAAAATAACATTGTCGAGAATTTCTCAACGACTACCACTGCGTTTGTGGCTGCTTCGCGTAGGATGAACGGAACAAATATAACGATTATAAATAATCTCTTCAGAAATATACGAGGTTCAGCCATTCAAATATATGACAATGGTTATGGTCGTGCACAAGACTCTGTGGATATTGTTCTACAGAACAATACTTTCCATTCGATTGTAATGAGTGCGCTTAACATTCCGCGAGTGTATCAAGACTACGCATCTTTTCGAGTTTTCAACAACACCTTCATTGAGAATGGCTACATTGCTAGCCCTCACCCAATACTGAACTTGTTGACGCGCAACGTGCTCTTAGAACGAAATCAGTTCATCGACAACAAAGCTTCCAGTGTTGTTTATATCAGCAAGTTTAACTATCGTAAAGAGGTGAACGTGACACTCACGCTGAATACATTCACTGCCAACCTGGCATCCACAGCTGTCATTCTCACCGACAGCATTGATTTTGAAATGACCTACAACGTTTTAGAAGTTTCTGGATCAGATTATGCCTTATATGTGGGCCCCCTGACCACTGCCTCGGGTCGCATCAATGCAAGTTACAACTACTGGGGTACAACTGACAGCGATTCCATCGACCAACTTATATTCGACCAACGCGATGATGCTTCTCTGGCCTCTGTCATCTATGAACCTTATCTCCACACTTCTAAGTTCACTTGTGAGGATGTGTCCAACTGTTCCAACCACGGCTTTTGCATTCGGCCCAATATCTGTGATTGTGAGGCTGGCTGGGGTGGGCCTGACTGTTCCCAGGTGTCTTGCTCACAGGTAGAAGACTGTTACTCTCACGGTCAATGCGTGGGGCCCAATATGTGCTCGTGTGACGTTGGCTGGCTGCCGCCTTTCTGCTCAAGAGCCTCTTGCCTAGCTGCCAACAACTGCTCCAACCGAGGCGTCTGTATTGCACCAAACAGGTGCGTGTATGTTTATTTATTGATGATCACACAATACGTTACTACGGCAACAGTGTTAGTTATCATCTTAATGCATTAATTATTATGTGGACAGGTGTGCATGCGGAGTGCAGTTCTCTGGGACTGACTGTTCAGGATGCGCTGCAGGTCACTGGGGGTCACACTGCACACCTTGTCCGGCCTGTGTTAACGGCCAATGCAACATCACTACCGGTAAACATAAGCAGCATGGATGAGCAATCAATGTTGCCATGATATGGTCAATCGATGAACTTAGTGTCCATTCCTTTTGACTGTATGCCTTAGATCCTAACATGGGTTTGTTGCCAGGTCTCTGTTCGTGTTATGATGCCAACTGGGGTGGAGATCTATGTGACCGATGTAGCTATAAGTTCTATGGCCCTCGCTGTTTGCCGCTCATTAGAGTTCTCCAATTGGCTCCATCGACTGGTCCGGACGTAGGAGGCACGCAGCTACAGCTCATAGGCCATAACTTCCCCGAAACGGACAGCTACAAGTGTCGGTTAGTACACACAAAGAAACGTTCAATGTAAGAATCATCGAATCATTCACCAAAAAAAACCCAACCCCAGGTGATTGAGGATACTTGATAATATCTTCCTGCCTTAATGCATGAGCTTGTCCATCTACAGATTTGGTGGAGTGGAGGTTGCTGGGAGATGGGTGTCAGAAGAACGGATAGTGTGTCCCACGCCACAGCACGCTGCTCGGCGCGTGCTGGTACGAATCTCGCCTGGACCCGGACAGGACTTCCATGGGTCATTGGTGAGTACGTTGTTTGAGGTTTGCTTCGGTACTCTGTGAAGTACACATCGTCGTATGCATTTCAATAGTATCAGTGCTATATTTTCGAGTGTTTTTTCATTTATCATTCGTCAAGCAAAAAAACAACTGATTCAGAGAATGTTTGTACATTTTATTGAAATGTTTTTTTAAAAGGACAATCAATATTTCTGATGTGGCTTTATGGAAATCTCTTAGGTATCCATCTAGTTAAAATGCAGGGTTTGAAACTAAGAAAATGTGTCTCATGCCATTCGGACTGGTAGTTGATAAAACCAACAACGCCTGTGTGATAGAAAAGCTCTTTAATCCAGAAAAAAATTGCACGATTTACTATCAGCGCACACAGCAACTAACACACAAAAGTAGTGCATACATTTATATGCTACCTGGACCACACAACCATCAATAAGTGACGGATATATTTATTGAAAATGGCTCTCCTCAACCTAAACGAAAGCTCATTTTATATATTTATCTTTTCTGATTTATAGAATATTGGTCGTGTTTTTTTCATTTCGGATTGTCCTAGAAGTTAAAAGAAGTCCTTATCTAATAAGTAAGAGTGAGCAAATGAAAGGATATGGGGCAATAAGGCAAACAAGTATAGCGAGGCCAATTTATGTAAATTGACAAATATTTTGCAGTCAATATAAACATGGTTCATATCAGAAATGGTCTGGTATGTTTTTTTGTTCCAAAAAATAAACCCACCCTGTTTCCAGGCTTCTTAAATTGACATAGTCCCAGCTCTGTGACGAATAGAATTATTTTTCATAACATTCAGTTTTGGAATGCACTCAATTAGCTCTCTCTTACTTAGACTAGAGTTAGAATATAACTTAAGTCTAACAACAAAATATGGGTAACTCTAGTCTTTTTGGGTTTGTGCTCCCTACCAAAAAGGGCGTCATGATTTCCCCCCTGCTCTTGAAATAGATAATTGTGTTTTAAACATTCGACAAATAGTATGGGGCTATCTTTCTGATTCAAAATCTTACTGTTTCGCACATTGACGACGCCATCATTATTGTCTGCAAAATGCTACATTACAGTGTGTCAATGTGAAATGTTGCAGTTTAAAATCTCACAGTCCGGTTGTTGAGCGCTATGACGTATTCGTTGTTCATAGCGCTAAATAGCTCGTAAAATACGCACATGCGTAACAACAAGCATTTTTGTTTGAGCCATTCTTATCAATTATTAGTGGAAAGATCCCCTGGTGACTCATAAACAATCAGATACAAAATACAACCTCACAGGATATCGAACGTCTGAGTGTTTAGGTTAAACTTTCTCGTAAAGTCTATTTCCAAACCAGTGTCCAAGAGGTAATGAAGACGTTTTGATAGTTCACTGTGCAAAACACAGGACATCTTTCTATTTTCCCGAACGGATTTTAATCTACCATTGGTATTGGCGGAAGCCCTTATATTTTCGAACTCTCGAAAATGTATAAGATGTATCAACTGCTGAAATGGATGTGATTTAGATGTGATTTGTCTGTATTGAAGGCCGGCAATGGTGATTTACATTTCAGTACTACACATTTAATGCACTGTGCCCGGCGAGTGCGTGTGGCCGGATGAGCTCACCACCCCACGGTCTGTGTTCCCTCGGCTCCTGTATCTGTCATGTCCCATGGACAGGAGACGACTGCAGCGTGCGAGGTTTACCTCCTGTGATCAATCGACCTCATCAAGGGCTACTGCAAGTGTCCGAGGGACAACTGTTCCAGCTCGCATTGACAGTATCAGAGGTGATTATGATATTGATTATATTCGTGAATATATATATATATATATATATATATATATATATATATATATATATATATATATATATATATATATATATATATATATATATATATATATATATATATATATATATATATATATATATATATATATATATATATATATATATATATATATATATATATATATATATATATATATACATATCAGAGGTGATTATGTATATTGATGTATGTAAAGGTATATATATATATCTCTCTATATATATATATATATATATATATATTATATATGCATTATAAATGCATATATATATATATATATATCATATATATATATACATCTATATGCATATATATATATATGCGCAGATACACAGACACACATATATATGTACATATATATGTATATATATATATATATATTATATATATATATATATATATATATATATATATATATATATATATATATATATATATATATATATATATATATATATATATATATATATATATATATATATATATATATATATATATATATCGGTGCGTGTGTGTGTTGGTGCGCGTATGTGTGTGTATCTAAGTGATATCATGTACTTACCCTTGAGATATTGTCCTTTAATGCTAGGGTACTCTTCCATTGGACTGGACTGTTCTGACTAAGCCTCGTGGCATGACATTCAGTTCAGTATCGGCTTCGTTGATATGGCCGGCTGCAGCAGCCAGCGTTGTGCCTCATCTCGTCTCAGTGCGATGCCGCAATCAATACGGCAGTGATACCGTCACCTTTAACGTCACCGTGCCACCCGCATATCACGTCATTCTAGACTCAGTCGATGACGGTCCGTTTTCGCATTTGTCGTCAGTGTTACTCAGTGGCCGAATTGTCTTCAATGACAACGGGTCATCGCTTCAAGGCCAGCAGTTGCCAGTAGTTTTGAGGTAGCGTGGACTGTTATCCGTTTTTGTTCAGTTAATTATTCTTATAACTGGCACTCACTCCGAATTAAGCTGGGTACTTGTGGTGATATTCTCCGTCACTGAAAGTGTCTCTGTTTGCTGTGGCTTCAGAATTCGTGTGCCACGATCCACGACGCTCAGAACCTTGAAGGCGAGCACATATGCAGGCTCAAATGCATTCTTCATCCGGTATTACCATTCTCAGCGCGATGCCGGGCAGTTTGAAGTGGTAACGATATAAGCTCATATGCTATACTATTTCTCTATTCCTCTCAATGGTCAGCATTGTGTCGCGTCTATTTGCAAACGCGTTTTTCTCATATATTTCTCCATAAACATGATAATGCATTTCTTCTATTTTATTCACACCTTGTTAACCCGATTGCATTATAATGTAATGTACAGGACGCTGGTCACCCAACAAAGACGGGCTTCGACACACAGGTGTCATGGAGATTATACGGCGTCCGCATCACAGTGACACACACTTCTATAAGCGGATATCTTGACCCGCACTTTTACCCGGCGTATGTTTGCATTAGGAACATGGGAGCTGATACATTGACTAGTGTCATGCTACTAGTGAGTATCTCTCTTATTTCTCGATAACCATCTTTTTTTTGGTGGTGGGCGGTGGGGGTGGCATTACATGTTCATGTTCTTATTGGTGTATCAGATTCGATTTCAGTGAGTTAAAAATCAACTGTAGCACAGTTTGTTTTTCATTTATCATACAAAAACAAATATGTCGATACTTCACCAATAAGACTTTAATTCAGCACGTGGTCGATTTCAGTTTTGTTAGGTTTTTATTGATAATAAACATGATGAAAGAAACATTAATTTAGAATATAATTGACTTTTTACTGTGTCATTTGTTCCCCATCAGCGATGGCAGTTACCATATTGGGCTCGACTGGCGAGGAATGGATCGTCTCCAAATGACCTGGAAAGCTTGTCTTGTCGTATCAGTCAGATAGATTGTACAGTGGTAGCTACGCTGCTACCAGATGCAGTCGTTTGCTTAGATCTTAATTTACAAGGTACACATAACCACATATTGTGTCCTAGTTACCATGACATCCCGGGCTGTACTAGGTATGACAGTAGATGGGGGGGGGGAGGGTGATGGATCAGTTTGCAACTAGATAGCATCACGACATCTTTATTTGGCATTCACAATACCTGCCATAGTGATGCTTACGTTTTGAGTACCGGTAATGATAACAAGCACACCTGCACAGCCCAATCTGTTATGAAATATAGCAGGTGAAGTGTTGATGATTCCAGTTGATGCTCCGTTTCGGGGTTACTTCTCTCTCGCTGTATCGACGAGAGAAGGGGTGAGTGACAGGACAAATGTACGCTACGTCTTCAGACAGAGGGCTCCACAGTTTGCCCTCTCTGTCAGTGAACTTAGGGCCACGGTGACGCGAGGGAGATCGTACACCTACGAGGTAGCTGACCTAATCAGAAAACATCTAATGATTATAGGAAACACACTTATCTTTGGAGGACACTATCTAGTTTATTTTCTTGTGTTTAACCAATGAGATTTTGTTTTCAGGTGAATGTCACAAATGTTGGTCTGCGGCCTGCAACTAATGTCCAAGCTCTGCTCCCCGATGAACCTTTGCTTAGCTTGGCATCTTTTGGGAAAGCCACAACGACAGCGGAAGGAGAACCGCTCATCATTAACACTGATGACTCAGCTGTTTTGGTGTTGAGAGTCTCTCCTCGCGAAAATCAAGCCATAGGTGAAGCAAATGGAAATATTGTCATCAGTTCAATCGAGATCAGTCAGCGGCTGAACTACAGGTACCGCGATAAGTCCCCTAGCTAGATTTAGATCATTTTCCCTCTAAGGAATTGGAAAACCAAAATTGCATGGTTGATGCTTCCGTTGGTGCAATAAGGGAAAAATGCACTGATCCAATAAACAAACTACAATGAGTTCACACGTGTCGTACATCACTCAGTTATAACCCATAATTCTCGCGAGTATCGTCAAAACAGCTGTATTTGTTTACGATATGTTTGTTTTATCAACAGAATCATTGTAGCAAGTTCTAATCAGTTGGATTTGACAGTGAATGTAGAAGATGAATACACTTATTTTGCCGCCGATAGTCCACCTTTGTCGGGTGCTATGGTTCGTCTGGTCAGTCGCTATGGTAACACAGCAGCCATGACTCTGGCTACAAATGAGACAGGTGAGGCCCACGACGCTACTTCAGTTAACATAACTGAGCTGCTCTGTTATCTCTGTATTGAGTCTGTCTGAACACTGACTGTTTAAGGTTCTGTTACATTCCACAATATTACTGAGAACTACTACACGCTTTATACGAGCGCGCCAAGTCACAGTTCTGACGTACGAGTGCTTCTAATAACGCCGACCAATAACGTACAGCGAGTATTCCTCCCACGAACAGCTGTCACCTACAGGTACACACCCAACACAATTACAAGCTAGTAAACCGTCTAATGTGTTTGGTCCATTTTTGTTTGATGATCACTCTTACCGTTTCTGCTGCTGCAGCTGGTCTGTTACCCGGGTAACATTTGAGGACAGGTACGAAATAACGTTGGAAGCAGATTTTGAAACTTTCGTCCCGATTCCAGTAGTCACACTGACGCCACGATCATTGGATCTAGAAGTGTTGGAACGCGGACTAATACCAGTTATTGACTTTGAATTGACCAATCACGGCCTGATTGCGGCAGATGGAGTGACCTTCACCCTTCCCACCCCGGATCAGCATCCGTTTCTTCGCTTTGAAATGGTATCAACATTCGAGTGTACAAATGGTATCTCGTGAGATTTGTCCCCATTTAAGAATAGCTGACATCAATATTTAATGTTATCTCGTAATTTATCGTGCGAATGTAATTTGTTCTTCGGTGTGAAGGATGCTCCGTCGCTAGGTAGACTGCCCGCCAACACGACCTGGCATATCCCTGTCCGAGTCATTGTCCTGGAAGTTGAGAAAATGCAATACCTCCAGAGTTTGGAAACTGGTATCAGTAAAAGAGGAATGTAAGCAGATATGATTCCTGCTCAATCACTGGTTGTGTTATAGAATTTAATGTGATGAATTTGTCAACAGCTGTGTAATCCTCGGGTTTCAGTGCAGATCGCGTGCGTTGTTTGGCCCTCGGCATAGCAGCTGCATACAGCTATTTTTGTGACCGAGAGCGCTTCAACAGCGTCCAAGCGGCATTGCGGAAAACATGTCCAGGCGGCTCTGGACTGGACTCCCGTGGTTGTTGCCAGGGGGAGGAGGTTGGACTGGGCCTTCTGGTGGACCTGGAGGTGAAGCTTTGAAGTGATTTAAATGTTATGTCTATTTCCACAATATCATATGTATGCCCATGAACCGTGCATCTACACTGATTGGCTTCATCTTCCCAAGTAAAGGTAGTCTCTCATGATAAGAATTAAATGAATAATTGATACGATAAGCGAACATATTTTGTAATCCAAGGATGTATTTGTATAACTGATCCATACTTTTCTTACACAGTGATTTTTTTTTTTTTCCACAAGGGGAATCAAGTTGTAATATGATTAACTGATAATGTCAATCAATATTTCCTAAAGAATTATACAAACCTCACATATTCAAGGTAGGTTTTTGAATAATGGAAAAGCTGAGGGATGTTTCTTAAATAATGGATGCATTCATTTTATTTTGAATTTTTATCCATACATATCTGCAACAAGGAAAATATGAGATGGACATTGGTGTAACAAACATCGATTATTGCACAGGATAAACCTAAGTCATCACTACTTTTTTGTCAATGTCTGAAGGTCCCTCGGGTGTTAGGACATCGCCTGCAATCACGTCCTCGCTCACATGCGATGACATCATCAACTGTTTCAAAGCAGTTCATAAATGTTACAAGACAACCAAAAAGACCACAAAGTGCATCAGTACCATTGAAGTCTGCACGTGAGTTATGTCATCATTTCAAATAGTCTCACACAATATGAGCAACTTCCGCGATTGAATGGGCGGATATAAAAATTACGATATTGATGAAGCAAAATATTCGTCTTTTGAGAATAATCTGACGGAAATGCTGTTAATTAGAATGAACGGAACATGCTTAACATCCTACACATTTGCTCTGATCGTTCATGCACTTTACCAGTTTCCTGGTTGGTATGAATTAGGGTCATAGTGGCTGGTGATCCAGAGAAAGTCGTTACTGCCATCGGTTGCGGACTGCTCATAGCTTACAAGTGCCATGATGTTATTGAGTCGTGGATCAGGTTTGTCAGCAACATTCTCTTTGTGCCACTTAGGCTTTAAGTTGTTTAATTTGAGCGGGGAAGTAAATGGAGGGGAACATTTTGAACATTGCATTTAGAGGTTAGTTTGACAAATGGTGGTGATTTGATTGTGTTTCTCAGTTGTTACGATAAAATGGAGCGCTGTTTGAACGCCGCTGGTGGCGCCAGTGGAAGAAGAAAACGCAGCGTGATCTCGCGAGAAGATATTGCGCCAGATCTGGCTATTCGCTACCAAACGGTGGAAGACTTTTCGAGATTAGCTCAGATAAGCGTTGGCGATTTAACATGGTTTGTATCTTGTAGAATATTATTAGTCGCCAATTTCCCCCCACCCCCCAAATTGGCCATTAGTCTTTCTTGAAATTGACGGATCATAATAAATATTTATCAGGATTGGCGTGAACGCATCGCTCTGGTTGAACACGGCAGTGCTGCCCGCCCTGTCTGACATCAGCGCCGGGGGCTCCTTGGTTACATCTGGCGAATACCAGGAAATTCTCTCCTATCCATTGCCCCCTGGTGCCACTCTTAATATGGCACAGACACTTGTTCAACGCATCAATAACACAGTACATGGATGGGATCAAGGAATTCTGGAGGGAGAGGATGTGATCAATTACACCAACTACACAGATATTACGGGCAGAATAATGGAAAATACCGCAAAGGCACGAGAGGTTAGTATGTGAAACATCTCCATAGTTGTAAATGAAAGCATATAGAAGATATTTGCTGTTTTGTTTTACTTAAGCTACATCATTTGGCACGGTAACCGATACAGTTAACGCTATGATTTATGACAAATGATACTTGTAATTATTGGTAGATTTATTCAGAATATTTGCTTCATTCAGGACAAAATATTTGTGTCAGCTCATGTATTGCAGTAGAGTGATGCATGATTTTATATTTCTGTGGAAACTGTTTTTTGTTCTCAGGCAGGTTTTGAGAACACACTTGATTGGTATGGGGATGGGTATGATAAATACGAGGCTGCCGAGGAAGACCCAAGCAAAGGGGTGTGTGCCAAGGTCCGCATTCAAATCCAACAACGACTTGCCATTACACGAGAAGCTTTCCGCGCTCGGCTCGAACTTGAAAACGGAGAGACGGACCAACTTAGCAATATCAAGGTCGAAATAGTGATCACCAATAGCTTAAGCTTCGAGCCAGCTGTGGATAAATTTGCCATTGGTGAGATGCTTAAAACTCTCAGTGTAATTGCGAAATCATATTCAATATGCAAGAGCAGAAATCGGTGTGCTCATTGAACGTTTATTTGTGATGTGACCATAATGATCTAACTGAGCTGAGTGTTGGCTCAGGTTCCCCGGAGGTGTCGGGCATCAGTGATGTTAACGGAACGGGCGTTCTTGACGTGCGGACAGAAGGCAGTGCCGAGTGGCTCATCATTCCTTACTCTGAGGCAGCACCAACGGATGACGTCGACTATGACATAGGCGGCATCTTGCATTACACCGTCAACGGCAACAACGTGACCGTGCCCCTGTTTCCCGATACTGTTTCTGTCACTCCCGATCCACGACTCTTTGTGCACTATTTCTGGGAGAAATATGTCAAGTCTGATGACGCTTTGACTCCTGGTCAGTAACATAAGCTATGGTTGGCCTTTTCTTTAACACCTACCAAGTAACTTCTATGTTGAGTTTTTCTATCAAATACAATGACGGTTTTTATAACAATCCATACACCATAAACAAGTTAAATTTTCACAGCCCATGGTAAAATTTCTTTAACTCAGCAAGGATCATGATTTCTACAATAGAGCTTTACTTTAATCTTGACAAAGGTACAGAAACATCAATGGACAGCTTCATCTAGTAACACCTCCACCTCCAGGCAGCCTTTCTACTGGTCCTCGTGTGAAATAAGCTTTGTAGTGTGAATTGATCTTGGCAAGATAGTAAACACGTGGTCTTTCCTTGATGATATTATAATTTATTGGTTGTTGCAGCAATAACTATCTCTGATTGCCCCTTTATTTCAGACGTAATCGAACCTACTGTGCCATTTAGCCTGGGAATACTCCTAAGCAATGTTGGTTATGGTCCTGCCAATAACATGCGCATTACGACGGCACAACCTGAAATTATCGACAACGAGAAGGGTCTATTAATAGACTTCCAGATAATCGGTGCTCAGTTGGGCGCTCAGTCCATACTGCCCTCGCTCACTGTGAACTTTGGTGACCTTCAACCGATGACGACAGCCGTTGCGCGCTGGCTCATGACGTCATCATTGAAAGGAACATTTTCAAATTACTCGGCCACGTTTGAGAACATCAACCCGCTTGGTAAACCAACCATGACATCGGCATCGACTACTGTGTCATTGTATTTTTTGTAAACTATTTGGCAGATTTAATTGTATTATTGTTTGTAAACCATATGAAAGATTATACGGTTCGTTCCTGTTCCCCATTACCACCACCGTAATGTGCCTGGTTAACGCTATGATTGTATGGATGCAGGTGACCCCAAGCTCTCTGTATTGGAGTCAATTGACGTACACGAACTGTTACGAGTTGTGCTGGTAGATACGCCCACCAATGACCAGCTGCCTGATTACCTGGTCTTCTCGGAAACATTGCTTGATTTCACCATCCCTGATAGAATCTATGTCAGTCATGATGGCACCCACCCTCTCGATGTGTGTCTAGGCAACATCACCGACGTGTCATTTATCTCTTCTGTTCACATGAAGGTAAAGCGCTGAATTGTTTGTGACAAGGACACATCTGTACTTGGCCAATATTAAATATTATCTCATAAAAGATAGCTATTTGTTATGAATAACAGAAAACCTGCTAAACTGGTTCGATTCATGAATTTTGCAAACTCAACTCTTCATTTTACATGGCGCTCCGCATTTCTGGTGCTGCTAATGTAAATAGCATTTTTACCATACATTTGGACCATGCTTGCAGATTTCTGTAGAAACACCATGTGTTGGATGGGTTTATTTTAGAGCACCATTTACTCTGACTGCCGATATTGAGGTCTCCCAAGTGACCAGGAATGACGGTCGTCAAATATCAAAGGAGTACAACTTTTGGATTGACACGGTGAATGATGAAATGTTGCTGCAGCTGGTCGACTTTTTCATTGGAAGTGCCGTTAGTTATAGCTACGATGTTGCATTCAATAAAGCCAACCTATTCCCACCAGCTTTTGCAGTGACGGAGCATTACGCTAACGTGTCCGAGTCACAAATGACGGGAGGGTTGATAGCTCAAATAACTGCCACTGACGGCGACACTGACCAGACTGTCACGTACCAATTAGTCTCGCCAGGTGCTCCGTTCACGATCCTCACCAATACAGGCGATGTTACCCTATCAGGTGTCCTGGACCGAGAGCTACAAGACGAGTATATTCTGTTGATCCAGGCGAAGGATGATGGTGCACCTCAGCGATCATCCACAGCTGTGCTTCTTGTGACGGTGTTTGACGTGAATGACAACGCACCGCGCATCACAGCTGACCAGCCGCGAGTTGAGGTGGAGGAGACCGCATCTACAGGCTACGTCCTCACCACAATCGACATCGACGACCCAGACGCCGGCAACAATGGCGACGTTCAAGTTCGGTTGGAAAACACCGCCAATTTGCCACTAAGTATTAACCTTACATCTGGAACTCTTGAAATCACAGGCAGTCTGTTGGGTAGGACCGGGAGCACACTGTTATCATCGCGGCTACAGATCAAGGCGTTCCCGTACTAGAAAACCGACTGCCGGTTGATATTATCGTGGTTCGTAGAAACATTTTGGCGCCAGACTTCATCAATGATGCATATATGTTTTCTATTTTTGAGAAGCCGCCCCGCA
This sequence comes from Urechis unicinctus, assembly GCA_034190875.2. NCBI lineage: Eukaryota > Metazoa > Annelida > Polychaeta > Xenopneusta > Urechidae > Urechis > Urechis unicinctus. The sequence goes on along the minus strand of CM067358.1, from coordinate 68,594,308 downwards.
ACTCTGCTGTTGGTCGAGTGGAAGCTATAGACGGAGACTCGGCATCTGTGACGTATTCCTTACAAGATGGCCTCGTGGAGTGGCCATTCCGTATTAATTCGTCATCAGGGGTGTTATTTACACGAGCTGACATCGACCGTGAACGGCAGGCTGTGTACGACCTGACCATCTTAGCCAGGGACGATGGCGCCTTACCTACAGGGCCCAGAACGGGTACGGCGTCGGTGCACGTTACTGTACTGGATATCAACGATAACGCGCCAACTCTGCCACAAGCCGCCTACACCCTACATGTGCCGGAGAATTTACCCCGGCAAAGTACCCTCTTGGAAGCCATGGCGACCGACGCTGATGAGGGGGCGAACGCAGACATTGCTGATTTCCGGTTGTCGCAAACGCCGGATGCTTCTCGCTTCACTTTGCGTACTGCTGGGAGAAATATGACGTTACTTACCAACGAGATTCTGGATCGGGAGGTTAAAGATCGTTACAACTTGACGGTGACTGTCTCTGATGCTGGGATCCCCCCAATGTCATCCCGCATTCACATCCTAGTACAAGTAACTGACGTCAACGACAATGCCCCGCGATTTATCGTCGACCATGCTGTTGTCATGGTAACCCGAGTCACCCCAGTGAACACAGAGATCTACGTTCTTAACGCCACAGACGTCGATCTCGCTGACCGTAAGTGGTCATTAAAACAAGCCTGATGTCGCTCTGATTAATATCCCACCCATGCCATTTATTCACATCATTTCCATGTTCTTGTTGCCGTGTGAATCACAGAATTGATCTTCTCAGCTGCCCCGAATGAGTCCCTCCTTACTGTGAACCCGATCCGTGGATCAGTTCGTGTTGCACGACCGCTAATTAACGTCACCTGGCGCTCTTATAACGCCACGATATTCGTCTCTGACGGAACACACCAATCCACGATGCTGCTTCAACTCGTTCTTCTGACAGAGAACAGCCACACTCCTGAGTTCTACCGTGACATTTACCGCGTGGCCGTCAATGAGTCCGTCCCCGTGATGACCGTAGTGGGTCGTGTTGGCGCGCATGATGATGACGGACAAACACTAGCTTACTCGATCATCTCTGGTAACGAGGCCAATACGTTCACAATGGACGCGTCGTCGGGTGAGCTCATGTTAACCAATACAAACTCGAATTAAGTCACAGTTGTAGGTGTGCCATTAAGTAAAGCGTTATAGTAGCGTGGCACCTGGATGTGCTGATGGTATAGCTCTGCCGTAGCTGCAGCTAGGTACTCGCATTGATTGTTGTTCCTTATATTGTTATAAGGACGTCTCCTGATTCGTTCATGAGCGCCATGTTTGTGTGAAGGAGAGCTTCAGTTGTTGGGCATGTTGGACCGGGAGTCGATGGCGAACTATGTCCTCGTGGTGCAGGTGTCTGATGGCGGTCTGAACGGGGTCGACGTCCGGACAGACCGCGCCACCATCCTCATCACAGTAACAGATACCAACGAGTACAGCCCGCAGTTCGACGCCATGAATGACATGTACGACGTGGCTGTAACAGAGGAAGCTTTAATTACCAACGTCATGCAGGTCAATTTCTGTTGTTATGATCGCAATATTGCTTAAAGCAATTAGCTGTCAAACATCATAGACCTGATTTGACAGAAATCGGACGTGTGTTTCTTTTCTCAGCTTCGCTAACCGCCATGACGTCCGCCATTAACAAAATAACTAGGTATTGCACTGTCATCATATGTTCGTTACCTATCTTGGATGATTTGAATTCCAGGTAACTGCGACTGATGAAGATCTCAACCAAACCATAACATACCGCCTTGAGGACGACATGGAAAGCTTTCACTTGGATTCTGTGACGGGATGGCTGAGCGTCGTGGGCGAGTTGGATAGAGAGGAACGCGATAGCTACATCTTACCCGTCACTGCCATGGACGACGGTTGGTTGTGAAGTGCCATGCTGCAGCACCAAGTCAATAGTAGTTGTTATAAAGTACTGGATGTAATTGTTACATTCAAACCGCACCAGTTATGTATTTCACTGAGCTGGTTCCTAAAGTGATTCGTTCAAGATATGGAGTTCCATTTATCTATGCTTACTGGCATAGTGTTTTTCTTTTCCTTGTAATTTTATTACATATTCGCATTGTTCCTTTGCCCAATTTTGGACCATGCAATAAATGCCCCCCCCCCCCCACCCACCTACAAGGCGCCCTACCCTTTAACATGTGACAGGTGATTTGTTGCTTCCTGTGATGTTCTGATGAGTAGGACACTTTGTGTACAGGTGTGCCGGTACTGAGCTCAGTCGCTATGATCCGAGTTCACGTGAATGACATCAACGACAATTCCCCACAATTCCCATCCGCCAGTGTCAATGTCACTGTCAGTGTGGTGTCAATTATTAGCGGAGATGCTATCTACGTTGCCCAGGCAACGGATGCTGACCGTGATACCAATGGAGATATACGCTATAGCCTTACGCTGAACCCCAATATGTACTTCTCTATGAATGACGTCGGAGAACTTCGACTAAAAGCAGGCATTGAAGTGGTGGGCAGCTTCCGGTTAGAGGTCCAGGCCATGGATTTGGGAACTCCATCTCGTTCCAATGTTCTACAGTTGCATGTAGAAATTATTGGACAATGGAGATCAAGTTCATCCACAACGAAAACTCAAGTTGTAACATCACCACAGACAACTGGTGAGTGCAATTATTTATATTATTTAATGACACTTAATATTTATTTTAAATATGTAATACAACTTTCTGAGTCACCTCGTTTCAGATTCCACCACCTCAGTTACTGTGCCAGACAGTACACCATCCAGTACTACTAGTATTACCCCATCAAGTACTAGCACCAGTACCACGGTTACTTCCACGTCAACTTCTACCTCCAGTACTTCTACAAGTACAACAAGTACTGCTACAGGTGACCTCTTCATACGACTTTAGTAACCACCTTCCTTGCGTTAATTGAGATTGTTCAGTCCACAGGACCACGTTAACAAGTTGAAATGTTTATGATTGCAGCAGCTAAAACAACAACAGCAACAGCAGCAGCAACAACAACAACAACCACTGCTGAATGCCACAAACGTAAGTATGGTGCCAATTAACGACCTGCGTTAAAATGAGCACTTCATTGACTGGTTCCCTACAACTTTAGTATGTGTTGGTTGCATGAGTATCCTAGGAGTCAAATCGGTAACCCTGGTTATATTGGTAGGGTTTGAGTCCTTATTGCTCGTATTTAACGGGACGTGATTAATAAACTAAAACATGGCTACAGCTGTGTCATATTAGCAACTGGACAAAAGGGTATACCATCTTTTTGTGGTATGTTGTGCTCGCGTTTAGATGGACAGAGTTTTAATACTAAATTGAACAAATGTAATCGGTCACAGGGATGTTAACTCTGGTCTATGTCTGCCATGTGTTTGATATGTGCAGCTGTCAAACTAAGTTGCGACTTGGAAAATGTACTGAACACGATCGATGATTGCGGAATGATGCAAGAATGCGAGGACGATTTTGACTGGACTCGCCACTCCGGGAAAACTCCATCCTCTGAGCAGAACTCAAGAACCATTGGCGGCACACGTTACCCCGTAACAGGTCCTGAGCGAGCTCAGGATGGCAGTTACTATATGTTTGTGGAGGCGTCCGGGCGCAGGAACAACGATACTGCCAGGTGACATACCTTCGAAGGCATGAAAGCACATCTGTTCTATAACTAAGTTGTTCTCGCTTAGTTGTTTATGTAATGTATTCTCTGTTCCAGGATCACTCTTCTTGGCAGTATGTTCAGAATCCAAACGGAAGCATGCCTTCGCTTCTATTACATGATGAACGGATACCACATTGGGACACTGAACTTGTATTCGACAAATGCTCCCCCATCCCGCCTACTGTGGTCATCATCACGTGATCAGCTCTACGGCTGGCAAAAGGCAGATATTGATGTCCAGTTGACAGACATGACTCAGGTTTAAACCTTTATAACATAGTCGCAAATACTGGAGGCTAATGTTTGAATAGATCCATGCTCACTGATTTGTGCGAGTACACTTTAAGCTATGATGTTGCAGTTGACGTTTGAGTCGGTTATGACCGGTCAGTTCGCGGGAGACATTGCCGTGGATTCCATCAGTGTCGACCACCAACCATGCCATTGTAAGTTATGTCAGCTATGTAGAATTATTGATGATTAGAAAAACACAAGTAAAGGCATTGAATTATTTGCTTCGTCGAGATTTTCGTACAAAAGTAGGAGCTATATATGCAGGATGTTTGTATTGGCTGGGAGGTTGATAAACAGGGTGTGATCCCTGCTATCAGACATGGTAGATTAGTGATAAACAGGGAGTGATCCCTGCTATCAGACATGGTAGATTAGTGATAAACAGGGAGTGATCACTGCTATCAGACATGGTAGATTAGTGATAAACAGGGTGTGATCACTGCTATCAGACATGGTAGATTAGTGATAAACAGGGTGTGATCACTGCTATCAGACATGGTAGATTAGTGATAAACAGGGTGTGATCACTGCTATCAGACATGGTAGATTAGTGATAAACAGGGGGTGTGATCACTGCTATCAGACATGGTAGATTAGTGATAAACAGGGTGTGATCACTGCTATCAGACATGGTAGATTAGTGATAAACAGGGTGTGATCACTGCTATCAGACATGGTAGATTAGTGATAAACAGGGTGTGATCACTGCTATCAGACATGGTAGATTAGTGATAAACAGGGTGTGATCACTGCTATCAGACATGGTAGATTAGTGATAAACAGGGAGTGATCACTGCTATCAGACATGGTAGATTAGTGATAAACAGGGTGTGATCACTGCTATCAGACATGGTAGATTAGTGATAAACAGGGAGTGATCACTGCTATCAGACATGGTAGATTAGTGATAAACAGGGAGTGATCACTGCTATCAGACACTGCTATCAGACATGGTAGATTAGTGATAAACAGGGAGTGATCACTGCTATCAGACATGGTAGATTAGTGATAAACAGGGTGTGATCACTGCTATCAGACATGGTAGATTAGTGATAAACAGGGTGTGATCACTGCTATCAGACATGGTAGATTAGTGATTAAACAGTGATCACAGGGTGTGCTGATCACTGCTATCAGACATGGTAGATTAGTGATTAGGGTGTGATCACTGCTATCAACATGGTAGATTAGTGATAAACATCACTGCTATCAGACATGGTAGATTAGTGATAAACATCACTGCTATCAGACATGGTAGATTAGTGATAAACAGGGTGTGATCACTGCTATCAGACATGGTAGATTAGTGATAACAGGGGTGTGATCACTGCTATCAGACATGGTAGATTAGTGATAAACAGGGTGTGATCACTGCTATCAGACATGGTAGATTAGTGATAAACAGGGTGTGATCACTGCTATCAGACATGGTAGATTAGTGATAAACAGGGTGTGATCACTGCTATCAGACATGGTAGATTAGTGATAAACAGGGTGTGATCACTGCTATCAGACATGGTAGATTAGTGATAAACAGGGTGTGATCACTGCTATCAGACATGGTAGATTAGTGTACAGGGTGTGTGATCACTGCTATCAGACATGGTAGATTAGTGATCACAGGGTGCTATCAGACATGGTAGATTAGTGATAAACAGGGTGTGATCACTGCTATCAGACATGGTAGATTAGTGATAAACAGGGTGTGGTCACTGCTATCAGACATGGGATAAACAGGGAGATGTGTGATCACTGCTATCAGACATGGTAGATTAGTGATAATCACAGGGTAGATTAGTGATCACTGCTATCAGACATGGTAGATTAGTGATAAACAGGGTGTGATCACTGCTATCAGACATGGTAGATTAGTGATAAACAGGGTGTGATCACTGCTATCAGACATGGTAGATTAGTGATAAACAGGGTGTGATCACTGCTATCAGACATGGTAGATTAGTGATAAACAGGGGTGTGCTATCACTGCTATCAGACATGGTCAGATGGTAGATTAGTGATAAACAGGGTGTGATCACTGCTATCAGACATGGTAGATTAGTGCTATCAGACATGGTAGATTAGTGATGTGATCACTGCTATCATGGTAGATTAGTGATAAACAGGGTGTATCACTGCTACAGACATGGTAGATTAGTGATAAACAGGGTGTGATCACTGCTATCAGACATGGTAGATTAGTGATAAACAGGGTGTGATCACTGCTATCAGACATGGTAGATTAGTGGTATTTTTATATAGTTGTGTCAATGCTCCACATGTTGATCCCTCGTCAGCGAAATGCTAAATGGATCCATGCAAAGATCATATTTATTTCTGATTTCAGACTCGACTACCAAAATGATGACATCACCAACTGCTAGAGAATCCACCCTTCCAGAGACATCGACTGTTGAGTTAACAACAGTAATGCCAGGCACGTTATGTTGTTTTAACCAAAATGGCAAGCAGTCTGACAAATTAGATGAAGCGTAGACAATGCAGTGTGTATATCAACTGGCGCTCTATCACTTGTGAATTAATCTGTTACTTAGTTTCTGCATCATATTCTTCCTACAATACATCATGTCAGTCCCGAAAAATTACACAGACAGTGAATTTGAAGAGCTTAAGCAGAAAAAGCTCTTGAGAGAAAGGGGCTTGATGATGGTCATCGTTGTTCAATCATTTACAAATGTCTTTGAAATGATTCCAGCTGCCGAAACGTCGTCGTCATCTTGTGTCAAACGTAAGCGATGACATAACTATCCGATCATTTGGTTAAGGACCATGTGAAGCTATACTGAATTTCTCTTACATATGCTTGTTTCATTTTGATTGCGTCATTGTGTAATGTTTATAATCGCTATCATTGTCTAACGGCTGGCCAGTTTCTATATTTGTATGCGATGTGTACAGCTGACAGCTGGCCAGTTTCTATATTTGTATGCGATGTGTACAGCTGACAGCTGGCCAGTTTCTATATTTGTATGCGATGTGTACAGCTGACAGCTGGCCAGTTTCTATATTTGTATGCGATGTGTACAGCTGACAGCTTGTCAGTGTCTATATTTAAATGCGATATGTACACAGCTGGCCAGTTTCTATATTTGTATGCGATGTGTACAGCTGACGTGCTAAGCTGCGATGTAGAAAATATCCTGCCAACTGTTCGTGATTGTGGCATGGTGCAAGAATGTGACGATGATTTCGACTGGACACGCAACTCTGGCAAAACACCATCATCCGAGAGGAACTCTAGAATCGTGGCCAATGTAGGATATCCCGTGACTGGTCCGCAGGAAGCCCACGAGGGAAGTTACTACGTGTATGTAGAAGCCACAGGTAGAAAGAAGAATGACGTGGCCAGGTGATGTGTTATTTATAATCCTCAAAACGATCGACAAATCTTACAATTGGCACGTTACGACAGGGCCACATCAGCCCTAACTCTGGCCAATTGTTTGATGTTAAATCTTATGCGTCACTACAGAATGACTCTTCGTGGTAGCACCTTCAACACCCAGGGGGATGGTTGCCTTCAGTTCTATTACATGATGAACGGATTCCATGTCGGCACCCTCAACTTGTACAGGACATCAACCACGTCACCACGCCTTATTTGGTCGTCGTCTGGTGATAAATACTATGGATGGCATAAGGCCAACATCAATGTAGAATTGGAAGAAGGAACCGAGGTTCGGTCATGCATTAACCTACATTGTCTTGTCACACTTTCTGAACTTTATCAAAAATACACTATCATTGCCACGATTGATGCGATAAAATTAATGCATAATATTTGATGATACTGGATGCTATAGTTGATGCTGGAGGCAGTGATGACGGGAGAATTTGCTGGCGATATAGCCATTGATAGCGTGACCATTGTCCACCATCAATGTCAAGGTCAGTGCTGATAATGGTTGCGATTTAGGGGTACTTTGGGAAATGACAGAATCACATTTATCCGGCCTGATTTCGTCTGGTAATGCTGTCAAAATGAAAGCATATCTAAATTAACATGCATCTTTGTAGCTATTAGCCTGCTGTGTATTTTGTTTTTGTGATTGGCAATGTGCCCTATGGCTTGTGTGGATCGACAAACGTGGTCACTATTTATCCAGTCTGGATATGATTTACATTTTGTATGAGTAGATTGTGAACAGCTCTGCGTCTGAGCACGCAAATGAGATCCAATTTTAGATATACCATATTCAACTCCAAGGAAAAATAATCATTTCAGTTTATAGGCGTTAATTCTTGATGCATGATTAACAGGCGAAAAAATCAGCTGTGATTCGGAGAACATGTTGACACCAGACACTGACTGTTATATGGAGCAAATGTTTGGCGACGATTTTGATTGGACTCGCAATACTGGAAAAACGCCGTCATCTGAGAGCCATTCGAGGGTGATTAACGGCAGCCGCTATCCTGTTACTGGTCCCGGTGAAGCACAGTCTGGCAGCTACTACATGTATGTAGAAGCCACAACACGAAAAAAGGATGAAGTGGCGAGGTAATGTGCGCACGTGAGTCATGACGTCTGTTGAATATGCTGTCTGTTGTCATTGTAACGTCATCGAGAACTGTTGTGTGTCGCAATAGATTCGCTGTAAGGGGAAGTACTTTCGATATCCATGGAAACGGATGTCTTCATTTCTATTACAT
>CM067358.1:68513107-68580607 GCA_034190875.2 Urechis unicinctus | reverse complement strand
CGATATAGCACTAACCTGATAACGATATAGCACTAACCTGATATCGATATAGCACTAACCTGATAACGATATAGCACTAAACTGATATAGATATAGCGCTCAATTGATAGCAATATAGTACTTAACATTGCTACTGTCCAATTGTTGGTGAAGAATACAACGAGCATGTTTGCTTTCATGTGATCATTATTTGCGATAAAATTCCAAATGAAGCGTATTTATTTGGAAATTAAAAGCCACTGTGAGCGGTGATTGAAAGGATCCCAACGTACAGCGCACAGTGGAAATCGTTCAGTGTAACTAGTATCATCAATGCGACAGTCACACTCGGGAGGTGTATGACGTGTTTGATGGACGTAGAAATAATCACCAAATCGCCTCAGTCGATTCAATAGGATTCATTAACAACGCGTCTTTAACAATAAAGACTAGTACGTCACAATAATTTCGTGATTTTTTTTCTCACCAATCCTCTTTCATGAATGGAATCAACGCCTGGTCCATCAGCGACCACTCGAACTCTAAACACGCGTTGCATTAAGGGATACTCATTTTCCCATGGCAGGTATTTCTATATTAGTTACGTCGTGTAGAGTGTCATGTTTCGTGGGATGTTTTTCCCATAGTAACCATTAACTGCCCCAAGCATCCGGGCTAATTAGGACAGGTTCATCCGCCAGAGGCCGCTCTCTAGGTTGTTTTACGACAACGACCAACCAAGTGCTCATTATTTAATTGCCGTTCCCTGTCTGGCTGTCGAGGCATGGGCTGCCTTAGCAGGTGCCACCGACCCCTTAGCTAACCTCATGTCTGTGGGAAAATACCTCCCGTGGTTCATGACTGCTGGTAAATTAGCATATTTAATTAGATGCATGCATATATAGAGTGTCAAGACTGGTTTTGAATTTTAAGCGTTCATATTTGTGGAATTTAGTCCGTGTCAGTAGTCCAATACAGCTGGTCCGAGTTCTGTATGGCGTGAAGGCACAAGACTCCCAGAGTATAGTGGTTTCATTTTATTATAACTTCTGGTATAATTGGAGGGGCGATGGTAGCGAGGCTTATCTTCTCTACCTGTATCAACACACACAGGAGCCTTGGTATAAGGAAGATACCGATAACACGAACTGCATAAGATGGAAACTGAGCATTCTGCAGAGAACAATGCGACTCCACGCAGCTCGTAAGTTCGACGAAACTTGTTCAAAACTAAGCAACTGTTTCAGATTTTGGTGCAATTCGCTCATATATCATGCTGAATCTATGAATTATTTCACAACTTGTACCCGTGGTTTCATATATAATGGTATATTGTATTGAGGATTCCGTGGTTATTTTACTGTCATTGGTGACAATCGGTATGTCTACGGTAAGTGGCAAAAATGATATCGCCTTCTGACAAATCAACGTCATCTTGAAGTGAAGTGACGAGTTCGTTGTTAGTCACCTGTCTGCCAAGTGTCTTGTGTAAGTTGATATAGTCCCACAGTACGTCCGACAACTCGGGACTATATCGATTTATATATTTAGCTTGGACCTTTCACCCTTCATGCGGAACGGAGAGACACAGCGCGAGAATATGAACGCCAGATACCTTTAAAGTTGAACGAGGAAGGCGCGGGAAATGACCTGGTGGTCTTATGGGGCGCTACCTGGTGGTCTTATGGGGCGCTACCTGGTGGTTTTATGGGGCGCTACATGTGGTCTTATGGGGCGCTACCTGGTGGTCTTATGGGGCGCTACCTGGTGGTCTTATGGGGCGCTACCTGGTGGTCCTATGGGGCGATACCTCAGACGGAGAATTAATACCACAGCGTTACATCAAATGTGACGTATTCATCCGTAACTTTGTATGTATTTACAGTGATTAACATTATACGAGTCTAACTTGAAATAGCGATTCATGATGTGACCGTGTTTGCCGTCATCGTAGGGGTGTAATCCTACAGATGAGGAGCACATCCTCGCTTTCTATATTGGCTACGTCATCATGTTCCAAACCTGGACACAGATGATCTCATGCCCAAGCGATGATTCTTATTGACGAAATGTGTTCATGCTAGTGATCGAGCTGCGAATGAGGTGACACCTGGTGATTTGTGATAAACCCTGATAGAACGGGTCGAGGGAGCGTGGATTGGGGAAGCGCTGGTAGGTAGATAGACGGCATCGATGAACGCGAGGCGGGAGACGTGAAGGTGTGTTTGGATGATGTCATAATTGACTGCAGGCCGACACTTGACAGATGCAGTCAGTGTTGACACCATTGTAAAGCACTACAAAGCAGTCTCGTGTGACCATGATGATGACAGCTGATGATCTCACCAGGGACTGCCTCCTTCGCTACCACTGAGTTCCATCCCTCATCAGACATCGTCAATATGGCCGTCATAGAATACACAAACTTAGAAGCGGTGTGTTTGGCAGTCATGAGTATTTCTACATCATTGTCCGAGTAGAGGTTGCTACAACTGTGGACGATATTCATTGTGTACAGACGTAATCAAGGCGGAGGTGCGGGGGTGGTGCCCGGGTGGTGGTGGAGGTGGTGGGGAGGGCCGTGAGTGAGATCATTGTGATGGCTACATCACAGCACCAGGTTATAGAGTGTGCAAACACCGCTATATCAAGTTCTGGTTACTCTGAAAAAACGCATCTAGACCTTGGACCAGTGCTCCTTCTCTCCACAAGTAATCCACAAACATTATCCGGACGAAAGATATATCACTCGCAAACACATATCAATTATATATATATGTAACATTTATAAGCAATCGCTATCATACAATTTTTCATAATAAATCATTCATATAGTTACATGCACGGGCGCGCGGTTCCGGGTGCCATTCTTCCGAGCGCCGAGCCGCTATCTATATATATTAATATATATAGGTAGCGGCTCGGCGCTCGGAAGATTAGCACCGGGAACCGAGCGCCTGTGTTATTTACACGACATGCAGCGTGATATGCAATACACAAAATATATAAATTCGGTTTATAACATAAGAAATCACATAAGCTGGGTGGCAAATTGGACGGAGTAACACCTGAGCATTCAATCATGATTCAAGAACAACAAAAACTTAGAACATTAAAATGGGTTTTAAGAATTCAAATCATGGCCACATTGCACATGTACGCTGGTACATTATGAGAAAAAGCCACATCGGTTTCCTGGGGACGACTGATGACGTCACAATTTAAGTCCGCTCCGATAAAGTTATCACATGCAGAAGGTAGCGACGTCTGGGCGAGGCTGTAGAACGTTGTCAGTGGGTTGTTGTAGTCGCATTGCGGTTTGTACTGGCTCATTGCCCCATAGGAGGCCGCAGTAGCGCTACATGGCGGGAAATCTGGGGTAGGGCAACCGACAATTGGCGACGTCAATGTTGTCATTGGTGACGTCATTGATGACGCCATGGCGTTGCTGTCAGCATTACCGTGGTTCCACGTCCAGCACTGATCGGGCCACGTGTTATGGTAGTCCTGCTGTTCCGATGGGCAATAAGCGCTGCTGAGATTGTTATTTGGGTCCATTTGAGGGAAGTATGGTAAAGGATCAGCGGATTGACGAGGCTCGGGGAGGTCATTATTAAGATACAATGCCCGCTCTTCTCTACCCAAGATGACATCAACGCCAAATAAACCAACCAGAGTGTGCGTGCTAGCTCTAGTTACAGTCATCGGTATATAAGCGTCCGGGTCCAGCGTCTCCGACGTTTTATTGCAACTTGCTGGACGATTCACTTTGTATAATGCATCGACATGAACAACGGGGAGATCTTCGGATTCTGTGACTCCCCCCACATTTGTTTTCAAAAGACCATTGCAGTGTCGAACTCGTCGACGCGCACGGCGTCTCCGGAAGTCACCACGAGTAAAATCGTCTGCGCATGCTCGATGGATTCCCCAGTAGTTGCCTTTTCCATTATCAGCCCTACCCACCTTTGTGAAGCATTCGTTCAGTGACAAATTGTGTCGAACCGAGTTTCGCCAACTCCGATCTTTCATTTTGAAGTACGGGAAGTGATCGCTGATCCACTGATAGATATCCGCCAGGAGCGTTTTTTGAGAAGCCGAACTCTGTATAGCGAGTGAGATAAGTGCGATGTAAGAGAGCGGCGGTTTCTCATCCACCTTGACCTTGTATTCCTCCAACATCGCCTCTAACTTGTCCATCCCAAGGTTGTCGTCCTCGTGCACGTCGTCGGCGTCATCCCATCCACTCAAGTCGCCCTCCAAGCCATCCTCGTCCATACCCGGCTCGGAATTAGGTCCGTCATTAACGAGAGGTGCGCAGGTGAGGTTGACGTCTTCCGGTAAGGACTTGGGTGACGATTCAGCAGGTGAGGGATGGTTGATGTTAGGTGGTGATACTTCAGCCCAAGTTGATGCCGATTGGAGAAGGCGGTCACTATCTGTGACCATGTACTGGGTATGTCCACCCAACTCCCCTCCAGTTCGGACCTCGTTAATCTCCATCATCGGACCACGTTGGCTGCTTCAAATTACTCAAATATTTCGCCACCACAACCTCAGACGAGTGTGACCATACTCTTGGTGCAATCCATTATATACTCCAGAAGCCTAGGAGAAGTAGTCTCGACTTACCGTCCCTCACTCCTGTCCCCCCCACCACCCCTAGCCCCTCCCCTCTAGCCCCCACCCCCCCATCTCCACCCTACGAGCTACCTTCGTCGGTAGTTATAACAACTCTTGTCAACAAATCCCATAATAGCACCGACTGCATGGGGCAGAGCAAGCGATTGGGGAGTAGGGTGTGTGTGGTAGGGGGTGGTAAGGGGTGGGGATAGGACAGGGCTAGGCTGGGGTTGGGGGTCCCACTGGAAAGGAAAAATGGAGCAAAGCGCGGCATCGTACGTCAAAAACTTAATGGTTGTTCATATATACAGCCATTTACCACACCTCGATCAACTTTGATTTTTTTTTCAACAAATGAAACAATTAAGTACTGGTGTATCTTTCTGTTCAGTTTTAACAATCAAAAGAAGAAAATGGGTCATGATTGCATGACGTCAACCGAATTGTTGACGGAAAAAAGCGCTGACCTCCACATTGGAAGAATGCAATTCAAGTTTCTTTTTTACTAAAACATGCGTACAATGTTTAAATACAAATGAAACCGAATGGAGAACACAATGGTAGCAACGGTCCCGAAACCGCTAATTCTTTTCATGCCCTCCCACTCAATTTACGGTAACAGTTATAATTTCTCACAACACATTCATTGCCATGGCTCATCCGTTTTAGCAAGTTCACATGAACTGCTAATTAAATACGCAGACAATGCTTTAATGTTGAAGTCTGGGAAGGTGTCTGATCAAATAGCTTTCGGCTGTCATGGGATACCAACGACAACAATGTCCAAGTCTCTTACAACCACAACAGGGGGCAACAGCGATCTAAAGAGACCAGGTTCTTGTTTGTAACAACTCACTATAATATCGCTCACGCCCGACAAAGTTTCTCATGGGCCCGAGCGTTACGTCCTCACACACATCGTAACGGCAATGTCAATGATGATTATCTTTTGTGGCTAGAAACTTTCGATTACGATTCGATGAACACAACATTGGTCATGCGTGTAATTATATATATATATATATATGATATATATATATATATATATATATATATATATATATAGATATATATATATATATATATATAGAGATATATATATATATATCTCTATATATATATATATATATAGTATCTATCTATCTGATATATATCTATATCTATCTCTCTATATATATATATATATATATCTCTATATATATATCTCTATCTATATATATCTATCTCTATATATCTCTGTATATCTATATATATCTCTATCTATATCTCTATATATATCTATATATATCTATATATATATCTATAATCTCGAGTATGAATAATTCTTTTCTTCAACTTGAAATCATGACAAAGCATGTGTTATTATAATTTACCGTGTGTTGAGAGGAAAGGGACAGTCTGGGCTCGTAAGCAGTCTGAATCATTGTCCCGAATATAGGATCCACTGGCCCGAATGAATACCGATAAATGCGCCAAATGCTCGATGATTATGTTACGTGACCGAAAAACAGAGCTACCAACCATCTTTTAACTTGCAGAAACAAATAATTTAAGATATATTAATTGCAGGTCTACTACACGGTCGTCAGTGAACCTCGTCATTGGCCTCTATCCACTTAAACTCCTCTTCCCAGCGAGCTAGGAACTGCCGTGTTCGCGATTGCTCCTACTTTCTCTCTTCGGTTTGTCAGTTCAGGCTGCTATCTCTGCAGTTCGCTGAAGCCTTGGACAAGCTTATCCCCTGTCTTGTAGAGACCCCCTCTTGACTTAAGTCGGCTGCTTCCGTAACTTCAGCATTTTATTCGTTCGCGGAGAAGTTCTCGAGTTCGGACATAATGATTTCCCTACACTAACATTGTGATATATAATATATCATAAGGCAAGGGAGATGACAGATCGTGATATCCGAACTTTAGTGCCTGTGATATACGACGCTTATATATATTGAGCTCAGTTCATAGTATAGACAAGCGCAAGGTTGACAGTTGACGCCCGAACTAGCCACCGTCATTGCCGAGTAGAAGACGAGGTAGCCGAGTTCGGAGCGGAGCGACGACGTTCACTAGCTGACGGTGACGCGCACTTAATCCGCGTCGCCAGGCTCGAATGAGGTGTTTCTCATAGCGAAAAGCTCTTGGTTTTATTTGTTACGGAAAAGATAACAAGTGTTCTGTCTCTTACATCCAGCTAACAGTGTCGTCCGAGTGGGTGTAATAAATTTGTGTTACCCATGATTAATCTTTTGGTGGCAATTACGAGTGGCTGGCTGGTTGATACTATAAGCAAATAGCGCTAACAATGCGCGTAAGGCGTGATCTAGCGTTCATCGTCGCGCGCTGACCAATGATTGGTTGTACCTTTCATATTTTGATAATTATTCGTGAAGCTGGGTGCAGACGCCTGTTTACTGCTTGCTGCAGCCAACCCCAAATAGGCGGCAGCATAAACAAAAACCCTGGGTGGCGAAATATTGCACTTGCCCGATCGGGCGCGCTGATAAAGAAATCCACTGCCCCAAATGGCAGGGTTACTGGCCCGGGGCCATCTTGCTATCTAACTTGTCGAGCCCTGGACAGTGTAGTCTTTGATAACTTTCTTCCCACCGCCCCACAACATAATGATTAAAAATAGTGCTACTGTACTTAAACCGGCATTCAACATTATACCAAAAGAAAAGTTATAATTGAAAACAAAAATAATTTTCATAAAACAGACTGATATATGTTCCAGCAAATACATCGCATTAGAAACAAAACATAGCAACCCAGTATCATTATGAAATGAACAAATTAAGCGTCGTGGATTGCTACCATGAACGTCTCTAAAATATACGCTTAAAATATAATTCGTTTGCTGTAATTATTCCTTATTTGGGTAATTTAAAGAACGGAAATGTTTTTACAAATACAGAAGACGCAAGCTGTATATACATGTTATAGATATCTATGGTAACATATGCTTTATACGCGTCAGGTTGTTGTATGGGCATATTTATGAATGATTTTGGCAGCAGATTATATTGATGATGCAAGAAATCTACCACGCAATATTTATAACTATTGATAATTTTCAAAATATGATTTGTTTTAAAAAGTGGTTCGGTATGACTATTACAAGCAGCTTTACTTATGTATCTCAACACTTTTTTATAATATAGTTGTAGGTTTTAAGTTTGGTTTTGCTTTCCCCCATGCTAATATGCCGTTGGTCAAATGGGGATGAACTATTGCGAAGTTTATGGTTTTGAGGGTTGTGTGTGGGTGTGAGTGTGTGTGAGATAAAATGTAGAGAAAGGGAGAGAGAGAGAGAGAGAGAGAGAGAGAGAGAGAGAGAGAGAGAGAGAGAGAGAGTGTGAGAAAGTAAGAGAGGATGGATCTTCCTGTACCCATAATCCAAACTAAGCGGAGGTAAATGAATTCGGGGGATACCGAAGGTCCAATCGTACTCAAGGATATTTCGTGTCAATTGCATCCATATTTTAATTACATACAATCGCGTTGGTCGCTGAATGTATTTGTCGCGCCGACCAGTAATCAGCTGGATGCTCGTCGGCTTGATGGTGGGCGTCTCCCTAATGGGGGCCGGTTGGGAAGGCGTGGTTTCGATTGAGGTCCCATAACATCGCCCTATGATATTATCCCAAAATATCAAAATGGGTTGGGAAGGCGTGGTTTCGATTGAGGTCCCATAACATCGCCCTATGATATTATCCCAAAATATCAAAACGGGTTAAAAACCACACTCCTCATTCTGAACTGCAAACTCAGCCGTGGGAATTTAACACTCTCGTTTGGCCTCAAAACAAAGCTTGCAAGTATGCACCACACACACACACACACACACACACACACACACACACACACACACACACACACACACACACACACACACACACACACACACACACACACACACACACACACACACACACACACACACACACTCACACACACACATACACACACACATACACACACGCACACTTATACGCGCACACATGTATATATATACATATATATATATGTGTGTGTGTGTGTGTATTGTACATACATACATATATATATATATATATATATATATATATATATATATATATATATATATATATATATATATATATATATATATATATATATATATATATATATATATATATATATATATATATATATATATATATATATATATATATATTTCGTCTCAGGGACGTTTCAGGAACTAGAAATTAAGGGTAAGGCTACACACGACCGCAACAATTGGGTACGAGGGTATAGGGGTTGGTGTACCATGGCGGCAAAATTAGCGCTGTTCGCCGCTGTATTCCATGAAAAAATGCCCATGCCATCTAATTTGAGCTTATTAGTGGTATTAAGGTCTACACTTAAGATAGTGCTGTGTGCTGGTCAAACGCGATCGGACTTTGGTCATTCAGTTGGAGCCTTAATTCTTCGACTTTCATATCCGCATTGAAGGTGTAGACAGAAGAACTGGAACGCGTAGTTATCTGAATCTGCGGCTTATGAGACTGTGTACGGACTAGTTGCATGGAACTAGCCGTATGGGACTAGCTGTGCACGGACTAGCCATATGCGGCTATCTGTGCACGTGCTAGCCGTATGGGACAAGCCGTATGGGGCTAGCCGTGTACGTTCTTTACAAATGCCTTTTATGTATGTAAATAAGTATGTACGTATGCATGCATGTATGAATGTATGGATGAGTGGGTATGGTACAGTCAGGGCGAAAAGGGCTGTCACATGGGACGTTGAATACTGGTGTTGGTGGGATGGCCACCAACTCACCCGCGACTATAGCGTTACATTAACTTCTGTACAGAGACAACCATGTCAGCATAGTATCTAGCAAAGATTGAAATATGCTAACTGAACGTAATGTCTGATAACTCCAGCATTTGATGCAATATGGCGAGCACTGTGATGAATGCTCACGTTGTTATAGTGACCCAGCCGGCTATAAACGCACCGGTCAGAGGCTGATTACGGATTGATATTACGTACTCTATGGGATGATCGACGCTGTGATCTCTTTTTGAGCTTCTTCGTTATTTGACACATACAACATCAAAGCTATCCCATCATTCTTTAAAGTTAGTAGAAGCAGCTGCGTGATTAATCCCGTGTCTTATATGCAATCATGTTGCTGCAATGAACTCCAATAAACTATGTTTTTTAACATCCAGTGATTCAATCGCAAAGTAAAGTTTGTTAGATACCTTGAGTTATAGCCTCACCATCTCAACCACAATTAACGTAGGCTGAAGATGCGGCACGAAGCAAAACAGAAGAGCTTGTAATTGGTTTATCCCGATAATTTAATGTGTATCCATCTCTTACACGTTCTTCTCATACTGGTTTAAGTATGCAACAATTTGTCATCCGCGTTTATCAACCTCCCCCCACCCCCATGCTTGAACCATTTTTCCTCTTTCCATTCCCTCCATATTTTGAGTATATCTTCAATAAAGCTCTTCCTTTTTCCTCCAGCCTTACACTTCCGTTATGTTTTAACCCCGTACTCAAACCTTCTTTTCTCTTCTGCCCTTTCGTTTTACTCCATGCCTGGACTTCCTTCCTCTCCTGTGTTTCGTTTTACACCATGCCTGGACTTCCTTCCTCTTCTGCCCTTTCGTTTTACTCCACGCCTGGACTTCCTTCCTCTTCTGCCCTTTCGTTTTACTCCATGCCTGGACTTCCTTCCTCTTCTGCCCTTTCGTTTTACTCCATGCCTTGACTTTCTTCGTCTTCTGCCCTTTCGTTTTACTCCACGCCTGGACTTCCTTCCTCGTCTGCCCTTTCGTTTTACTCCACGCCTGGACTTCCTTCCTCTTCTGCCCTTTCGTTTTACTCCACGCCTGGACTTCCTTCCTCTTCTGCCCTTTCGTTTTACTCCACGCCTGGACTTCCTTCCTCTTCTGCCCTTTCGTTTTACTCCACGCCTGGACTTCCTTCCTCTTCTGCCCTTTCGTTTTACTCCATGCCTGGACTTCCTTCCTTCCTCTTCTGCCCTTTCGCCCTTTTTTACTCCACGCCTGGACTTCCTTCCTCTTCTGCCCTTTCGTTTTACTCCACGCCTGGACTTCCTTCCTCTTCTGCCCTTTCGTTTTTCCACTCCTTGCCTGCCCTTTCCTTACTCGCCTGGACTTGCCCTTTCGTTTTACTCCATGCCTGGACTTCCTTCCTCTTCTGCCCTTTCGTTTTTACTCCATGCCTGGACTTCCTTCCTCTTCTGCCCTTTCGTTTTACTCCACGCCTGGACTTCCTTCCTCTTCTGCCCTTTCGTTTTTACTCCACGCCTGGACTTTTCCTTCCTCTTCTGCCCTTTCTTTTTTACTCCACGCCTGGACTTCCTTCCTCTTCTGCCCTTTCGTTTTTCTCCACGCCTGGACTTCCTTCCTCTTTCTGCCCTTTTTTACTCCACGCCTGGACTTCCTTCCTCTTCTGCCCTTTCGTTTTACTCCACGCCTGGACTTCCTTCCTCTTCTGCCCTTTCGTTTTACTCCAAGCCTGGACTTCCTTCCTTCCTCTTCTGCCCTTTCGTTTTACTCCACGCCTGGACTTCCTCCTTCCTCTTTCTGCCCTTTCGTTTTACTCCATGCCTGGACTTCCTTCCTCTTCTGCCCTTTCGTTTTACTCCATGCCTGGACTTCCTTCCTCTTCTGCCCTTTCGTTTTACTCCATGCCTGGACTTCCTTCTTCTTCTGCCCTTTCGTTTTACTCCACGCCTGGACTTCCTTCCTCTTCTGCCCTTTCGTTTTTACTCCACGCCTGGACTTCCTTCCTCTTCTTTCGTTTTTCCACGCCTGGACTTCCACCTCTGGACGTTTTTACTCCCTTCCTCTTCTGCTCTTTCGTTTTACTCCATGCCTGGACTTCCTTCCTCTTCTGCCCTTTCGTTTTACTCCTGCCTGGACTTCCTTCCTCTCTGCCCTTTCGTTTTACTCCTTCTGGACTTCCTTCCTCTTCTGCCCGTTTTACTCCATGCCTGGACTTCCTTCCTCTTCTGCCCTTTCGTTTTACTCCATGCCTGGACTTCCTTCCTCTTCTGCCCTTTCGTTTTACTCCACGCCTGGACTTCCTTCCTCTTCTGCCCTTTCGTTTTACTCCATGCCTGGACTTCCTTCCTCTTCTGCCCTTTCGTTTTACTCCATGCCTGGACTTCCTTCCTCTTCCCCTTTCGCCTGGACTTCCTTCCTCTTCTTCTGCCCTTCGTTTTACACCACGCCTGGACTTCCTTCCTCTTCTGCCCTTTCGTTTTACTCCCGCCTGCCTCCACGCCTGGACTTCCTTTCGTTTTACTCCATGCCTGGACTTCCTTCCTCTTCTTCTGCCTTTCGTTTGACACCACGCCTGGACTTCCTTACTCTTCTGCCCTTTCGTTGGACTCCATGCCTGGACTTCCTTCCTCTTCTGCCCTTTCGTTTTACTCCATGCCTGGACTTCCTTCCTCTTCTGCCATGCCTGGACTCCTTCCTCTCTGGACTTCCTTCCTCTTCTGCCCTGCCCTTTCGTTTTACTCCATGCCTGGACTTCCTCTTCTGCCCTTTCGTTTTACTGCCTGGA
Source organism: Urechis unicinctus (assembly GCA_034190875.2). Lineage (NCBI taxonomy): Eukaryota > Metazoa > Annelida > Polychaeta > Xenopneusta > Urechidae > Urechis > Urechis unicinctus. The sequence goes on along the minus strand of CM067358.1, from coordinate 68,568,425 downwards.
CTTCCTTCCTCTTTCCTTTCGTTTTACACCATGCCTGGACTTCCTTCCTCTTCTGCCCTTTCGTTTTTACTCCACGCCTGGACTCCTTCCTTCTCTTCTGCCCTTTCGTTTTACTCCACGCCTGGACTTCCTTCCTCTTCTGCCCTTTCGTTTTTTTACTCCATGCCTGGACTTCCTTTCTTCTGCCCTTTCGTTTTTACACCACGCCTGGACTTCCTTCCTCTTCTGCCCTTTCGTTTTACACCATGCCTGGACTTCCTTCCTCTTCTGCCCTTTCGTTTTACTCCACGCCTGGACTTCCTTTCTCCTCTGCCCTTTCGTTTTACACCACGCCTGGACTTCCTTCGTCTTCTGCCCTTTCGTTTTACTCCATGCCTGGACTTCCTTCCTCTTCTGCCCTTTCGTTTTACACCATGCCTGGACTTCCTTCCTCTTCTGCCCTTTCTTTTGACACCATGCCTGGACTTCCTTCCTCTTCTGCCCTTTCGTTTTACTCCATGCCTGGACTTCCTTTCCTTCTGCCCTTTCTGGACTTCCTTCCTCTTCTGCCCTTTCGTTTTACACCATGCCTGGACTTCCTTCCTCTTCTGCCCTTTCGTTTTACTCCATGCCTGGACTTCCTTCTTCTTCTGCCCTTTCGTTTTACACCATGCCTTGACTTCCTTCCTCTTCTGCCCTTTCGTTTTACTCCATGCCTGGACTTCCTTCCTCTTCTGCCCTTTCGTTTTACTCCATGCCTGGACTTCCTTCCTCTTTTGCGTTTTCCATTCTTCAATATCCTCTTCCTCGTAATTTTTTTATCGGGCTTCCTCCACCATTTTTTTACGGCTTTTTCTTTACGCCTAACCAACACTCCGTCTAATCTCCTTAGTCTCGATCCATAGTCAACCACATTGTTTCGTGATTGGACGCGTTGGAAACTTGGCCCCTGATTCATTACATTCGGCGCTGGAGGAGCTTTTCCAATGCCTCCCGGCAGGGAAACATCTCTCTTCTTACGGATTGACGTGGACAAGTGGTCCTGGAAGTCTTTCGCATCTATAACAATAATGTGCGGCGAGAATGTGTACTTTCATGGATATTTCAGAATGAATATGGAGACAACTTGAAAACAATAGCAGGTGCGCGGATGTAAGCTTCTTCAACTTACCGATTGCCTCATCGTGATCGGCGACCAAGTTCATATCAGAGCTCTGCAGAACTGCTTCTACACCAGCGGGGCTTGGCATCGGCTCGGCCAAGTCCAGACAGCTACATGGTCTGCGCCACAGCCAAACTCCACACAGCGCCAGACAAATCATGTCAGATAGATTTTCTGTTGGTCTAATATTGATGAAGTATTGGTTTTAACTTTCACACCTGTATCTAACTAACCATCCACGTGATATTAACAAAGATTAATAACATATCAAATGAAGTATCATTAAATGGCTTATATTGAGTATCATTCATAAACAATGCCAAGGTCGTTGTTTTAACAGATACGATATACTTATTTCGTCACAGTTTGGTTTTGGAGAGGTAAGATGTTGTTATTCACTGCGATTGGGTAATTTCAGTCACGCCAAGGTTGTCGTCTGAACGAAATAGCTCGACGTGGTCAGAATTTTTGGGTTGGGTTTGAGGGTTAGGGTGAATAGTATACCGTGTTACCGTGTTTCTTGATAACAACGGCACGATAATCCAGATTTCGATATGATGTATTTGAAGGAATGCAGACGCCAAGCACATGGTTTATATATTCATTAATCCACTCCCTCTGAAACAACTATGTAAGACGAACGCCATATATTAGTGGGCGTGAAATTGATCAAATTGATGCTTTATAACGAAGTCATACTTATGACATCCAGTAGTGACATATTTCCATGTGAATTCTCTCAGTATGTAAAGAAAACAAAAACAACTATAAGTGACTATTTAGTAACCGGTTCGATTACGTAGTTAGATCAGCTTTTGTGAGATCTGAGAACTAAAAGATAAGGCTCGTAGACAGGATCGTTACAAATCTTATGTAAGATCTATATAGTATCAGATAGAAGCTAACCGAAAACATACATTACAGAGAAAGTATAATACTCTTGTCTATGATATCTTCAGATCAGAGATGCCAACGTCGGGACAGATATGCTCAATCAAGAGACGACTGCGGATTAAAAAATTTAGACTTCGTTGACTGCCAAGAAGCTGGATTGATAGCTTCCGATTTTGGGAGAGCAATTTTTGACAGCGGCAATTGCTTGAGGAATTCTTCTGCTGAGACACGACAAAGAGCAGCTTGACGTAGATGTCGCAGCCTCCCAAACGATGTATGGACTAATTCAGATCAGAACAGCGCGAGTGTTTGGTGAATAAATCACTCGCAGGTAAAGATTGGATGAAGCGAGATTCGGAGAACAGTCTATGTAGCTCAAGGCATGGAAAGCAAACTAAAACACTTCATCAACATGCTTCCAATCCCAACCGATTGTTTACATGCTATGTTCACGAAATCAGTGAAATCTGCATTCTTATTGCATGACAAAATACGAATACAAAGCGAAAGACCAATAAAGACCAACGCCTACGCTTTATTTTGCAGTCACAGTGGTATTTTTTATGCTATGTCTGTAAAAAACGAAAGGCGAAAAAGCGCACAAATCTCCGATTTTGAGAGCGGATAATCGACTCTTAGAATGATCCAAGGTCCTCAAGCAATCTTCATCGGTAATTACGATTTTTCATATGTGTCATCCATCTTCTTTAAATTTTTTGGCCAAATTGTAAGCATATTGAAAATTAATATTTCATAAATTTAGTAAAAGGAACCTTCGTCATAAAGCATTATTTCTCCCCTCATGATTCACATGAATTGTGGTGTCCAACACAGCCATGAAGACCAGGGGCTACATCCATAAAGAAACTTCAGTCCGCAAACTCAGGTTTTTGAGACGGTAAGCTGAGCTGGCCGTCTTAACCGTTTCCAAAAAGAATCTTAAGTCTCCTAGCGTGCTCAACTCTGAGTCAGCTAGGTAGTCTAGCTGACTTAAGTTCGCTAGCTCAAACTTAAAAATGGCGGTCCAACGTTAATGTTTCCAGGAAAATGCTCTTCACAGATATGAATAAGAACATGTATGTTCTTAAAATGAACCAAAACATAATCAGCCGTTCGTTATTAATGACACACCAATTTTTATCGGGATATTTAAATTATTCACGCTGCAAGCTGTTTTCGTAAAAACGAAGCGGGGAATTCTTCGCAAACGCTTCGGACAGTGTTTTGTGGGTCTACCAAAGAGCGAGTTTGCTTACAGTAGATTTGAATCAGGAATGGTTTGTGGAGTGATCATAGTGGGTGGGAGTTTCTATATCAATAACGCAATTATTTACGATTTGTCATGTTGCAGTACTTTTTCTTAAACTTCACAATAAGAACAACGGCGCCAAGATTCACATTTAGTATTATTGAATATAAGGAAAGCAGGCACCAAGCCTACAAGTCTATGAATCCACTTCATGATAACATAGCAGATGTTGAAAGTGCCCCCAAAGCACACCAACGACAAGGGTTATTTTGCGATAAAAATCTCTGTTTTATGCGTCAGAGACAAAGAAACGTCATAGACTAATGACGCGCAGTGAACCAGTAAGGCGCGAATTCCAACGGACTGTCAAACAACAAAACTCAACAAGGATTGTTTATATTTATCGCGGAATAATAATGATATTATTGCAAGCATGGTTGATGGAATTATTTCACTATCGCGTGGATAAGCCGTGATTATATTGCCGATTATAAGACCTAGTAAGTGTGTAAATCGTCTCCATAAGAAACAATGGATCATCGTGCCGTTGGCGTTGTGGTCACGTTCACGGATAGCTCCGGTCGTAACGGTAACATGAATTTATACTCAGACGTCTTGTAGGGCTAGTTCACGGATAGCAATGGCCAATGGTGTAGATCGGTGTGCTGAGAATATGTGTTATTGAAACTCGTGGTCAAGAAGGGCTTCAACGTATATTATACTTGATATCATGTAATATTGTACAGTCTGATTAAATAAAGGTGAGTGACATATTCATAAACGACCGGTTGTAAGGCTATTCCTTTTTGACTTTGTTTTGATAAACGACAACGACGGTAGGTCTAGACTATATTATATAAAAGAGTCCTTCGTCTAAAACGATCATTCATTGCCATTTTATTCCATTTTCTGTCTAATGAACACATAATTACATATTGTTCCCTTTTCCTGTAAGACACAAACTATGATCGCGATGAAACATGTATGAAATTATAGCCGCTTAACTTTTTTGGCTGTTTGCCAGCCCAGAGCAGACTTAGCTGAGTTCGCTAACAATTTGTTTTGTGGATACGCCTGAGGCTGAGTTCGCGGACTCAGCTAAGCTCGCCGACTCAAGTTAAGACGACTCAAGTTAAAGAGACTGTTCAGCCCCATATAAGGAAAGTGGTTGCCTAGCAAGCTGCTTGGTAACAGCACCTTGGAAACCAAAAATGTTACATTTTCAGACTTTCAGTCGCTACGCGGCGCTGTGGTCTAAGAAAAAAGATCCTTGCTTCGACAGTCGCCATTTATGTTGTCGGACATTATCGTTCCTGCTTGTCGGTCTAATGTGTGCACAATTATGCCCACAACTTGAACGAGTGAAGATTTTATGAAATCTACATTATGTAACTAAAGCGGAAGAATACACATTGTTAGCGAGGTAAATTCAGAGCGCGTTATGATTTACAGCTAACATTCGTGTAGTTCATGGTTTTAGGGAGGCACCGTTATCGATGGAACGACATAACTGAATAAAACAGATCTCCACAGTATATCATGAACATTTCCAGTCAAATAATAATGTTAAAAACTTATCAACATAACTTCCATCATGTAAACTCGGCGGCACAAATTAGAAGATGTCATTACTTACGTCTGCGTTAATCGCAGTAATGTAATAACGAAATGATCCCTGATTGCCTTATATGTGGCTGAACAGTCTCTTTAAGATTCTTTATGGATACGGCAATAGGTACTTGGCCGGAGAGAGAGGAATTGTTGTTTGTGGAGGCTGTTAGAGGGAGGGAGAGAGAGAGATCGAAGGCCGGTTTTCCATTCATCTGTGTAAGGCCGACAAAATCAAGGCATGGAACGAGTTCATTTTACCCATAAATAGGTGAGTTTCCGATACATTTAAAACCACAGAATAACCACTGACTGCTGTCCATTATGACCAACTCGGTAAGCTGTGCATGTTGTCAAAATAATTCTGAAGACAAGCTAGTAATTTGCAGTAGCCGAGGTCAAATTGTAATGTTGGTGCTATGTTCTTAAACATAATCTGTCATCGGACCCTATCATTATATCTGACAATACTGACCCGTCCTGCTTTTTCGTGATACAAACCTAGCACCGATGATCTTACTTGAATGACAGCTCCCTGCTAGCATGGTTTATAATTTACTATTTTCATCAACAAAGCATCAATTTATCCAACTCATTTTTGGAACTCATTCATAATCGTTTTGTAAAAATAGTATAAAAGAAAACAATGCAAATTTTAATGCTCCCAATGTTTTCTACACTGCACTCAAAATATCTATATGTTCATATTACTTATATTTTTTCCAGTCAAGGAATCAGCAGCAGCTTTCGAACTGTTGAGAAGTGCCGAAAAAAATATTGTAACATAAAGACGAGAAGTAATAATTTTTTTTACATATCTATGTAATGTTAATAATTTGTTGATCATAGATATCAGTCTTCAATAATAGTTTTCATTGCATCATTTGTTTAGCCAGGGCCAAACAAGACGAATCGGGGGAGGACCAATGATAATACCTACACTTTCAGAAGAAGTTTTCTTGAATATGAGCCAGGGAATGCCAACAGTTGAAGGGCTCCCTGGATTTAAAAGTTGGTGTTATATTTTTTCTAATTTGCAATATGTTTTCCATTTGTTTGTGATTTACAATCATTAATGGGTTTTTTTATGACTGTTACATCTGTGGCATGTCTCCCAATGAGTGCTAATATATCTGAGCAAGGTTTGTGAAATCAAAAACCTGATTCAGTGTTTGAAATGTTAATAATCAATTTGACCGTTAACTGTGAATTGTATTTATTATTTGTCCGATAAATCCCTTCTTGTGTTTTTGTTGTGCCGCAGCTATCCCGACAGGAGCTATCATCCCAGAAGGTAATAATATATTTGTTGCAATCACCATTTATTCTGTCCCTCTGAGGCTCCACATGTTATGCACTTATGTTTTATAAAAAGTAAGTATGAATTTGAGGTTGTGTTTGTGTATAATATAGTGAACAGAAATATAGAAGGCCATGTAAAAAAGAATCCCTGTGATCCACTTCTTCCAGAGGCCAAGGACAGTACAGAGGCCAAGCAGGGTGCGTCTTTACTTTATAGAAGCAGTGGTATATATAATACTACTAAGCAATCATTCACAAATAGATCAATCAATAATTCCCTAATTACTCTTTTGTGTGTGTTATTATAGTAATAGGTGCACCAAGAGGTCGCAAATCGAAAGTTGTCGGGGACCTGAACAAACATGTCCTCAAGTTAGAGGCCGATTATCTAAAAAAAACAAATGGCTAAGAAATTGATGTACATAAATTGAAGAAAACTTACTATGAATTGAAAAAAAAAAAAAAAGCAATTTTCTTGTGTTGTATTTGACAATTCTGAACGAAAGTACATAACAGTGAAGACGATATTAGAGTTGTGGCGGACAATTAATTGAAATTCAACAATTGCAACAATATACAATGTATTGATGAGATAACATGTTTATGTTTATTTAAAGTGGATATCACAAGAATAATTGATTGAAGTATCAACTGAAATGTGTATTCAAAAACAATGTCCTTGCTCTTTCAGCAGTAATGTTCAAAGGGGCACCAAGTACATTATCATCCTGGGGAACATAAGCAGGGTTATGTTCCTCGGGGAGGTATTCCCTTCTCTCAATTGTAAGATTATGCAACATTGCACATGTTACAAAAATAAGAGCACACTTCTCGGGAGCAAACCGCAGCTCCAGGTGTAGGCTGGAAAACTTTCATTTCAACAGTCCAATTGCTTGCTCAACCATTACCCTGGGTTTTTTTAGAGCCACATTGTAGCGATTTTCAGCTAGTGTTGCTGGTGCTAGGTAAGGACTGACAAAAATGACTTCAGAGCATTTCGAGAATCTCCAATGAGTTGGTCCAACATGTTGACCTGCATTTGTACATAAAGCAAAGCAATTTGTATCATTTGTCATGTCTGAATGCATACCATATATTCATCTTACTTTTATAATATTTTGTAATTTAACTTCATCATAGGAAATCCAGTTCGTGGCTCAATTACCTACACCAGTATTAGTCTTATAACCAGTGTTATGTTATGTATATGCTTACCACCTTCCAACATTTGGCAGAGGTCTTACAGTCTGAATATTCTGGAATCATGGACGGATCCAGGCCACTTTGCCACAAGGTTGATCAGTTTAAGATTTGCATCGCACAGAACCTACACAAAAATAGTTTGACATAGCAACTCACATTTTAAGCAGTGTATTGTCTAAACTGTGACATAATTATTATATATATTCAAAGAATTTTTTTTCATTTATCAGGCAGTTGATGTCATGGTAGTTCTTAAGACACATAAGAGGCCTCGTGTAATGAACGGACCTGTATCTTCACTAGAGTCCCGTCTACTATGCCGATGCACAACCGGGAAATCCTTAGTGACATGTCATTATTCCCCACATCATTAGAAATAGGAAATTATTGCTATGATAGATATTATGTTTGTTTTCAATCGGTCTGGATACACGACGGTCTAAACAGTTGACTAGTTTTTTGTTTCCATATCGCCTGACGTGATGATTACAATTAATGAATTTATATACGTTCATTATTTAAATTTTTATTCACTAGATGGCGATTCCTCAGTGTTTGGTTATGAGTCGGGGTGAAGGACATTATTGTGACATTGAAAGTAAAAAGACACTTTTTGTTGATAAACTTAAAAATACAGTGGATAACACTTACCGGCTTCATCAAAGAGTTCCCGGCGCACTCCTCCCTGGTATTCGGAAAATGGATAAAACGATCCTTTTGTCTAAAGAGTGATTTGCATACTTTCCACAAAACTTTGTCGATTGAGATGCTGAAAACAATCCCGCAACCGTAAGCTCGAATGAACTTTTCCCCAAGATTCGCAGTGTTATAAACATCATAAAGAACGGGGGCAGGGCTACTCCACGATCGGTAGGAGTTTCAATGTCTGCTTGAACTAAAAGAACTGGTTCCATAATAAACTTCCTCTTCGGTGAGGTATTCCAAATAGCGCTTTCAAACTAAGTACGGGAGTGATGCATGCACTCTCTCTTAGGTGATAAATAGAACCTGACGTTGGTCTATTGGGCTAATTCCAGAGGGATGTCTCGGTTTAGTATAAGCCTACTATGTTTGAAAAACGACGCAATGTTATACATTTTGAGATCGATTCAAACAACTACTAAACACCAAACATACCCAAGTGATGGAGTTTAAGAATGCAATGATGTTCAAGGACAATTTTATCCCTTTGAGGCGGGGGAATACATCTATGGTAATTAGTTATAGTTTGATAAATGGAAGCGGTAGAAAGTCCGAAACACAGCACCATGTTTGTTTTCAAGACCCGAACATCGCATCAAACAACTACCAAACACCAAACATACCCAAGTGATGGAGTTTAAGAATGCAATGATGTTCAAGGACAATTTTATCCCTTTGAGGCGGGGAATAATACATCTATGGTAATTAGTTATAGTTTGATAAATGGAAGCGGTAGAAAGTCCGAAACACAGCACCATGTTTGTTTTCAAGACCCGAACATCGCGCATGCTCAGAATGACGTGACTAATCGACGACTTTTGCTTCTTGCGACTGAACTCATAAGATACAGCAGATGTTTCAAAGTGCGTCAACGTGCTTCGCAAGCTTATCAGGGAGGCAATGCGGATGAGGCGGCGGGAAATCACGCGACCCAATATATTTCAAAATTGCGGTCATCGCATTGCGATTTTTCGGAAATGATATATAGATGTAATTTCTTCAAGAATCGCATCGATCGGTGGTAAGCTTTTGGTTCGACGCGACATTTTTTTTCACAGGCTCTTGATACATGTTAAACAACGGAACGCAGCAAGAAGCGGACGAAAATGTCTTTATTCATCGCGAAATTGTAATGTTATAGTGCTAGCATCGTGAATAGAATCATTTCTCACTCGTGTAAATAAGTTGTGATTATTTTACCGATTTGTAGACGTAGTAATTGTGTCAGTCCACAACAGTAACCATGGTTCATCGTGCCGTTGTGGTCATGTTCATGGATAGCAATGTCGTCGCTCGGAGTGCTGTGAAATATGTGCTATTGAAACTCTTGGTAAATGGCTAAACATTGTATATCATTTGAATCACATATAATTTTTGTACAGTCTGATTGAATTCAGGAGAGTTATTAATTCATAAACAATCGTGTTCAACGCTATTCCTTTTTTTTATTTTGACAAACGATAACGACGGTATTTCGTTTCCTGGGTCTAAATCGGTTATTCTTCGCCATTTTGTTCTGTAGGAAACAAATTGTGATTGCGATGAAAGATGTGTGAAATGACAGCCAATATTCATTTTGGCTGCTTGCCAGCATTGAGCTGAGATCTCCAAGTTTTTGAATACGGTCTGAGATCGCGGACCCAGCTGAGATCGCAGCCTACGATTGAGAGTATGAGACGATTCTAGTTAAGATGTTTTATGAATACGGCCACATGCTTGATGACTGTCTAATAGACTAGAGGCCATGAGATTAATTGACGAGGGTTCGTCAATTTAGAAAGCCGCTAAATCATCAATAACTCCGCGCTCACACTTCGTAAAAAGATAACTGGTAAGAGGTTTTCCATGATAATCTGTCCCTTAAAAATTGAGGGTGATTTAATTGACATACCTTATTTTCCTAAAAAATGTTAGCTTTTCAAAATATTTGCATAACAGGTAAAATAACAGCTAGGGAACCAAGATACCCAGAAAAGTACGAAGAAACTACATTTGTCAATTACATCACTTAAATGTCTAGAAAAGGAAGACGCATTTCCAGAAATCTCTCAGAAGATAAGTTAAAGACATAGAACAGCAGAAAACTGGAAAAAAACATCCACCTGAAAGAATTTGTAATGCCAACGAAACAGGATTTTGAGAGGGACAGTGGCGACCAAGCATCTATATATGAGACATTCTCAAATTTAGGGGACCACAAATCAGTTTTAATGTGCTCAAATGTACAAGTCTATTTGCGCCTTGTCTCTACATTGTCTCGAATCATGAAAAACGAAATATTGAAAATTTCTTCGTATATCACAACCAGGAAAACAAACATACAAACAAACGAGGCTGCGATTAACGTAAATGTACCAACCTGCCAAAAAGAGGTTGGCAGCGACGGCTGTAGACCGCATAGCCAAGTTCAGTATAATTCTCTAGAATGTGGAATTTCTTTTCGTCAACGCTAAGAAAAATACACTCGTCGTGACAATCACAAAAATTGACAGTTATATTTTGGTTGCGGTTGTCATAGCAACCGCGTTTGTTTCCGAATAGCCGCACGTTTTTCATGATTCATCCATAGCAACGTATTAACTGGTGAAAACATTGTCGCATATTTGTATTTTCTTGGGGGTTTCGACCATGGAGAGTGGCATATTTTCTGCAGCAAAATGGTCTCCGAATTTACCGAGATCTTTTTGACCAATCAAAATATGATTCTGCGTTGTTAAAACTATTTTACATAACAGTGTTATTACCTTTTCTAGCTTAAAAACGATTCAATTAAGCAGATATCGGTAAGGGAATGTTCATTATTTCTCTGATTGGGAGGGCTGAGAAACCAGGGGGAAAGAGGGTTATTGCCCCGAGGATGGGGCTGGGAGTAGGATTACAGGTTTCATTTTACAAATACGTTGTAAGAGAGGGTGGGTCACATTTTGTTATGCCTTCACCCAAATACTGTACAAAGTGCAGCAGTGGAATAACGGAAACCATTCCTTGGGCAGGGGTAGGTGGTGCTGGAGTGCTCGTTAGGTATGTAATTCCATTTTGATGTTGTCAAATTTTTCTTTGAGGCAGTGGGTATGCTACCACGTGGCACACAACTGGTCACTCGTTTGCATTTTTACTGATAATTATTTTTCAAAATGGTGAGTTCTGAATTTACAATGTAAACTGTCAAGTTTGTTTTTCCACACAGATTGGAATAGGGAACTATCAGTATACAGCCTATACATCTGTTATTTATGGTTATGGTAATTGCTGGGTCGGGTTTATTTGTGATAAGATATTGCAAAAAAAAAGCTAATATATGTGTATATCGAGAGATAGTTAATCGAAACTAAATGTTTATAATCCTCAGGTCAGCTTTGAAAGAGTTAATAAGTCTTAAGTGATCTTATTGTAAATAATGTGAAATATAATTATTATTTGACAATTTTAGGATATATGGTTTCTGAAATATTTATGATTGTTTATAAATGCCTCAGTACTGTGCATCATTCAAGTGAGAAGGCCTTGTAAAGATTTTGTTGTTCCTTGCATCAACTTTGGTTGAAATCGGTAACGTAATTAACATAATCTTGCTGTCACATAAGTGGGCGGCTTCCAGATATCAGACAGCAGTAACCACGACTTCGCGGAGTTATGCTGTATTCAATCTTCTGTTTACAGTGATGTTAAAATTTGATGCTTTTGGTTGGATACCAATATGACTTAGACGAATTATGAACAATGCTGCCGGTCGATGACGAACTTGACAGCTGTGTGGTGCCGTTACTGCTTGTTTATCAGTTTGGATTCGTGGCAAAATGTGATCAAAAGAGTTTGGTGTATATTTACAATACTATTGATAACTGGTAGCACCAACGTCAATGATTATAATAATGTATTGGTTTTATAAACCGCCTTTTCTGGCTGCGCAACGTGCAATGTAATTTACATTAATAAGGTTTACAAGCCACCATGGAATAGAATTGTACAGAGCGCGTGCCTACCACAGCAAGCGACGCAGCCCTGGAGACAAGTCTTAGTGTAGATGATAAATCTATGGATGTTATACTGGTTATCGGGAATGTCAGTAGGTGCGCTTGATTGGTCTCACCGGCGTACGCCGAATATCAGCCGGTCACGTGGGCGGCGTGTGCCGATCGCCGGTAACGGTGAATGTTCACTTGTGGCATTTGCGGCGCATGAACAGCGCCACCAAGCGGCACTGACAGCAAGCTTTTCCCGCACTCGTACTGCTACCACTATTTTCTTGCTCCACTCTTAGAGTAGTCGAGAGATTCTTAACTTTAAATAACAGTTTTCATCATGGCAAGCGATTCAATACTAATGTGGCGTGCGAGTGGTAGGGTTCAAATAGCGAAATGGGATGATTATCAGACTTTCCGTTAGCTTAACTTCAGTTATGAATCAGCCACAACTTTTGGCGATAATACCAGGCAGTCGATGGTGACGTTTATAGGTCCCACTTTACGGGATCTCCACAACACCTCTGACTTACTCCAATACCCGCAATATGGTTCCACTTAATGGAACTCACCAATAAAACTTCAGGAAGGCTTTCGTGACAAAACTACTAGTCTTTATTTCAGCTCCAAAAATGCTAACTCTTGGCCCCCTAATTATGAACTATCCATCATCGCCTACACAATGAACGATATGGGTAGTCATACTCTCCCAGGTGTTGTGGGATTTTTAGACGGATCACACATCCCAATTGCAACCCCAAGGACCAATCCTGATCCTTACTATAACAGGAAAAAATTCCATTCAGTCATTATACAAGGCGTTTGCAGAGAAAACCTCTGCTTCACCGATGTTGCTGTTGGATGCCCTGGTAGGATGCATGATGTAAGGGCATTGAAGAACTCCTCCTTATGGGACACAGGATTTCCCAAAACTAACAATGGTGAATGCCACATTATTGCTGATGCAGCATATCCGCTGCACAATTGGCTACTGACACCCTACCGGAATACAGGAAATCTAACAGAGCAACAACTACTCTTTAACAAGACTCTGTCCTCAAAACGGCAATGTATTGAGAGGGCTTTTGGAATGCTGAAACGGCGATTCCCAAAAAATGACTTTAGGCATAGATATTGTTGAAATTGAAGATGTGAGCAAACTTGTATTGGCTTGCTGCGTTTTGCACAATATATGTATGACTTTGATGAAATCCAATTGTGTCAATTTCAGCAACCACAAAGTGTCTCCCTATCCCTTAATATGTGCTTACAGGGTCAGCTGAAGAGAGCTGAAATTACAAATATAGTAACCTGTTTCTCCCAATTGTTGTTATTGGCAAGCTATGCCATATATAATTGACAATTGAATGTCGTAGTAAATAAATCCATTTCATGGAATGTCATTACGTATGCATGACGACGACACTAAATCTAACATTTTTATAGTGAAAAAATCACTTCTTTATTTCTGAAATTAGATCTTTTAGCAAAGTCATTCTTTCTTCGTGTCTTTGGTTGGCAGCCTCTTCCTGGCGAATTGCTGTTTCCTATATGTAACTTAACACCCTTTCAACCCCAGTCTTTCTCCGACGGCCCTCTGTATGCAAACAAATATTTTTCTTAGCAATACTTTTTTAAAGCAGCAATATTGAGAAATATCATAATGCCTACAAATGTTTTTATAATAATGCATCTTTTGCCCTTCCTTTTCTTTTTCTGTGGCACCACCTGAGCTGCTTCTTCATCATCATTATCATCATTGGCTGTGTATCAGAAACAGAACATTATAATCAAGTAAGCCATGCTGGAATACAAAGTTTTCATTGAGATCTGATATGTCTGTATTTACTGAATAAGTACATTCAAATCTGCATTAAATCAGGCCTCACCAACTGGTCTTTTGTTACTCTGAAGGGGTGGTAGATCAGTTCTTAGGTCACACACAAAAGTTTCCTCGAGGGCCCTATCTATGGTTATGGCATTGTTGCCACTCTTACTGTTGTGAGTTATTTTCCACTCATATTTGTCTCTAAACAATACAGTAACTCAAAATCATTTGAAATAGCACATGATTGTTAAAAACTCATTATCGTTGACATATACCCTCCTAAATATGACAACCAATCGACAGCGTTATTCCTGTAAAATTTACCTTGAGTCGACAGTTTTCCGCATCAAATTTGCCAGGGATTGTTTCCTTTACATCGGACGAAATGAGGTTCCACTGGCGCTTACAACCCTTATGTGTTAAATAAGAAGCGAACAGAACCTCTTCAACTGGCTTTGTCCACAATTCTAGGCAACAAAATACTATGTCAATAATTATTTATAATTACACATGCCTCTTGTTTGTATCACAAACCCATATGTATACTTACAATATTTATCGTTTTTGTAATGGTTTGTTAATTTTACATTTTACAGGGCTGTCTGATTCTGAAAATTGAGCATAGAATGTAATAACCAAACAAATGATAAATTACTTTATGTCCGAAATATTTTCAAAACATTTAACCTGATATACAACTTTAACATATGTGCCTCTATAAAAAAAAGCTTTACGAGCACGCCTAATTACTTTGGACCAATGTTTATGTAAGAGTTCATACTACAACTTCTGGTTACGGAACTGACTGACTGACTTCGATATCTCATTTCACTCGCGTGCTGTAGTGATAGGTGCCGTACTCGCTAGAGGCCGTAGTAGACAGGTAGACGAGGTGCCATGTCGACCGGCTTCCGTCCCATATACAGTGCTATGATTTCGAACCTGTTATTTTGGTATAATACGCTCAGTGACTCGGTCAATGTTACTTCTGGCTTAGTTTTAAAATACCATGCAGTAAACGAGGATTCTTCATCACTACATGCTCTGAAATATTGGAAGTTTAACTTCACAATAACGTCATAGCTCATCTTATATGGTTGAGGAGGAAACCATGCAGAGAAAGGCAGCGACTTGAGGTTCGGCACCTGGACTTGTCCGAGCAAGAGGTCTGTTAGCCCTACAAGACGTCTGCGTAGACGTCTTACCGTTTCTCGAAACAACGCAACGCGAATATTTTTAGATCGATTCAGACAACTACCAACACCAAACATACACAAGTGATGGAGTTATAGAATGCAATGATGTTTTACGGACGATTTTATCCCTTTTCCGCGGGTGATTTCATCCATGGTAATTATTTATAGTTTGATCAATTTGGGAAGCGGTAAAAAGTCAGAAACACAGCAACATGTTTGTTTACAAGTTCAAGACCACATGTAGGCAAGGCAACTCGCCCCTGGTGTTTTGATGATCTGATGCCACCTTAGGGGCGAGGGTCCGTATGGCAGAAATTGAGCGTTATAAGCAAATTTGCTCCTTCTGGCAATGCAGACAAGGGACAGTTTAAAAAACATAGATTTTCATATCCATAAATGTCTTTCCATCAATCCTACCTAGAATGCAACAACAGTCATACTCCTTAATCCACAGAATCGACGATATCCAACACAATTTTAAAATTTTTGTCCAACATGGCTACCGCGCGAATCGAAAACATAAGCGATATCATAGCGTATTAACGAGAATATAACGCAATTATGTTGCATTGTGGGAGTCGGCCATGTCGAGTTTTTAAACAATGTTTCATGATGTGCCGTATTTTAGTGCTCAAACAGAACAAGTAGACAAAACTGTAGTAATAGAAACAGTCCTCGTGTCATTTTGTGATATAATCTTGCATTTTGTCACAAATTGTTTTGCTTGGAGGGCTTTGGTAAGTTTTTAGCGAGTTAAAAAGTTATTCTGGCTTCGGAAGCTCCGAAATTTCGCAGGCAGCGCTTCGCCTCTACAGTTGTAAATAACGCGGCGCTGTCAGAGGCGAAGTTTCTTTGCCTAGACCACATGCACTGCGCATGCACAGAAAGATGACGACTCATGCTAAGCCGGGGGGGGGGGGGGCACTTAAGTGTAAAGATATAGTATACATGTGCCGCACGAAGGGGGTGGTTTTTTCGACATCTCGACTTTTACGACGGGTTAGACATTCGCATAATACCTCGTACGATGGAGTATACTTTTTCTCATTCTCAACGAGTATAACGGGTACGGGTTTTCGAGGTCCCGCGGCACACCCCTATCCGAGTTAGGGTAAGTGCCCCCCACTTGGGATGCTAGGCAATGCGGGAAATCGCGAGAATTAATAGTTTCCAAAATGGCAAACTTCGTATCGCGATTTGTTCGGAAACGAACTATCGATGGCATTTATTGAAGAATAGCGTCGAGTGGTGGTAAGTTTTTTGGAGCGAAAGGTCTATTTTTTGTAAAGGCTCTTGATATATGTTATTTTGTAGGTGCGAAATATAGCCCTTCAACCCAAACGAGATCTCGCCGACTTGTGTTTGATGAACTCTTCGTAACGGTATAAATTCATGTTACCGTTACGACCGGAGCTAGAGGTCTGTCAGTCTTAACCATAGGCACATATACTCAGATAGCAGGACAGCTCGAACTGAGATCTCTTGACGGGGCTAAGTATCAACCCGCGTGTTGAAATATCAAGACGCTTTGAAATCTTCTCACCAAAATGACCCCTACTTCATTGTTGCCAACGAGACATACATAGCCTCACTAAATTCAATGCATTGAAGTAAGACAGATTTACCGTGCAATACAATGTTTTTTGTTTTTATTCATGTGGTCACCAGGTCCACGCATTGCAAATATTGCGATTATTGTAAAAATTACAAAACAGCCAACTGATTTGAGTATGATTCCAGTTAACATTGATTAAAATCATTACCATCCCAGCTTAAAAATATCCCCTTCCTCGTGCACAATTTTCCTAGGCAAAAATGTGCATACAACATTCACCTGCTAAAATATCAATCAACAGAATTCAGCCTGGACTTACCTACTCCTTAGCTCTTTCCATTTATTCCATGCCTTTAATTCCTTCTTCTTTTGCCCTTTCGTTTTACTCCATGCTTAGACTTCCTTCCTCTTTTTCTCTTCCGTTTTATTCCATACCTAGACATCCTTCGTCTTTTGCTCTTTCGTTTTACTACGTGCCTGAACTTCCTTCCTCTTCTGTCCTTTCGTTTTACTCCACGCCTGGACTTCCTTCCTCTTTTTCTCTTTCGTTTTATTCCATGCCTAGACATCCTTCGTCTTTTGCTCTTCCGTTTTACTCCATGCCTGGACTTCCTTCCTCTTTTTCTCTTTCGTTTTACTCCATGCTTAGACTTCCTTTCTCCTTTGCTCTTTCGTTTTACTCCATGCTCGGATTCCTTTCCCTTTTTAGACGTCTTTCCTTTAACTCTGTGTCGACACTTTCTGCTCTTTTCTTTTACTCCATGCTTTGATTTCCTTCCCTTTTTAGACCTCTTTTCTTTAACTCTGTGCTTAGATTTCTTTCCTGTTTTGCTCATTTGTTTTACTCCATGCTTAGACTTCATTCCGTTTTTGCTCTTTCGTTTTACTCCATGCTTGGATTTCCTTTCTTTTTTGCTCTTTCCATTCCTTCATATCCTCTTCCTCCTCATTTTTTTATCGGGCCTCCTCCACCATGTTTTTACGGCTGTTTCTTTACGCCTAACCAAACACTCCGTCTAATCTCCTTAGTCTCGATCCATAGTCAACCACATTGTTTTGTGATGGGATGCGTTGGAAACTTGGCCCCTGATTCATTATATTCGGTGCCGGAGGAGCCTTTTTAATGTCTACCGGCACGGAGACATCTCGCTTCTTACGGATTGACGTGGACAAGTGGTCCTGGAAGTCTTTCGCATCTATAACAAATGCAGGTGCGCGGATGTAAGCTTCTTCAACTTACCGATTACCTCATCGTGATCGGCGACCAAATTCATATCAGAACTCTGCAGAACTGCTTCTACACCAGCGGGGCTTGGCATCGGCTCGGCCAAGTCCAGACAGCTACATGGTCTGCGCCACAGCCAAACTCCACACAGCGCCAGACAAATCATGTGATCGATTGCATAACAAATTACGAATACAAATCGAAAGACCAATAAAGACCAACGCCTCCGCTTTATTTTGCAGGAACCGTGGTATTTTTTATGCTGTGTTGATGAATATGTATCTATGCATATCATAACGTAGATATTATAATGAGCACACTTCCTCTTCCTGTCCTTGGATCTTGCAACATGGTGGCAAGCGGATGGACACTACAACCTACACATTTTGGAACCGGGTAATCTGTAGTCAATGATTGAAAAATATTGCAAGTCCTTATGAGCTATCGATTTGGAATGTTCCATGATCAATTCCATTTGACATTTTCTTAAGAGAGCCAAGAAACAAGGCAGATGCTTGTAATTTTAAAAAGCGCGATCGAATCTTCGTGATAAGATTGTATTCTCTACAAAAGGAAAAGT
This sequence comes from Urechis unicinctus, assembly GCA_034190875.2. NCBI lineage: Eukaryota > Metazoa > Annelida > Polychaeta > Xenopneusta > Urechidae > Urechis > Urechis unicinctus. The sequence continues at coordinate 68,549,980 of CM067358.1, read as the reverse complement.
GCAGGAACTACTTCTTCGAGAAGTGAACCTCGATTTGCAAAAGACCGTCGAAATTTGTAGAAACCATGAACAATCTGCACGACATGTTCAAGAAAACACACGGTCTTACGCTATGATTTCTTTTGGGCCCAGGTGCTACAGTGAACTGTATAAACTCACGTTATGTACATAGATCACAAGTGAAGAGAACCACAAGAATGTACACGAAGACAACTTCCAAGTCGCCAAAATAGAAAATCGCGAAGATCTTGGGAATTTGGGTGAAACGACATCAACGGTTGACCCTTCAATACCTCCAAAGATATTACCTTGCAGGAAAATTCCCATATCTATCAGGGGCGTAGCTTCGGAACACCAGAAACAAGATTTGCTTAGAACAGACAGTGATTGATTTGTCGGAATCTACACTTATGGAATGGTTTATAGGCTGTAAACCCCAAGGAAGAGTGCAAACGACTGGAGCCCGCATATTGTAAAGTTCGGGCCGGCCGCGTATTGTAAAGTTCCGTCTTTTAAACATTTCAATGGATGCTTGGTGGGCGCTTTTTCTTTGAAATGTAAACAGGCCAAGATATGTAATCCTACCTTTTTTTCAAATGGCTGTGTTCAAATTATTGCATTAATAACATATAATACACTTAATGTTGTACAGAGACAATAGTGTAGGGGATCAGTGCTTGCCTCGCACCCGGGCATACCGAGTTCGATTCCCCGTGCGGCTGATTTTGTTTTTTAGTTATTTGTCTTTAATTTTAAATACCATTATTTATTATTGTAGTATTCTTTTCCGGGGCATTTGGAACAAGTAGTAAGCTGCGAAAACTCAGCGGTTATTCCAGTCATGAGACTTAAATCTAAGTAAAATGTCATGATATATATGGTCTATGAAACATTCTTATTTGTACTAAATATACGCCAAAACGCACCTCTGACATTCTAAGGTCAATTTTTTTTCGGGGGGAGCATGCCCCTAGACCCCTACAATTCGGCCTACACGTTGATTCCATCCAAGCTACGCCCCTGTCTATTGAGATGCAACGATGCAATTAGTCAACTGGTGGACAGAAACATATTAGTGCCAGTAGATGAACCAACGAAGTGGGTATCACAAATGGCAGCAGCTCGGAAGCCAAACGGAACTATAAGGATATGTATAGACCCACAACCACTTAACAAAGCTCTTCAGAGGGAGCACTACAGACTTCCTACTCACGACGACGTTCTGCCAAAACTGCTAAATGCACAAGTTTTCAGCAAAGTGGATGTCAAAGAAGCTTTTTGGCATATAAAGCTAGATGAGGAGTCTAACCACTATGATCACACTTATTGGTCGATTCCCGTGGACCTTTTGGGTTAAATGTATCCAGTGAAATCTTTCAAAAGAAACTTCACCATGCTTTGAATGACCTGGAAGGTGTCGTGTGGAGCAGATGATATTATAGTATTGGGATTGTGGAACACTCAACAAGAAGCGGATAAGGACCATTCTGCTAACCTTGAAAATCTGCTGAAAAGATGTGAGGAAAGAAAAATCATCTTGAACAAATCAAAGATGCACTTGAAAAAAAATAAAAAATGAATTTTTGGGTCATAGACTCTCAAAAGATGGAATCAGTGCTAGCAAGGAGCAAGTCAAAGCCATTCAGCAGATGCCGATACGTGATGATGTGACTGGAGTGCGTCGTTTGTGTGGGATGATTCAATATCTTGCCCGATACACTCCAAACTTGGCTGACGACCTATCCATCGATTGACAAGGAAGGACACTGATTTTGTGTGGTATGAAGAATGCGACCAAGCATTCAAAAAGCTCAAACTCAAAATGTCCAAATCACCTGTTCTCACATACTACGACCCCAAAAAGGAACTCGTTCTCCAAGTTGACAGCTCAGAGAAAGGTCTTGGTGCTGTGTTAATGCAGGATGGAAAACCTACAGAGTATGCTTCAAGAAATTAAAGGAGTAATGAAAGGAAATGGTCACAACTGGAAAAAGAAACACTAGCTGTTGTATTTGGTCTTGAGAAGTTTAACCAATATACCTACGGGAAGGAAGGTAATAATACACAATGACCACAAACCTTATAAAAAACATCCTAGCAAAACCTCTGAGCCAAGCAACCAAAAGAGTACTGTTGTATCCCTGCTGTTCGAGGTGTTATTTGTTCACATATTGCTATAACGTGATGGCAATAATAAAGATAGCTCACGCTACCAGGGTCTGATTACAACATGGTGGCAGCGGTTTCAACCCATGTTAACAGCGCTCACATGCCATTGACGGTACAATTTACTATCACTTTAGGTGAAAGAGCATAGTGGGTAACTATGTAGTATAATTTAGCTTTAACACATGTACGCTACACACGGTGCAGACTGAAGTTAAAGATTGCTACAAAATCCATTCGTTTAGAAGAGCGACGGAAAAACAAGAAGCCCATAGCATATTTGATCAGCTGTCAAATATTCGAGATAACCATGGCGACTTACCATATTCCAGCACCTTCACCTATGTCATTGGTTGGGGATGTGGCTAGTAATTGGCGAGACTTTGAAACAGCTTGGGAGTACTACAGTATTGCCACTGAGCTTGATAAAAAGTTGACAAATGAAGATACAACTGTCAACGAGGCTGGGGGCCTACAAGTTGCGGCAACATTGTGCTCCGTGATGGGGACAGAATGCCTGAAAGTCATGAATAGTCTCCCTACTCTCACGGCTGAGAACAAAAAGAATCCCAAGCAAATTCTTGATGCATTACGAGCTCACTTCATTCCTCAAAAGCATGTGCTGTACGAACGCTTCAAATTCAACACAGCCGTTCAGAAAGGAGAAACAGCTGGTGAGTTTCTGATACGACTCCGTCAACTTGCAGAATCATGTGAGTTTGGAACCCTAAAAGACAGCCTTATTCGGGACCGATTAGTTATTGGGACTACAGATGATGCATGCAGGGACAGACTTCTTCGAGAAAGACCTGTTCCAGACCTCAGCAGATGTATTGAGCTGTTACGGGCTAGCGAACTCTCAAAGTCCCACAAGCAAGCCTTGTCAGGGAACACACCTGCATTTGTTGACTACTTGTACAGGAAAAACAAACAGCAGTCAGGAAACCATCTGAAATCAACGAAAGGAGTACATACAAACTCCAAACCTTCAGGTCGACCTCCAAGTCAAGGTCAATGTCAAGGTCAGATCAAAAGCCAGAATAACAGACAGTCAGCCTGTCACTGGTGTGGTAAACGTCCTTGCCATAAGAGATCTGACTGCCCTGCTAAGGAAGCTATCTGCAATAAATGCAAAAAGAAAGGACATTACTCTGCTGTCTGCAGATCATTCAAATCAATCAACGAAATGAGCTCAAATGTTGACTACGTTGATATACCTTTGAACATGGAATCACAGTTCTTGGGAGAAATCCATTCAATACCAGATAACTTTTGTTCTGCAGATCTACATGTCAACGACAACCCTACGAGTTTTAAACTAGATAGTGGAGCTAAAGTGACCATAATCAGCGACTCTACTCCTTGGATAAAAAATGTTACTCTCCAACCCACTACAAGGGAATTTAGAGGACCAGGAGATGTACCACTCTCACACTTAATCTGTGGTGAGCTGAATCATGCACAGCTGAAAACGGGTGATGCTTCAGTTACAGAGACAGTTTATGTCATGAAGGGACAGAAACACAATTTGCTCAGCAAAAACAGCAATCCAGTCTCTCAGTCTCCTGACACCATCATCCCATGTGTACTCTGTGGAGACCACTCCCGACTTCAAGCAAGAGTTCCCTCAGCTCTTTATCGGACTAGGCAAGCTTAAGAAGGAAATAAAGATACATCTACGCCCTGACACCATTCCTACCTGTCTATATACACCAAGGCGAGTTCCCCATCCACTGGTGAAGAGGGTGGAAGATGAACTCAAGTCTATGGAGAAAGCTGGTGTTATTTCTGCAGTGAGTGAACCAACAGAATGGTGCTCGGGTATGGTGTGCGTTCCTAAGCCAAACGGTAAAGTGCGCATCTGTGTAGATCTTACAGCACTTAATAAAGCAGTCAAACGAGAGGTCCACCCAATGGCAAGTGTGGATGAAAATCTTGCAAAGCTTCAAGACAGCTGCATCTACTCTAAACTAGATGCCAATTCTGGATTCTGGCAGATTGCATTGGACAATGACTCAAGATTGCTAACAACCTTTGTCACACCCTTCGGGCGTTTCTGCTTCAATCGCCTGCCCTTTGGGATAAGCTCAGCACCGGAAATATTCCAGCGCACTATATCACAGCTTTGGAAGGGCTAAAGGGAGTCGTATGCCACATGGATGATATTCTTATCCATGGTCGCAACCAACAGGAACATGATCAACGAGTAAGAATGGTTTTGACAAGGTTACAAACTGCTGGTATCACTCTCAATGATAAATGCGAGTTTTCAAAGAAAAGAATAACCTTCTTGGGGCACATCCTGTCGGAGCATGGTATTGAAGCAGACCCAGCAAAAACCGAAGCAGCAGTAAGAAACTTCCCAACACCCTCCAATGTTACAGAACTCCAGAGGTTTAACGGCATGGTCAATCAGTTGGCAAAATTTATACCAGACTTAGCATCTATCAATGAGCCTCTGAGACAACTGCTGCGGAAAGAGCAACAGTGGCTCTGGGATACACCACAAGAGATGGCATTCGAGACAATCAAACAGAAATTGATATCTACAGAGGTCCTAGCACACTATGACACAAAGAGGCAAACTATAGTGGCTGCAGATGCTAGCCAGAATGGGCTTGGGGCAGTACTTCTTCAGGTGGATGATTCTGGGCGTCGACGTCCCATTTGTTATGCGTCCCGATCCCTAGCCCCACATGAACAGCGATATGCTGTTATCGAAAAGGAAGCCCTGGCTGCCACATGGGCATGCGATAAATTTGCTGATTATGTGACTGGCACGCATTTCACGCTCGAAACAGATCACAGACCTTTGGTACCTCTGCTCTCTTCTACAGATCTCTGCAAACTACCACCAAGAGTTCTGCGATTTCGACTGCGTCTAATGCGGTTCACTCCAGATGTTAAGTATGTGCCTGGATCTATCCAGACTACTGCTGATGCATTGTCAAGAGCACCTACAGTTTCCGCGAATGAAGGTGATGCACTCTTAGAGGAGGTAGAAAGCTTCAAAGACTATGTCATCAGTTATCTTCCTGCCACAGAGAATCGTCTGAAAGAAATTAAGGAAGCTCAGGATGCTGATGCAATATGCAGCCAAATTAAGCAATTCTGCAGGGAAGGGTGGCCAACCATCATGCCACACCAGCCCTTACTCAAGCCTTATTGGGAACAAAAGCAACACCTAACTGTTTTGAATGGGTTGCTAATGTACAATGCCAGATTAGTGATACCCCAGACCATGCAACTGGAGATATTAGATCAGCTGCATCAGGGTCACCTGGGGATAACAAAATGTAAAGGTCGGGCCAAAGACAGTGTATGGTGGCCCCTAATAACCAAACAGATCGAAGCAATGGTCCACAAATGCAATGTGTGCATGCTACACAGACCCCAGGTCAAGGAACCACTCATTCCACTCTCCTTCCCAGACCAAGGAGCATGGGATCGTGTTGCAACTGACTTATTTGAGTTGAACAAAAAACAGTTTATCCTTGTGGTAGACTACTCTTCAAGGTGGTTTGACATACGCCAACTCCACCACACAACCTCTAGTGATATTATAAAAGCTCTCAGTGAGATCTTCTCAACACACGGTATACCCATATTGTAGTGTCTGATAATGGACCACAGTATGCATCTAAGGAATTTATGCAGTTCTCAAAAGAATGGGGGTTCACACATGTAACATCTTCCCCAATGCGGCCTCAAAGCAACGGTGAAGCAGAGAGAGCCGTTCAGACAGCCAAAAACATACTAAGGAAGAATGCAAACCCTTACCTAGCATTATTGGCATACAGAACGGCCCCCCTACTCAATGGGAAAACTCCCAGTGAAATTCTGATGAATCGCAAATTGAGAACAACTCTGCCTACCACACGAGACAATCTCCTCCCTAAGAGAGTAGATTTTAATGCCTTGAGAGACAAAGAGAATGCATATAAGGAGCAATATGAGCGGGACTACAATCACCGCCACAAAGTTGTAGCCCTCCCAGCACTTAATGTTGGCGACAAGGTTTACATACGTGATGAAGATCGTTATGGTGAGATTGTAGAAAGACTCTCTAACCCAAGATCCTACAAGCTAGTTACAGACCATGGGACAAAATATTCGCAGGAACCGTGACCTCCTGATTGCCACAGGAACTGATGTTGCAGAAGATAACCGAATCTCCTCACCAAAGCCTCAACAACTTGAATCACCCAAACCATCTTTGGCTGTAACTCCATCTTCACTTCTTCCAGAAAGCTCCTCATCTGCATCTGACAAAACTTTATTGCCAACTCCTGATGTCCAATCCAAAACTTCCAGTCCAATCGCTGTGAGACGGGATTCTGACCCCAGTAGTCCGGTCGTATTTCTAGCCGTGGACGTGTGATTAAAGATCGGGTCATCCCGAGTATGTAATAATGTTAGTGACTATGTTTCTTACCAGTTCGGTGAAGTTCAGTTGACTTTCTTCCTTACATGCAAGATACTGTCTTAACTGTTAATGTTAATTATTGTTAATACAACATTACGTTAAAGGATTTGGAATAATCCTGAAGAGGGGATGTTGTATCCCTGCTGTTCGAGGTGTTATTTGTTCACATATTGCTATAACGTGATGGCAATAATAAAGATAGCTCACGCTACCAGGGTCTGATTACAACAAGTACAATCCCTGATGATGAGAATGTTCAGATATGACTACGATTATATCTGGATAAAAGGAGAAAATCTGTATTTAGCAGACACTTCAAGTCACGCTTACCTGGAAGTGCAGGGTGACAACCCTGACCAAAGAATCTGTGCTGTTTCCCAAATTGACATTCCGGACAAGAAAGCAAAGGAAATCCAACAGGCTACAGCCATGGACGAACAATGCCAAATAATAATATACTACACCCTGAAAGGCTGACCAGAGCAAAAACACAAAATAGGAGAGGAAACCAGAGGATTCTACGATATCCGAGATACATTATCATACGAAAACGAAATGATCTTCAAAGGGGAACGTGTGAACATCCCCAAGAGTCTTCGTAAACAAACTAAACAAAACTTATACTCATCGCACAATGCAGCAGATACAATGATGCACCGAGCCAGGGAAACAATTTATTGGGCTGGATGACAAAAGAAATTCAGATTTTGTCTGAAGAATGCAAAGTCTGCAAAGAGAACAAACCAGCCAACCCCAAAGAACCACTCATTATGCATGACATAGCTGAACAACCATGGGAGAAAATTGGTTGCGATCTGTTCCAGCTTGAAGGTCGCGATTACCTCGTAGTGGTGGACTACAACACAAATTTCACTGAAGTGGAATACCTTAGTCGGAATGTGACAAATGCAATTGAAAAAACATGTGCCAGATATGGAAGTCCCAAACTACTCGTTAGTGATAATGGTATACAGTTCACATCCCGTGAGTTCAAAAAGTTTGTAGAAGAATGGAAGATTGAACACCGAGTGTCTTCACAATACCATCAACAAATCAATGGCAAGGCTGAAGCAGCCGGAAATATCATCAAGAACATGATGCGGAAATGCTTGAAAGAAGGCACATATATGTTCATTTAGCACTGCTAAAACAACTCCGCGCTCACACTTCGTAAAAAGATAACTGGTAAGAGGTTTTCCATGATAATCTGTCCCTTAAAAATTGAGGGTGATTTAATTGACATACCTTATTTTCCTAAAAAATGTTAGCTTTTCAAAATATTTGCATAACAGGTAAAATAACAGCTAGGGAACCAAGATACCCAGAAAAGTACGAAGAAACTACATTTGTCAATTACATCACTTTAATGACAAGAAAAGGAAGACGCATTTCCAGAAATCTCTCAGAATATAAGTTAAAGACATAGAACAGCAGAAAACTGAAAAAAAACATTCACCTGAAAGAATTTGTAATGCCAACGAAACAGGATTTTGAGAGGGACAGTGGCGACCAAGCATCTATATATGAGACATTCTCAAATTTAGGGGACCACAAATCAGTTTTAATGTGCTCAAATGTACAAGTCTATTTGCGCCTTGTCTCTACATTGTCTCGAATCATGAAAAACGAAATATTGAAAATTTCTTCGTATATCACAACCAGTAAAAACAAACATACAAACAAACGAGGCTGCGATTAACGTAAATGTACCAACCTGCCAAGAAGAAGATAGCAGCGACGGCTGTAGACCGCATAGCCAAGTTCAGTATAATTCTCTAGAATTATAGCAACCGCGTTTGTTTCCGAATAGCCCGCACGTTTTTCGTTATTCATCCATAGCAACGATGATAATTTTGTCGCATATTTGTATTTTCTGGGGTTTTTTCGACCATGGAGAGATGGATATTTTCTGCAGCAAAATGGTCTCCGAATTTCCCAAGAAATTCGAAAAAGAGCTTTTTGACTAATCAAAATATGATTCTGTGCTGTTAAAACTATTTTAGATAACAGTGTTATTACCTTTTCTAGCATAAAAAAAAGATTCAATTAAGCAGATACCGGTAAGGGAATGTTCAATATTTCTCTGGTTGGGAGTGCCGAGAAACCAGGGGGAAAGAGGGTTATTGTCCCGAGGATGGGTTTGGGAGTGGGATTACAAGTTTCATTTTACAAATACGTTGTAAGAGGGGGTGGGTCACATTTAGTTATGCCTTCACCCGAAGACTGCACAAAGTGCAGCAGTGGAATGGCAGAATCCATTCCTTGGGCTGGGGTAGGGGGTATGGAGTGCTCGTTAGGTATGTAATTACTGATATTTTTTTTTTCAAAATGGATCTGAATTTACAATATAAAATGCCAAGTTTGCAGCTTTTTTTTTTTGGGATTTTCCACACATATTGGAATAAGGAACTATCAGTGTACAGCCTATACATCTGTTATTTATGGTTATGGTAATTGCTGGGTCAGGTTTATTTGTGATAAAATATTGCAAAAAAAACTATAATATATGTGTATATCGAGAGCAGAAGTAGTTAATTGAATCCAAATGATTATAATCCTCAGGTCAGCTTTGAAAGAGTTAATTAGTCTTAAGTGATCTTACTGTAAATTATGTGAAATGTAATTATAATTTGAAAATTTTAGGATATATTGTTTCTGAAATATTTATATTTGTCTATAAATGCCTCAGTACTGTGCATCATTCGGTTAAAATCGGTATCGTGATTTTAGCCAATGGTGGAATTAAACCCGGACATTTTTTATGAGCAAATTACTTGATAGCTACCTTAGCAATAATTCCCAATAAAACCGAAAATGCAATCCTTATAAATGGATTAATTTTCAAATGAACTAATTCATTGGACGTAAAGCCACTAAGATGGAATTAAGAGATTTTGTAATTTACACAATCTTGCTTTGATGCTTTCGGTTGGATACCAATATGTCTTTGACGATAGATAAACAATTATGAAACATAATGATAACGTAGTGATAATGTACACTTTGCCAAATTATATATAATAGTCTTAATTATGTATAGAGGACTCACACCGACCGGCTATGCGCTGAATGTGCGAATGAGCTGAAACACATTGCCGTAAACAGGTAGCGCTAAAAAAAAGAAGTGCATGATACAACGTTCCGCGGCTCGGCGTGAAGCCGCTATTATTGAAGATGAATGTCTGTAGACAGGCGCCTAACGGCATACGACACCCTTGGTGAACGGTTCCATGATGGTAAATTCAAAGAAGAGGACGCAATCAGTTGTGATATAATAGCAGTACTTAATGTAGCCCTACAAGACGTCTGCGTAGACGTCTTACCTTTTTTCGAAACAACGCAATGCGAATATTTTTAGATCGATTCAGACAACTACCAAGCACAAAACATACACAAGTGATGGAGTTATAGAATGCAATGATGTTTTACGGACGATTTTATCCCTTTTCGGCGGGGGATTTCATCCATGGTAATTATTTATAGTTCGATCAATTTGGGAAGCGGTAAAAAGTCAGAAACACAGCAACATGTTTGTTTACAAGTTCAAGACCACATGCATTGCCCATGCGCAGAATGACGAAGTCTAATGCTAAGCCCGGGGGGGGGCACTTAAGTGTAATGATATAGTATACATGTGCCGCACGAAGGGGGTGGTTTTTTGACATCTCGACTTTTACGACGGGTTAGACAATCGCATAATACCTTGTACGATGGAGTATACTTTTTCTCATTCTCAACGAGTTCAACGGGTACGGGATTTCGAGGTCCCGCGGCACACCCCTATCCGAGTTAGGGTAAGTGCCCCCCACTTGGGATGCTAAGGCAATGCGGGAAATCGCGAGAATTAATAGTTTCCAAAATGGCAGACTTCGTATCGCGATTTGTTCGGAAACGAACTATCGATGGCATTTATTGAAGAATAGCGTCGAGTGGTGGTAAGTTTTTTGGAGCGAAAGGTCTATTTTTTGTAAAGGCTCTTGATATATGTTATTTTCTAGGTGCGAAATGTAGCCCTTCGCGAGATATAGTCCAAACTAAATATCGCCGACTGTGTTTTGACTAACTGTTCGTAACGGTATAAATTCATGTTACCGTTACACCGGAGCTATACTTAATGGAAAGAAATATTGTCACGCTCTTTTTAGATTGATAATGAGGAAACTAAAGCAAGAAATTTGACCTTCTCACTAGTCAAACAGACTTTCGGTGGTTCGATAACATGATAACAATTATTCGTTATGCCCCCTTCGCCTGTTAAGCTTCAATAGTAAATTTGATTTATGAAAATACTTTTCCCAAGCAGCAAGAGGTCTGTCAGTCTTAACCGTAGGCAAATATACTCAGCAGGGCAGGTCGTATCGTCAGTTTAGAGCTCGAACTAAGATCTCTTGACGAATTTTCAGAAATGATATATCGATGGCATTTATTGAAGAGTGATTTAGCGTCGAGTGGGTTTTTTTTGGTGCGTCCGGTCTTTTTTTTTTTTTACAGGCTCTTGATATGTTATTTTCTAGATGCGTCCTGCAGCACTTAAACCCAAACGCGTTTTCGCCGACGCGCGTAAAATGTTGTATCAGAACGGTATATATTCATATTACCGTTCGACCGGAGCTAGGTATCTACCCGCGTGTTGAAATATCAAGACGCATTGAAATCTTCTCACCAAAATGACACCCAATTCATTGTTGCCAACGAGACATTCATAGCCTCACTAAATACAATGCATTGAAGTAAGACAGTTTTACCGTGCAATACAATGTTTTTGTTTTTTATTCATGTATAATTTTTACCCTCATCAAAGTGTTGAGAGAAACCATGCCTACAACATGCCACACTTTCTGTCATTGTTAAAATCAACAGAGCACTAACCCACAACCAGTAATACTAGAAAATACTCACCACAAATACCCTCCCAATAAAACAAGCCGAAGATAACAAATCTACAAATTGTCAGCGAAAAAACGGTGCACTGATTGCCCAAAAAAACCGTACACATAAGTCAGAACCAGTTACAAGCACAAGTTACAAGTGGGTTGGCATTGTACAAGACGTGCAAGGATAACAAACTCTGACCCTGGGTCACCAGGTCCACCCATTGAGATTATTGCGATTATTGTAAAAATTACAAAACACCACAGCAAATTGATTTTAAAGTATGACTCCAGTTAACAGCGATACAATGATCTGTTTCTGTCTAAAAACATCACCATCCCAGCTTAAAAAAACCCCTCTTCCTCATGCACAACTTGCCAAGTCTCAGATGTGCATACAACATTCACCTGTTAAAATATCAATCAACAAAAATCAGTTAGCAACACTCTAACAATCATACAAAAGGTTAAATGGTTTACACTGACTAGAAAATATATTACAAACAATATACACAAAACCAGCACATCTATTACAAGAGATAAGGCTTCATTGGTAAGATCAATCCACAGGGCAAGTGCCATCACCAAAGCATTCAATTCTTCATTAGGAAACTACAAGTGATAACTGAATTTAAGTACAAGGCAGGACTACAATACTAATGGAAAAAGGCTCTGCCAATATTTGCCGGCTAGGGAAAACAATGCAACACCCAGAAATACACAAGCCAAGTAGTGGCGCAACCATATTCATTTCCAGCCAACATAAACTTGTCATTTATTTCATTAATTTGCACAACTGAATTATCATCCCTCGCACAAAAGCCCCCAGAATAAAGATGAGACCAAATGTGAAGAAAGTGCACTAGTATATCATCTACCATGCTAGGCTGAGATCATGCCAACACCAGGCCATGTACAGGGGGCTTTTCTCAAATATACACCTCCAGACAAAAAAAATAAATCAATGAGCAAAAATACTCTCCATTTGCAACTATTCTACCAAATCCAGCAGTATGTTGGGAAGTCGAGGGAGGAGTAATACAAATTGTTTACGAGGTCACCTTAATTTCATGAAGGACTTTATAACTGTATGCTAAATCAACATGTAACTGGCGAGTAATATAGACACAGGGGGAATGCATGGGGCAGACAGCATAAAGCACAAGCCCTGCTGCAGTCAAAAACACTTTAAACAACCAATGGCACCAGACTCTACCCCCCTAACTACCTGGATAATTTTGATTAAATCCTGGTTAAATGAGATACAGACTTGATTAAATGCAGTTTTAACTCGGAGAGACAAATAAGCAGAGGGGGAAAGCTACACACATTATGTGATGCCGAGCATAGTGCAGGATGTGTGTGTACTATAGATATTGCTGTGTGGCATCGACTCTTCCCTGGCCAACTAACCTCCTCAAAGTAACCTGATTGTCTGGGAGAAAAAGCACCCCTACCCTTCCCTGACCAAGGGACATTGATATGACTAACCCATTATCTAGATGTCATAAGCAAAAGATCACAGCAACACGGACCCACAGTAAGCATTGTGACCTGGGAGTGGACGACAAGCTCCCAGCACTAAAATCACCTTAAGTGCAAGTAATAGTTGACAGAACTTGACAAATAAAGCTCATTCAGCAGGGTCTTAATGCCATGTTATCAGTACACCATAGCTGCTCAAACACTGATTTCCATAATTCATGCGAGGTAGCTTGAGATAAATTTGACATATGACCTCACAAACAAACAAAAAACCCCACAAATTTCCCTCCAAATCACTGTAATCAACACAATGTCATTCAGCCTCGTAAAGTCTCCAAGATCTTTCAAGCCTGACTCGAGTGAAAATATCCAGAAGGGTTTTCCTATTATCAGCACAAAGCAGCCCATAGCTAGGTAGAGGTCATCTGCCACAATGTTACATCATAGAGAGTATATGAGAGCTACAAGAAGGTGGTTCATAAAGAGATGATTCCACACAGTGATTTGAGCAAATTAGACTCTATCCTAACTCAGTGTGTATCTGTGATGGTGTGTCTATTTCCCAATAAGCCACAGAACATAATGACGTCCACCCAACATCCATGCAATGAAAGCTACTACACAAACCATGATTTACTTGTTCGGCAGCGAGTTATAATGCTCACTACTGCTGGCACCAAAAGACGGACTGATCCCAATAAAATCACACATGCACACTTTGTCTGACCTACGTATATCAATGATAACATAACACCACACTCCTATGAATCTAGTATTATATATGTACACACACACACCCTGAAATGCTGAATTATCTACATCAAATACTTAACTTGTTAATAATACCATTACGTAAACTGTGACCCAGGAAAAGAGATAAAAATAACCACTAAGATTGTGCATCTACCTAGAATATTAGGATTAATACACGATAACTGAAACCTAAGCAATCTAACAGGTTAATTAAAATAGGATCAAACTTGGATCCATCAGCAAGCAACACTAACTTGATTCAATCCAAATATAGAACTAGATATTCCTCTAACTTCACTCGCTATAAATGACAATAAGTGTCAGAATTATGTATGTATGTATGTATATATATATATATATATATATATATATATATATATATATATATATATATATATATATATGTATGTATGCATGTATATATATATATATATATATATATATATATATATATATATATATATATATATATATATATATATATATATATATATATATATATATATATATACATACACACACACACACAGGTAAGTTCAATTCTAAACTCAAGGAACAAGAGCAGGATCTCTCTTTTAAGCTCTGCAATAATTTTTTCAGCCTTACCATAATCACTGGGAGCTTACAATTCAAGTTTTGACATTGCTATATGAATATATAGATATATTTATATGTATATATATATTTATATACATGACATATCCGACCTCATAAATAATTAAGTCATGCAATGGGTATAGAAAGTACCACTCAATCAATCATGCAATTCATTTTAGATGTGTTCATATAATTTTTCTGTCTCTGAAAACTAAAATTTGTCCTGATCACTACCCACAATAAATCCGTATTTGGTATTACAATAACAAATCACATGAATGAGTTACTCACTACAAAGCACCCTTGTTTTCTCGCTCAATTAAATACCATTGTGCAAATCACACAGTCGAGATAAAAAATATGTACAATCTTAATTTGTTTGGTCAAATCAACCAAATGCACACAGTCATAAATTACTGGCTCCATAAGTAACAATCAAGCACAACAGAAAACCACTCCCATACCTCTGCTGCCATGGAAACCAGTGTTCCTCCTCCTAATTCAAATCGAATTTTAACTTCATTAAAATAGGGGAATAGGGGAAATACAGTTACACACAGGATTGGAGGGGGGTCACTCTTAAGCAACCAGACTTGGGTAAACAGTATTTGAAAGTTACAAGCCTAAAGTCGACATAATGAACCTAACAGTAAACAAGTGGGAGAGCGAATATATAAATATATATATGTATATGTATATGTATATATATATATATATATATATATATATATATATACATATATATATATATACACATACATATATATATATATATATATATATATATATATATATATATATATATGCATATATATAAAACACCCAAGCGGAAAACAGATAATACACAACAGTTGCCAATATGATAAACCAACGAGGACAAATCACACAGGTGATATAGACCAATTACAACATAAATTCAAACACACCATACAGAATAATTATAAAAATAGACAATAATATGTAAAGCCCACGCACATGCACACATGCAAGCTAACTCCCATCCTTGCATTAAAACCCTTTATTGCAAGAATTGGTCAAGTTACCCCCAGGACAAGAGGCAAGGTGGCACATGTTAAATGCTTCCAAATTAGCGCTGACACTTCTGATAGAACATCCCTGTACAACAACACAACTTAAGGAATCACAACATTTTTTCTGTATATCATCATCATCACCATCATTATGAGGAACAGGTGCTGTAAGACAAAACCCAGGCTAATATACACCACATGAAATTGCCACAAAGCTGGACCAAGGGCAATTACCTTAAAACCATGAGCTAAAAGCAATCGGTGAATTGGAAGGAAAATACACGATACGTGCAGAAAAAAAACACGTACCAAGTGTTCTAGCGTTGGCATTTAACTAGGCTACTCTCAAAGATTTGCGGCTAGATTTCCACACAAGACAAAGATACGCACCAAGGCACGGCCATCAATGTACACTTGACATATACCCATAACACGCCTAGGAATATATACTATATAACATTGTTAAGAGAAATTGGATAAAAGTCATAACTTGTGATATGCAAATATTCATATATGTATAGATAAATATTAAAATCTTTTTCACTCTGCATTCAGTCTAAAAAATACTCCATAGAAATACATCATGGAAAGCGGCTTATAAGATATAGACTGATCTACACGCAGGCGTGCTTCCACCCTAAACACTGTTCCACTGTGATAAAAAAAGTTAGGAGTAACGCTATTTGAGGAGAGCAAAAGTAGCCCCTCCCTAACACCAACAACAAGAGGTGACAGCCATCAAAGTAAACATCTCAAAAGCTTCTTCCCGATGCCTTGCATGTGAGCTAAGTCTTTGTAGTAATCCCCCAACCCCCACTTGTGTTTGATTTGGCCAATCCACTGCATCCAAGCTGAAGCTACCATTAGGTGTACATCCTATACAGACACACATGATTTACAGACATTCATAACATACAGGTGATATGCTTAAGACATTAAGGATAACGCCAATATCTATATATACTACACACCCGTACAGTGTTGTACTAACCAGGTCCAAACCTGTATATTACCAGATAAAGAAAGCCCTTACATTAGGTGTTACACATCAAGGTTTCAAAGCACACCATATGTTAATTGCTGGAAACTAAATTAATTAGGGAACGCCCTGAATTGGTTACCGTGACCACATGTACAACATCAACAACCAGACTTCAAAAAGCCATTCATGCAGTGTCATTATCCGCTTAACATCAATAAAATCAACCCCCCAATCTAACGGGATTTTTCTAAACAAATAAAATTGCTGTCCAAAAGCCACGTTTATCCTCAAGCACAAGGGGTTTGAAATATGAACCATGTCGGATATCACAAAGGTCAACGACAAAGGTCAAGCTAACCTGGAAGCAAAATACACCTTTAGAGGATACAAAAATCAGAGAGTAAAAGCTAAACTATGCATTGCCCTATATGGAGGATGGGCAAGGGATGGTGAGAGGAGGGACAGCTGGTTGCCAGCTGAGTCAGCGTACCCTGAGATGAGCCATGCAATCGGCAAGCCCACTGCCTGCTGCAGCAGCAACCAGCCCCTGTGGTTGTCACTCGTGGGGGAAAGTCTGGTAGAAGTAGTGATAGGGCCTTGTCTTGGAGGGGCTGAGGGGGTAGGCGGTGTAGAGGCCACAGGAGGCTGGTGATGCAGTGGCGTAGCTGGGTCCTGCTGCTGCTGCGGCCGCTGCTGCAGCGTACGTGGGTGAATGGAGCACGGGATGGAGATGTGCTGGAAGAGGCTGTGCTGTGGTGGTATAGGCCAACTGACGCGGACTCTGGTGAGCTGGTGGGGGAGGGCCGTTTGTGGAGGAGAAGGGTGTGTACTGATGGTGACCAGTTGCCAGAAGATGGGCTGCAGCAGCTGCCATCTGGGGCTGTAATACACCCAGACCCCCACCAGCCAGGAATTTGTGCTGTGGGCTGTTCCGTCCTCCTCCCACTGGTACTCCACGACGGTGCTCCCCTCTGTCAAACACAGCGAGTGTTAAATCAACACCGGCAAGGTGAAAATAATGCAAGCCATATTGAAACATGACCTATCCT
Source organism: Urechis unicinctus (assembly GCA_034190875.2). NCBI lineage: Eukaryota > Metazoa > Annelida > Polychaeta > Xenopneusta > Urechidae > Urechis > Urechis unicinctus. The sequence continues at coordinate 68,532,620 of CM067358.1, read as the reverse complement.
GAACCAATCACCAACAAGAAAAAGAAAAACCTAATATATATACAAAATAAATTGGTGCTGGTTCGTGACGGGCCAATATTTATTTGACAAATTTCCAGACAAATTCCAGTTAATTTACAACAGAACATATTCAGAATTTATTAAGTCTAGCTTGCGAAAGAACCAGTTCATTTTTTGACAAATTCCCTGAACAATTAAAGCTTTTTTAGATTAGAAGATATTCAGAGGCCAGTTCAGTAAAGAAGTATTCAGAAAATGCATATAACAGGAAGGTGATAGGTAGCTTGGTTACCTGTGCGCGTCTCCTCCGTGGGCCAGCATGGTGTGTGTGGGTGAGGCGTGTAAGGCCTGTCGACCAGACGCAAGCGATGCCAGGTTCAGATTGCTTGGCTTGTACTTGTGTGGCTGGCGATTGTGACCACCACCGCCGTGGCGAGTAGGCTTAGAGTGAGCTGACGACACAGTGTTGGATAAGGACGAAAGTGCTAACTCAGCGACGTCAGTGGTGGTAGGAGAGATGAGCTCGAGTTTGGTGGGCTGATGTTCCTCACCGGTGTCCACTTTGAGTGGAGGCAGCTGTGAGAACTGCATGTGCATTGCTCCATTGACACTATCGCTGGGTACCCTGTCCCCTCCCTCGTAGCTCACTTGCACGGTGGGGATATCTCCCCGAGAGGTTCCCGTTGGAGCTGCATGGGTCCGTCGCGAGTGGTAGCTACCGCTGCTGCTGCCAATCACCCCCGGCGACGACATGCCAAGCGGGTAGGTGGAGCTGCCCTCACGTCCCCCGTACGCCTCCGACGTGGAGGAAACGGGTTCATCTTTGATGGGCGTGGGGAAGGCACGGAGTGTGTGTGGGTCTAACATGGGACTTGCCTCCATGCTACTGATGCTGGCATTACAGCCCAGGAGGCCTCCTGCTAATGTCTTACCCCGTGGAGTACCTAATACACAAAACAGTTTAACACTCCCAATTTATATCACACTACAACACTTACACTAGGTTGGCCCAGCAACTTTCTGTACCTGGGCCAAGGTAATGGCTACTTTCCATGCATTTAATTTGTATACATCAATCACTGTCACAAATTGATTTCATTACCAAGAATCTTTGACAAGTAAGTTGGGTGACTTACTATTGGTGGACATGAGGTTGTTAGCAGGTGTGTCAGCACTGCCGAGGGAACTGGTCTGTTTCTCACACCGAACACACTCCCCCTTACACCTGCACCTCACAAAGCAAGTTAAATTAGGTCACACTAACGAGTGGATCAAGCAATGACCTATCACCAAAGGGGGCGGGGGCATGGCCAGAATTGCCTTATTCCATATCAACACTTTTTTCATCAAAGGAAGACTTTCCAAACACCAACCAAAGACCAGGAAAGCTCAAATTTCGTAATGGCCATAAAATTTGAAAAGCCTCAAAACACCATGACTGGTGTGGGGTTGGGGGCTCTTACCCTTTAGGAGAGGAGCTATCCTCTGTATCGCTGTCCGAGCTAATGGTGATCACACTGACTGGGGGACTTGGACTGTCTGCAATCACAATTGGCTGCTTGCTAGGTTTGGACAGCAATGTTGGTGAGTGTGCTCCCATCTTAGCACTGCCTAGGCTATTTGTACTGCTGGAAGCACCCGCACTGCTCGAGGATGAGTTTTGAGGGGGTGTGTTTTCTTTGACCCTCTTTTTGACAGGGGAAAGATGGCTCCCTGCTGCCTCCTTCTGATACCTAGAGTCAATACAACACACCCATCATATCAATGGGATCAACATCAAACACTGTTCGGTTAAAATTCATTTTTTAGCTTATGATAAAACAGATGCTAGAAGTGAGGGAAGATGGATTAGAAGAGGAAGCTCGCCATACATACCTCTGTTTGGAGGAGTGCCTTCGACCATGTGGTTGGTTGGACGAGCTCTGGTTTACCGAGTGTTTATTCTGCCTGCCAAGCATGAGCTGGTGAGGTACAACCCCTACATTCCACGCCTGACCCCCTGAGGCTCCCTGATTGGACAAACACATAAAGCACTCAACACTTTCTTGCAACCAGACATTTGTAACAACTACAACATATTGGAAAAGAAATCACGAATAATGAAGTTGCTCACCATGGGGATGACAGTGGAACATTGGTCGAAGTTGTCCACCATGAGGGATCTCCTCCATGACTCTGGGATCGTCTGTGAGCCCAGTGTCTCAGCCACAAGGTGGCGTGCCGCTGGTTGCTGTGTGGTTGCTAGGCCAGCTGCTGACAACTGTTGCCATGACGGCACCAGGACCTGTCTCTGTGAAGGCCATGATGTGATGGGGCCATTCTGAAAAACGTAGACAATAAGACTATGTCATGTAAAGCAAACAAGACAGAGATACTTTTAAACACAAAAAATACGCCCTCAAGCATACAATAATCCATCCTTCCCATCTGCGCCAGTGGATAATGATGTTTTAAGCAGAATAAGAAAAAACGTGACACTATTAGAATTGTGGTACTCACAGTTACCAACATCTGACGGCCATTTTGATCCATGATGGAGACGGGCACTAGCTGAGGACCCGAAACAGATTGCTGCAAAAAACCAACATTCATATTATTCATGTGATTGACACCGAGCACTACACCCCCGAGACGGGGATAACGACATGCGATAAGCTCGTTTGATCAAATATGTAAATAACACCCACCAACAACAGGGAAATATAAGCACCTGACAAATCTATTTGCAGTTAGGAAATTAACCACACCTGGGAAAGATACTTATAACAGTAACATCTACACGGGCTAAGGAAATTTGCTATGACCAGAAAGAGTTCTAGGAGATTAACATCGATCCTAACCACGTGATCAACACATGACTGCTCATGAAATCTTCATATGCAATTAATTAACATCCATAAAATAGAGGAAACACCAGCACCAATATGAGATGCATAAACTGACCGGTGCAATGAGTTGGGGCTGTAGCTGGAGGGCTTGGGGTGGCTGTGTCACCATAGGCACGGCATTCTCCAGTCGTAACGAGTAGGGACCTTTAGACGGAGAGGTCAAGCCTGGAGAAATACAACAACACACGAAACACATCAACAAACATTCAAAACAGGACGGCGTCAAGTGGAAAGGTATCATAATCATAAACTGTTGATTGGATGAAGTTCATTAAAGTATGCAAAATTTACTCCACACTCATGAATATTCATGAATAAAAACAATCTCACTTTCCTCACACCATCACAAGGCATACATTCCCCACCCCAGTACAGGTAGATCATATAATAAAGTGCAACCAAAAAACCACTCCTAGTGCAAAAAAAAACACCACCCATAACCACAAGTGTCAAATATAACCACAATTCAACATGACACCTCTTCCGTAGGTTCCAATCCCAATGTCTTTGCATAATTTGAGAGAGGCCATGCAACAAGTGTGATGAATTTGATAAAGAATAATAAGGTGGAGATATTTAGCAGAATAGACCATAGCATAGGGAATAAGACCAGACATGCAAATAGATCCCACAACAAGTCAATGCATCCAAAATAGGTCAAGAGGCTCATTTTTGAAACGCGGCATTAAACAAGTCTCTGCCAAATAGCATAACATATTAGAAGTGGGATGGCAGCCAGGTCAACTATGAGCCAAGTTCAGCTTCTAGATTTTTTTATGAGATCCCAAACATAAGAGAGCAATCAAAATAAAACATAAACCAATATATTCGCCAAACATTTGGGAGGAAATGTGTTGTCTGCTACTCACTTCCTATTTAGCTTCCTGTTTGTACACGGTTTGTAGCTTCCCGCCCCGACTATGATCAATACTGACCCCAAACATCAGGAACAACCCATCCCTCACGCCAGCAAGTGTGACCCCATCACGCCACGGCACAGCTCATACCAGACCGTACATGGGGTAGACAAGGTATTCTTAATGAGAGGCCAGGTCGTGTTTGGGCGCGCTCGAGGCGCGAGGGAATGCGTTGTCAGTCACACTACTCACTCCACACACAGCTCCCTCATCAGGTGAGGTACCATTCAGAACTCCGCTTCCTAGGCAATATGCAAATGTAGAAGATAAACCCCGCGAGACCATGGCATCTACTTCTACAACAGCATAGGCTGTTTACTAGAGAATTTTAACACCCATATGCTGACCATCCTATCAATGAATATTCCAGACGTGATTACCTCAAGATTTACTGGGCATTCAAAACATCATTTGATTTATAACCCAGATGTGCTGGGATGAGCAGTTGCCATGGTACCCGTCTCCGCCATCCCGGCACCACCCGTGACACCATTTACCTGCCAATGCACTAGGGGTTACGACAATGGAGGACATACACAGAGACGGAGGGAATGCAGCGGCGGCAGCCTCCGCAGCTGGTCTGGTGGCGGTGAACTGGGCTGCAGGGCGGGGTACCTGCTGCTGAAGCTGAGCCAGTCTGTTAGTGACAGGCTGGTACTGTACGTATGCCCCCGATTGTAGCCCAGGAGGCTGGATGTACTGGATCTCAGCTGCTGGCTGTGGATTGGCAGCTGTCAACAGCTGGGAGGGTACCTTGTAGAACACAACAACAGGGTTTCATAGAGAAAATTATCGGCAATTTACATTTATCTCGATTGACAAGTGAACAATTCATTTCGACACACGAGACAGGTTATACTCAAGTGGTGTGAGGATAAAACCCTGAGAAGCTATCCGACTGTACACGTACGAGTAAGCCCCACACAGAACTCACCTGGCTAGTGATAGAGTTGATATGGTTGTTGAAGGTCAGGGTGAGGTTGGCTGTCGTGGCCACTGATCCTGGTAGGAAGTTAGCCATCATGGGAGGGTTGTTATTCTGGTTTAGATCATAGACATTAGTCTTTGGTCGTCTGCAGATCTCCATGGCCTGAACACTCTGTTTGATACTGTCAAAATATACACACACATACATCAGGTAATGTGCCATCCAACGTGGAAGACAATCACGTCATCATGTTCAAATTGTAGTGATTGTAAAAACATTATGACCTAACTAAATAAGAGGCAGCATGATCACATAGAGGAACTGCCACCCCCTTCCCCCACATCACGCCACTCAATAAAGGGCAATCCTCAGAATATTATATGGAGGGGTCACTTACATGCCGCAATGAGCATACTCCATAAGATGATTGAGAGTGATGAAGGGATGGTTGAGTGCCTCCCCCGGGGTTATGCGTCTCTCCTGGTCCAGCGTCAACATACGCTTCAACAGGTCAATGAACTCTCGTCTGTCCACTTTCTCAGCCAGCAACTCACTCCCTTCAAGGTCCGTCGGCACGTTGATCTGCAATATAACATACCATAATCAATTGTAATGAGCCAGCTTATATAAATAGGAATGTTAGGATTTACAACGCAACAAAATGGAACAAGCTTAAGAATCTTTTAAACCTAACACAAATGGCTATGGCGTTCTTTCGAAATTGGATTTACAACATCTATCAAAACTTTTAAAGAAAACATACTTGATTTGCAATAATTATGATAATGTATGGGTTAATAAATCTATGTTCTGAGTAGTAGAGATTATCTGTTTGGAACTATTAATTATCAACATTAAGTGGAGTAACCCCATCGACTTAATCCAGCATCAGAGAAACTCCAGCGAGAAGTTACATGAGATCATCATTGAGTAAGTAGACTACACCATGTAGCATGAGTCATCCACTCACCTGCGCCATGTCATCTAAACAGTTGAAGATGTATTTCCTTGCTTCCTTGGATTTGATTTTGGATTCTGATTCATGTTCTTCTGGTGTCTGTAAACAAGAGTGTTGCTCAGTGTCAACTAATTCAATCAAACATACCTGAGAGTCAACAGGGCATGCTCAACTTGAACACTTTTAAACATGCTTTTATTACCAAGTTCTGTCATAGATGAAAATTGAAAGAGCTTCTGCATTGCATCTTTTTTTAGATTATCCCTACGATACACCTATAATTATGGTCCGTCCACTTGGGTCACATCAGGCAGAACCAGCGACATCAAGCCAGCACTGAAACCTTCCCATCTCATGAGGGGCCAACCATTTCAGGTGCACTCTACTTACGATCCACCAGCCCATCCTGCACACTGTCCTTCCTGCTTGACATTCTATGTAACTTGAAGAACATACCCACCATGTCCACTTGGTGACCCACTCACCTTAGAAGCCCATCTAATCTGGACCGAGCCGCCAGCTCTTAGCACCACCTACTTGACACCCCTTCCACCGAGTAACCTAACTCTCCTAGCAGCTACCTCTAGCACTGACCATCACCAATGTAAGGCTCTAAAACATTTGAAGCCCATTTCATCTACTAACCACCACCTACTAGTGCCCACCCATTTAGAAGCCACTCCCACCTCTAAGGATGGCCCACATAATGTCCCACCCATTTAGAAGCCACTCCCACCACTAAGGATGGCCCACATAATGCCCCACCCATTTAGAAGCCACTCCCACCACTAAGGATGGCCCACATAATGCCCCACCCATTTAGAAGCCACTCCCACCTCTAAGGATGGCCCACATAATGCCCCACCCATTTAGAAGCCACTCCCACCTCTAAGGATGGCCCACATAATGCCCCACCCATTTAGAAGCCACTCCCACCTTTTAGCACCACCTACTTCATGCCCCACCCACCTGGAAGCCACTCCCCCCTCTTATCATAGTCCACTTGATGCCTCACCCACCTTGAGCCTCCAGAATGGGTAGTTGCTCTCTGTGTTTTCCCTGATGAAGAAGCGTGTTGTCTTGGTGGCTGCATTCAGCATGTGTTCTGCTGGTAGGCCTTGCGTCTGCGAGATGTAGCGGATTTGATCGTATTCAGAAGAGCCTGGGTAGAGAGGCCAACCAAGGAACAGCTCGGCGATGACACAACCCAGGGACCACATGTCTATAGCTTCACAGAAGGGAAGGCCCAGCAGGATCTCTGGTGCTCTGAGCACAAAAACAGTAATTGAACTCGATACGTAAAGTAAGGGTCAATCATCAGTCACAATGAAACAACGTGAGGTCAATCATCAGTCACCATAGCACAATGTATGGTCAATCATCAGTCATCATGGCACAATGTATGGTCAATCATCAGTCACTATAGCACATATGTATGGTCAATCATCAGTCATCATGGCACACTATGTAGTCCACCCACCCTTTCATCAATAACAACTAAACAAGTCAGGGATATTTCACCTCCCCACACCCGGACGAGTCTAGCACACAGACACACAGGGGCCTTGAAGTACTCTCCTTTCTCTCTATAACATCGATTAACACCGACACCGCCCCTTTGTTTTGTTTACTGTCTGGTGGCGGATCAATAACAAGAGGTAGCTAGGTTGGGACCCAGTGCGCGCCCTCAAGGAGTCCCTGTATGGATGAGATCAAACGACAAGTCATCACGCGGCTAGCCTCTTGCCAATGGTATCTCGCGCACAGAGAAAGCCACACACTCGCTCATATCAAACCCAACTTTTTGACAGAATAATTTTCTAGGACTTCAAGTCTCAGTATAATTGCCACGACTGGCCTTAAGGTGAGCTGTTTATTGAGCTGAAGTGCTCTATTTCCTCACTTAGCTCTACGTGGGGGGGGGGGGGGGGGGGGGGGGGGGGGGGGGGAGAAGAACACTCATAATATTTATAACCTGCCCAACGGGAATACACTGATACTCGGCTTAGTGTCTGTGTGTGTGTAAAAGGGGGAGGGGTGGGTTGGGAGTTGTATAGTGAGAACTTAATGAAGTACCAGAGCTTGTCAACATCATGAGCTTTGCCATCTGAACAAAACAACTAACATATTATTTACTGACCTAAAGCCAACACGTCCCACCCAAGTGTCATAGTACACGTCTTAACACATGTCAACACAGCTATATCACACACTAAATTAGACTTGAATGTAGCCTCTTAAAAAGATAAAGGTGCAGGCCCAAAATTCTAGTTTCAGTCCAAATGTATGCAGCAATACCCTTAGGTAGACGTTAAGCTTGCTTTAGGAAGCGGTAAATACTGCTTAAGGAAGTTGTTAAGTCTGCTTAACAGACCGCTTGCTGCAAGCTCTTTCTTTCAAAAGGAAACCCTCAACAACATAACATGGAGCCATTCTGGTAGGACCATATTCAGAAAATGCTCACATCAATCCATCTAAATCACACAATTACAACCCCGAACAATCCCAATATAAGCACAGCTAGCATTCCACATTGCTTGGGTCATTAAAAGGTATTGTGGAGAAGCCAAGAAATGGAAAGTGTCTCTGTGTGTGGATTAATAGTTGATGGTGACAGAGCAAAAGTCATTCAATCAAGCTAGCACCTGTCAGTTTGACTTCATGTGAGACGCCAGGTGTGATCAGCAATGGGACGCCCGCTGTGAGACAGTATTTGACAAACACGGGGTACTAAGCCAGGGTATTACCACAGGGGCTGGCAGCACAAGGTCGGTCAGACGAAGTCTTGAGGCTCCAAAAGGCATACAGAACCTGTATGCAGATAAGAGCCTCAAAATGTGCCCCTAAGATATGAACCCCGGGAGGGTTTACAACTACGACTGCACGTGGTCGATCCAGTAAGTTAATATGGCGCGTACCTGTTTCAACACGCGGTGACATTAAGCGTGATGGAAACACCTTGGTCTTATCAGGGAGCCTTACTTCACGCTACACACCACCTAACACCCTTAGCCCCCGACGACGACCACAACATACAGATATCTAGGGAAGTATTGCCGACGTGCTGGAACTAGCCATGCCTAAATAAGGGCTGATCACTGGCGACCTAGCAGCAGCGGGCTACCTGCCAGCCAAACATAACCCATACGAATCACAACAAGAACACGGCCAGCTGAGCCGGTGTGAGTCAGCTCAGCTGAGCTCAGCACGAGCTCTTAACTACAGCCCAATGGCCTGCACACCCGCCCAGAACATGCCTCAGGGTTTACCATACGCATCTTCATTCAACAGCAAACCCCTAGCGATGCCCCGAATCACGTTGCCTCGGATCATAAGTGGCAAGCAGGCGGCAGCGCCACTGTTAGGCAGCCAGCGCTTGGCTGAGGTCAGAGTGAAAGGACGTGGGTGAAGTTAGGCTGGCCATGTCATCATGGAGAGAGAGGAATAAGAGGGCGGCTTCCTCTCCATACAGCTCCCTCGTCCCATCTAACCCTCCATCTATCACCTGTATCTGTGGCCATAAGGGCTGAAGAGGAGCACCACAGGCGCCAGTCAAGCCATACAATGGCCTCACCGCCTGCCAAATTGCCCAGTAGCTTAATATATAGCTGATAAGTGCATCAACAGCGGGAAACTCCAAAGTTGTGTATCATATGCTCAAGTTGTGTACAAGCGGGGGAAATCTAAAAACACCAAAATAGATATGTGATAAAACTGATATCCGTTTCAGGGATGGGGAGAATCCCTTGTTTCATTATGCTGATTACCTGCACTAGGAGGCGGGATAATTTAGTAAATAAATATACTGGTTACTACACATATCATTCGGGGGGGGGGGGGGGGGGGGGGGGGGGGGTGAGGGAGAAGATGACTGAGCGAGACGGAGCGAGACGGGACGAGAAGAGAGAGAATCCCAATACAAACACTTATCCACGGATGACGCACTGAGTGACCCCGGGCGCCATCAGTCAAACAGTTAGCTGGCAGTTGAAACTGGCGGTGGCGGAGTCGACTGAGCAGCACCCAGTGAGCTTTGTACTGGTATACGCGTGCTGCTCACAACAGCTGATAGGATTGACAAGAAACCCAACCCAAGAGCATTGATGACGTCATCCTAAACGGGAAGTCAATGAGCCCGTTGTGCCAAGCATCACAAGAGATTTCAGACTGCATGTTGATGACAAAATCAAGTCAGACGGACACAGATGGCGATGACTAAACACATCCAGATGATTCAATACGAGTCAATCTCGACAGGACTCGCACTGCTTCAGCGTCTGGGTAACTAGACGAGGGACGAATGCGAACTTCAATATACGGATGATGAGCCATGACCAGTTTTCCTATGAACGTCGATTGTTGTTTAATGGCGACAGAGATAGATGGAGTGATTGTCACGATGAGTGTCTATGTATCCAGGGGCAAACGGTAGAATCCCGGAGCTGGTGCCTAAAACAGCACCAGTGAATAACAGATTGCTGCATAGCAGGGTCATCCAATACATGGTATGATATTAATGGGGGGGGAGAGAGAGAGAGAGAGAGAGAGAGAGAGAGAGAGAGAGAGAGAGAGAGAGAGAGAGAGAGAGAGAGAGAGAGAGAGAGAGAGAGAGAGAGAGAGAGAGAGAGAGAGAGAGAGCGAGAGAGCGGAGCATTGACAGCGTGCGAGTGAGCGTGCGTAAATGGACACAGAGAAAGCGTGTATGCGTTCCCCTGCTACCGGGATGCGCTTTAAGTAATTGGACGGAGCAAGTCACAAATAGAAGGAATACGATAAAAGATAATTACATAGGCAGTCATGAACAACGTGAGGCATGGGTGATGAAGAAGCAGGGTCAATACGCCAAAAGACCCGTCTACCCGTCCGTGTTAATTATCCCCAACCAACCATTCACAACAGGACGAGGCAAAATGTGCAAGGCTAAGAGAGCGAAATCAGGTGCGCGTTGATACCTGGATTAATTTGTCAACATTAATATATTAAGTCAAAACGCGAGGCACGGCAATGAGCACAGGAAGTGGGCTGTCATCCGAAAACGCCCCCATGTTGACGTCACGCGGGCTTTTAACAAGAAAACTCGACTAAGAAGGGAAGACGCAGTAGGGTGGTCATACCCAAGCCCACTAGACGAGTACGTTGAGGAGTGAATGGTGACAGGCTGTCACACCATATCTATCGTGCTTCCGAGCAAACACAATGTTAGGACAACTGAACAAGTGCAAAGTGTAGGCGAGACTAACGGCGTGCGCGTAACAGGAGACGCTTCGCTCACACCAACGCAACCGTATGGATCCGAGACAATAAGGCCGAGATATAAATGCAGGACAAACTCCACACCATATAAAAACTTGAGGGAAAATCTACACTGACACAACCTTTAAATTAAGAAGCTAACTAAGATGAGGCCTCGTACATATTGGCATTGTTTATATGGACCCCTTTGTGCCGCGCCATGGCCCCAATAGGACTAAGGAATCATCATTGACGGAACACATAGTCAACACCACCAGCTGATTAGAACCAGATAAGCTGGTCTGACCATTGAGACCACCAAGGCCTGTTTGTTTTGCCCACAGCGCGTGTCACGTGGAGTCACAACCACTGCCACCTTGACGGGATCAAAGGTAGCAGGGTGACAGCCGGCTGTTGATGGGTACTATTGAGACCAGGTGGGCGAGCTGTGCAGACCAGATGAACATTGATCATCGGACCGTGCATATACCTGTCTGTCTCCACGGCAACCACACATGGTAACGGCGGTAAGGCGCGCAGAAACTTGCTAGTGGTCATCGTCTCATAATTGCGCGCAATTCGAATACAGCTGAACGCTAGCCAACAGGAAGGAACCCATTGTTCACCGAGGAAACAGGCTGCAATCATTAAAAAAAGACAAAAGCGCTGGATTCTTTACAAAATGTCCGGGCGCTAGTAAAACATTTCTCAAGTTCTGAACTGGCCTATCATGACATTATTAGATAAAAAAAACGTAAACTCACGGAAATACTGAGGAATTCGATAGCTTTGCTCTGGGGCACAGGGAGTGTGTAAACCTGGGAGGGAGGTACTGTATTGGGAAAAGGTAGGTCAAGTCACAGCAATCGACTAGTAATATTCTGTCAGTGGTTTCTATCTCTCTCTCTCTCCTCAGGTGATGCTGATGCTTACGATGTCAACAATTGATCCAATTTTAACGTGTTAATGATCTGACTATCGGGCAAGGATTTTTTTATTTTCAAATTTGCAACCTTGCAAAAGAATAAACTAACATACACATAAACAAATACGACTGACCAAGATAACTTGGATTTACGCCAAGATAATAAAGAATAGAGAATCATCCAATCATTGCATGAGTAAAATCAAAACCTTATCTATTTTATTGACGTGGGATGGATTCAAATATTTATTTCGAATATGTAATATTATCCCCTATCTCTCATAAATCCAAGCTTTTTACATTGATTGACTCCCCAAAATAACTCAGACAGACTAGCTATACAGAAATACAATTCGGAAGGCACATTCTATGACATGGCAGGAAACCACGAGCACCATGGGTGTGACCTAAACGTTCCCACGCGTGACGTTAAACTACGTTCCCACATGTGACGTCATAACTACGTTCCCACATGTGACGTCATAACTACGTTACCGCGTGTGACAACCAAGCTACTCCACTACAATCGACGCGGACGCCGTAACATTGATGACGGCCAGTTCAAGTTATTGATACAAACAAACAGAATCTGATGCAATCGAATCATATTTTATCAATAACAAAAACAGAGCTTGGCACGGTTGGATCGACCGAAGAGTTACTCGCATAGAACATGAAGAGCGCACGAGCGAGTTTGAGAGCTTGAGAACCATACTCAAGGGATCAGCACACGAGGCCGTCGATTCACCAGAGCCAACGCCAACAAAAACACGATCTGACGGACATGCTGCGCGTCATGAGAACTGGGCCGCATCGGGAAAGCAGGTCGATCGTGGCAGGCCTCTACTGACCCAACGCGCACGCTGTCAGCGTGAACACGCTCAGAGTCAACAGCTAACGGGCGAGAACATGACAAAAAAACCGCCACACACCGGATTCGAGGCGAGATTGCTAAGAGGTCTCGGGTCTCAAAACGGCCATGTACGCTGATACAAACAGATCCGCCCAACACTAAACACTGACTCATGGTTTCAGTGTAGAACGAGTTTGAGGAAAAGAGCGTCTCACACAGCAAAACACGGGATTGGCGTCCTCAAGTCTCAACACAACAGACCAGTATATCACCACACATTCTATATGAAATGGCTACGGTTTTAAGTAATGAGAGGACACAACACGGCTGGTAACTCACAGAAGGGCAAGGTCGACATCAATAGGTAATTGCCCAAGTGAACAACAGACAAGCGATGTTACCTGGCAACTGAGTTCAGTTCGGCTCCAGTAGGGATTCCTGACCTAGCAGTTAGTGTCAGACCACATAGGTCATATGGCGTAGACATATCATAAGGTGAAGTCAAGATTCAAGTTATCCAAACACCATACAGGAAATAGGGTTCAGGTCCAGAAGTATAATACGTAAATAGTTCGTTGTCAATGGCTATAGAGGGGCATCTACAAAACACAGATAAACAAACAAACGACCTGCTTCAACACAAGCATGGCAGTTGTACGCGGGTTAATGGCCCGACTATAGGCTAATGGAAGCCATATGGATGACATGGGCGAACAGTGCTCGTGTAGCAGGTTTCATACACACAATGACTGCCAAACATAGAGCTGTTTTCCACAGAGAAACTGTGTGGATAGCGTAGAGAATGCACCACAGCGGACGACAGCATAACTAGCGCAAAAATTACAGACGACACACGTTGCTTACACACATGGGAAATAACTATGATGTCTGATAACGATGATTCGGATCGGTATATCACTGACCGTATGTAGTACGTACGGCGAAGCGGGCACCCACACGACAACACCGCCCCCACACGTAGACAGCGCTGACATTCATCAATCACATTACAGCTCAGACTAATTCGATAACAAGTGCTAAGTGACGCCCAGTATTGTTTAAGCACCCATATACCACACTTTGTCAAACAAACCAAGACAGAAGAACCAAGTTGTGAATCATGAAGCCGTGACTCAATCCTACACGGACGCAAGTTCAACGTACACGCGGCTAATACATGTTAATTGCTCCTTAGCAGCGGGGACACATTCGTTCCGCCAGCACCACCATCTTAACAGGTCGTTCGGAACATTAACTACACGGACAGTACACGAGAAGGACTCAATTTCCCTACATTCCCTTTGCGAAACAGGATATGAGCGACATTATGACAATTAACACGCGAGTGAGCCGAAGGTCGGGGTTCAACACGAGTAGTGCCGAGTCATGCGGATCAAGCAAGCAGTCGCCTTTAATTGAACCGACATTCGTCTCCAGGTGACCAACGACCAGGTAAACGTCGCTTAAGTACGCGTTATGCGTTTTCGGGACGCGTGTGAGGAGGACGCATGACACGGCTATATTTTGTTGAGGAATGACCATGTTTATCTACCCGGTTTTCACTTCGCATTTCTCATAATTCACCCATTCCAAACCCACTTCTAGGCATGGCACACACTCAATGCTGCAGCTGCTGCAGCAGTCTGACTCACGCCATAACCTAGGCAACCATAACAGACGAACTAGTAACCCTGGATAGCGCACGGATACAGGCACCTGAGTTGCGAGGAAGGCAGCCATGTTGACGGAAGTGGACGTCAGAGAACAAATATGATCACCAGATAAACCAGCCACAGACCAACTTAATGCACCAATTACCAACTGTAAGGAAAAGTTGATCAAGGAAATGGTAAGTGGCGTTAAGAGGAGGAAACATGTTTAATTAAATGCCAATATAATGGACCACAGACATCTTGCAAGAGGCGGTGAATACATTTACCCATCGCATCCATCAATGACTGTAATAAACTTAGTGAAGAGGACAATAAATAGCAACCTTAACAACAGGAATCGGCAGTGACATAAACAATAGCCGACCTAGTTAAGCTACTTGTACTCACAAAAATATCACATTGTTAAAATCCTGCTGACAACCATAGCTTTTGGATTAATATTAAAGACCATCCAATTACTTGTTGATTTTACCAACGTTCATTCCATTAGGATATCAGTGTGTGGTATTAAAACATACTCGGAGGTTACTATTTATAGATAACCAACAGAGTTAGGGAACAGCAATGACAACCTGGCTTCATTAAACCACCTGTCACTGTACAGTGTGTGGTCACACTAGGCTGAGAGGCAACGGTTGATATTCAAATTATTCAAAAAAAGGTTGTCAGAGCTCATTAGCTATCCTCAGTACCAAGAAAGCTCAGACACACAGAACAAGCTCAAATGTACTGTTAAAAGAGCCAAGAAAACCAGTTATTGTTAGAATATTATCAACCTCTTGACAGTCCAGGAGTAGCTTTATATCAACAAAGATAATACAAGAGATAAACATGTTATTTGTCTGACTTCACAAGGCTAAGTATCGTGGATACAGTCTGCTTGCCTCTCCTGTTGAAAGCTTAACTTGGCTTCCTCTGCTTACTAGGCTGTCAAGCATATAATTTATTTATGTCTGGCATTCATATTTGTCAAGCCTGGCTTTACTTGTGCTGGTTAACTTCAGTATCATCGTAAAAAACCACTTAAGCCACAACATGCACCTTTACCTGGTGAATCAATACTTCAAACAAACGAAGGAGAAAAACCCTGAAGTGTACCACGACCTCACAATGTTTGTAGGCAATCATGACTTAGCAGTACACAACACCTCCTACCCCACATCACAGCGCAGAACATCCCGGCCAGGTTTAAAGCCCCGTTTGTACAATAACATCCACACCCACAACAACTCTTGCTGACCAGCAGACAGAAATGCATCCAGGCAGTGTCACTTTCAACACACCCAACATCAACACTCACCTGTAGTATCTTGATTGCAGGTAGGTGGAACAGACGGCTTTTGACACATGGCTGGCCGATCCAAAGTCTATAACCTTTACACGGTAGGGAAAGCGGACAGGGTCTGTCAACATGATGTTCTCAGGTTTGAGGTCAGCGTGAATCAACTGGAGGTTTTTCAATTTGAGCAGGGCAGTGAGCACCTGTTGCGTGATGGGACGGATGTATTTCAGCGGCAGTGGCTGAAACTTATTCTGCTTCAAGAAGTCATACAGATTTTGTTCGAGCATCTCGAAAACCAGGCAGGTGTGATTCTTGTGCTGGAAACATTCGTACGCCCGCACAAAGTTGAAGTCGTCAGCACTCTCCTGGCTGAGCCGTGAGAGGATGCCAACTTCAATTTGACCCTGACGGGCGTACGACGGGTGGTTCTTGAGGATCTTGATGGCCACAATCTCATTCGTTCCTTTCTTCCAACATTTGACGACCTGCCCAAAGGTGCCTCGTCCAAGGAATTCGAGGACCTCATAGGCATTGGCCATTGAGTAGAGGACCTCATGTTGTACCAGCTGGTAGTCCCCCTCACAATTGGAGGAGCTGGTTGCCTTGGACGTCGTCGTCGTGATAATTTTTCTCGACTTCGTGTTAGAAACGTTGGTGGCAGCGTGATGGTCTGAGACCAACACCACTGCACGCTGGTTGATATTTTCACTGTCACACTTACGTTTAACTCCACATCGCAGGTAGGAGTCCACAAGTTTTATTGTGGGTGCACAGCCATAATTCTTCTGCATACTGACCTCAGGAAAGGCATTGTGTTGGGGCGAGCAGAGGCTTCTTTGAGGAGAAGAAACAGAGCAGGATTTGCCAAGTGGAAAACTTGATCCAATGAACTATGTTGAACTGTATTGTGTTGCGAAGACAGTGATGATAAAATCTGCACTTCCTTAAAATTGTTGTTATTTTCTTCTTAAAACAAATAAAATGTAGTATGATCTTGGTATAATAATATCTGAAACAAGCAAAGCATATTTTATCTTCACAAATTTTTTAACAATGGCAAGAAAATCAATTGCACCAGGCCTCCATGTCGCACACCAACACAAGTGAATTAAATGATGCTTATGCACATTTTGCGATAATTGTGACAATTGATTCGTTAGATCCAGATAATCTTAATAAACACCAATAAACAATTCCAACCCAGATTGGTAGAGAAGTAAATTCTAAAATAATTTATGTGATTATTGGCATAGAAGTAAATTTTAAAATAATTTATGTGATTATTGGCATAGAAGTAAATTCTAAAATAATTTATGTGATTATCAACTGATATCAAATGAGTCATCCTTGATCTATGGTGCCTCAATGTAGGGAGCCATGAAACCCTAGATACTTTCTTAACAAAATTACTTCCAAGCAAAAAATCATTTGCATTCTTTGAAACATAAAACAGATTGTGATCAATCTAAATGATCTATCAGTAAAATCACACCAAATGAATGCTTTAAATTGATACACAAAAACAATACAAAGCCCAAATAGAATTTCTCCTGTTCACCAGAGAAACATGTCAACACAATAATTATTGACATCAAAAACAAGTTATCCTTTCCAAGATTCTATCATCAGAAGCTAACGATGTGAGTAATTTCTGCAACCAGACACGTTCTAACGAGGAGGCCATGTGTTCAGACCGACATGCCTTGGCGGAGTCCATGGGTCTCCATTGTCGAGTTGTTTATCATCAACCGATCAAGGTTGTCAACACATGAATCGCCACGTTTTGGTACGCAGCAAATCGCACATACAACGTCGTCTTTACGAGGGGAAATCGACGACAACAATACTTATAACAGTGAACGAAACAAACAACAGATGATAAACTTACCCTTGTTCTAGTCTAAGCAGTGGATTTCTGAGAGTTCAGTAACGTTTTAGCAGCGCGCGGGTTCACAAGGAACAAAGCGCACACCACGAATCCACACCAAATCCGAGTTCGTGCTCTCAATATCTTCTCCCAAAAAACCCTTCCAGTAGCAATATCTCTTCCAACAGTGATACACAGTTCGGGAGTAATTATTCCTTGTTTCCTTCATGTGTATTTCACGCACGTGTTTCCACCTGTACCCCCGAAATTGTGGCTCTTCAGCGAGCCAATTTCTGTCACTCTAGCATTTCTTCTTTTCACAAGGTGGAAATATCCTCTCGCTGGCATGGCGAGGTGTGACCCGTCAGGGTGCGATTACAACAGAAACAGTAGCTACTGGTATCAAATCGATTTAACAATAACAAATATAGAGTAAAAAATAAAATTTCCAATAATAGATTATCTGTTTTCATAACATGTTCATAAGTCGAATAGTCAATCACAATTGTGCTAAGATACATTTTCGATATGTTTTTGATAATTCTAGTTCCGAAAGGCCAGACGAGTGCACAGCCGGAGGGTGACCTTCTACCTGACGTCAGAGTTTGAGGGGCTCCCGGAACTCCTGATGTGGGCCGAGCTAACAAGTATGAGTAGCCTTTACAACCATAAACATAGAGGATACTTTCCCATTCTCTGGACACATCGACTGTACTGTAAATTCATTATGTTATATGTTAATAGAAATTGATGTCCCATATAATTATTTCTTTATTATCTAAGATGCACTATAAAGATAGATTCTCAGGTAAAAACAGTTATCTTCGTGTGAAGAGTCTGTCACTTCACGATTTTTTACCCATACCCCAACAAATCATGAATGTGCAGCTACAACCCCCTGACCTAATTTTATCATGTTGGCCATTGAAGGGGCTGGCGACCTTGTGTGGGCAAAGGGATTGTGCCAGATGGTCTCTGCCTCTCATATGGGGTACTGTCCAAGTGTCACACAATTATCCTCGCCAATCTATTTTACAATATCACCAATTTTATTCAATGGGAGCTTAAACCCTTGTGTTTTACTCCCACCCCCAGCCCTCGTTAACCAAGAAGTGAGTTACCCACAGAGATAAAAGAATGATATGGTGACTGATCTTAGACTGATCAAATGGCAAATCTAGGGACAGTGTCACTCAGTTTCTGACAAGATGTGTAGAAAATAATGCACAACTTTTACGAGAGATGCTCATGGGTTGTCTATCAACTTGATATAATTCTTCTCCTAAAGTATTCTGATTAACCAAGTGCTAAATACACCAATCTAACCTTCTATATTGAAAAGGCCTTAAAATCTCCATTTACTTGTCTACCATCTATACTTACAACGAATTGAAGTGAACATCAAACCAAAATATACATACAATAGATGATCTTGATAGTAAGGTTAACCCAGGGGTTATCCATGCCCACAAATAGGCTGCACACATGTGATCAATGATTTGTATATTCGTGTGATAGAAAACTGATACTCTATCTATCTATCTAAATATCTATCTATCTATCTATCTATCTATCTATCTATCTATCTATCTATCTATCTATCTATCTATCTATCTATCTATCTATCTATCTATCTATCTATCTATCTATCTATCTATCTATCTATCTATCTATCTATCTATCGTGATAAAATAAGAACGCGATGATAAAATAAGAACGCGGTCTATTAACTTTTGACACATACGGGTTCCCATAACGCCAGCTGACATTCAAACCTTGGCGCCTTCCACAAGGCGCTTCAAAAATCGGGTCAAGTGTCCTGATCACTGAGGTGACAGCGCACAAAGCAAACCGAAGGCGGAAGCAAAGACGGGTTATTTGGCGGGAACCTCTTGAAAAAGTTCAACAGGTCGTGGATGAATAGCTTTATGCACATTGGGATTTTTTAAAGATAGTGTTTGACCCATGCACTCTAGTCATTCAATTCAGC
>CM067358.1:68400607-68508107 GCA_034190875.2 Urechis unicinctus | reverse complement strand
TGATTCAACATGACCATTAAATACACAAGACAATCACAACCTCCACTCAAGTATAATCACTTAAATCAGCGACAAGAATCAAACAGCATTAAGAATACTTCAGAGCATAGCTAAATGTTTCATTTATGTATGAACGATTATGATGTATTGAACAAATTGAGAACCAGATCTTTGTCATGGGGTAATGTGTAAATATTTTGAGATAGACAATTGTATGAATACAACTTGGGTGGTGGAATGTTGCACATGGTCCACTGCTAACAGGAACACAACTGCAGTTGAGGTCAACATAGTTATCTCCTAAAACTGAGGGTCCTAAGGCATATATAGTTAATCATTAACTCCTGAAACATAATTACTATCAATCAATCATTGTTCATCACGTTATGATTTGAGTATCAGTGATTGACTGGATGACGTCATGGCATCACGTCAATATGTTCACAAACATTTTTGATGTACCATCATATTTCTCTACCCAGTCGTTGTATTGCAGCATTTTCCAGTAGACACACTGGCTCAACATTCGTCTTACAGGCCTCATTCACCATGGCTTTGGCCAGAGTAGGAACTGGGGTTGTAATCAAGGTAGGACAGAGGTAAGAGATAGGCTTAAGTATAGCCCTAGATACTGCCTCACCAGGGCGACTTTCTTCTCTATCACAGAGAAGAACGCTGCAGGACAAGCACAAGAAGCATTATGATTGGACTTGATCGTAGTCGCGTTATGATTGGAAAAACCAAAGTATACCCAATTACTGTCAAGCCCAATTAATACATTGCAATCAGATTTCCCTCAGCTGAAGCAACAAGGGCAGAATAAGTCTGCAAAATCATTCATTGGTTGAGAAAATCACAACATTTAAACAGCTTAAATATGATTAATCATTGCAGCAATTACAAGGGGAACTGAAACACTTATTCAAGTTTGGTCAGCCAATTTCATTGGGATTCATTTTACAGGTAGCATTAGGAATCATTTTGGCCAAACTTGTAGAAATGTTTCAGTTATCATTTGTCTGCACTTCTTATTGTTATGAGACGGGATTAATGCACTTCTCACCACCACCTCACTTCAGAGTCATTGGTTGTGAAAAAAAGAAAAGGAAACACACAGAAAGGTATGATGAAATTAATACACACGCTGGTCTGTAGATCGAAAGCTTGGGGAAATTCATGGCTTTCAGTTCCTCTTCAACCTCACCCTACCAACAACAGCAACAGAAGAAAGGAAAATGTGCTGTGGCTACAAGACATCAACTGCTTAAAGCGCTAGCTGAAAGGTAAAATGAAGAGCAATGCAAGGTTTGAATTACAGATATGAAGTATCATAACATTCATTAACCTGTTGTCTTTATGAGCACAGCAGGCCTGAGAAATTAGGTCAGCTATATCAACAGACAATACTGGTTTGGTCCATAACAGCTTCAGTTTGATTGAAGAGCGACCTCTACCAAAACAGCCCTCGTCATTCCATCAAAATTACTATATATTTAACACTAGGCCATATGACAAGCTTCAACCCATAAAGCACCATGTTTAAAGAGTAACTGCAACATATGATACTGCGCCCTCTAATTAAGCACAATGTTAAAAGAGGAACTTGGTGATAAGACTGGTTCAGCTTGATGTCAATATCATAAATCAAGAAAAATATTCTATCAAATGATCACCACATATCATTAATAGAGTTTATAAGTCAACAATGTAACTCCTAGTTAGTGCCGTGACAACTCATTTCACTGCCCTGATGCTTTACAATGTGTAGTTGGATTTTGCAGCCATCTTCCTTCATTGAACATGTTGTAGGTGTTGATAATCTGTCCCACTGGCTTATTATGTCAGCAAAGACAACAAGTTACATATCTACCATTATGAATGAAAAAAATTTCATTAGGAAACTAAACTGTCACAGTGAAATTATGCCACTCCTAGTATCAGTGTGGCCAAACAAATGCAAAATTTTCTCTTCCAATTTAATACCTTGGTCTTTGGGTACAGGAACCAGCTGCTTTTACTGGCACCCTGTGATGAGACAAGATGTAGATGAGAACAGCCAGCATCTCGAGCAATCTGAGCTGTATTAACCACATAATCATGGTCAACTTTGTAGAATCCATCCTGGAAAAGTAATACAAATTATAAGGTTCATTAATTCATAACCTTGAACAGGTGTTGAACATAGAAGTATTGTGTAGATTAAACAAAAAACAGTACATACCATTACCATTACATTACATCACAACCATTCATATATGCAGCTATATTGGCAGACTCAGAGATACTTTTAAATCTGAAAGTGTTAAAAGCATGATGTTTTTCAACTGACAGCGCCAGATTTCTGGTTGTGCCTAAACATGAAAATCCCTGATCAAATCCATCAAAGGTAGACTTGTGCTCGTCCAATTTGTCGAAATCAATGATCTTCTGCTCCTGTTGCAACAGAAATATGATCGTTAATCAGTATATCCTCATCTTACAGAAGATCATCAGAACAGACTCGCAAGGATTTTTAAAAACTTCCAGTACTTTATGGCTTTGACACAATACTGGATTTATAATTCTGACCAAATGTATCGTCATGATTCACTCACAACATCCTTGTAGAGTTCATCCTCATACTTGACCTCACGTCTGCCGATCAGAACAACCCGGGCAAACACTCCACTGGTGAGCAATTCTTTCACTAATGCCTTCCCTGTCTCTCCTGTGATATAACATAAACAATAATATTTATTGCACATCATTAACACTTAATTCATTCTGTGAACAGCAACCAAACTTTGCCTTTACCTGTATAGCCAAGCACAAAGGCAGACATGTTCTTCGATTTGAATTCTTTTCTCAGTTCATCAAAATTCTCATCCATGTTGTCAGGTGAGTCAGAAGGACATCTGGAAACATGTGTGATCTAGTGATAAGACTGAGAAAGACACATTTGTTCATACAAATTAAGATGCTACTAAATAATTAATAAAAACAAACATGATTGTTTATTCTCGTTTTTCTTTGAAACTTCTGCTCGGGGCCTCATCACCAACTTGAATTTCCGAACAGGTGATAAAAATATACTTTTCATTATATTGTAGTTTGACCCGCACCGGTGTCACATGCAGAAAGTAGCCTTATGCAGAAAGTAGCGAAAGACCGCACTGCGCATGCGCACAAATCTCGGATACTTTCAGCACGCCGCGTCGGCGTGCAGAAAGTAGCGCTATGCAGAAAGTAGCGAAGCCCAAGCGCGTGGAGGATAAGGGTTGCCCCATGCAGAAAGTAGCGAGAGTGAGCGGAGCGCCATAGCGTAATTACTGTGATAATATAAATGAAAATAATAAAGGGTGTGAAAGCTAGTAAACGCCCCTTAAACTTTCGGCATGTGATATACTCCCATACTGAAAGTTGCCACATCTATGCAGAAAGTAGCGAAGCCCAAGCGCGTGGAGGATCAGAGTTGCGCCATGCAGAAAGTAGTGAGAGTGATATAGTTATACTTGGTCGTCTGCCCTGCCCGACGAGATCAAAGAGCGTTGCGACGCGCAGTGCGCCAGCGAGGATCAGAGTTGCGCCATGCAGAAAGTAGCGAGAGTGATAAAGTTATACTTGGTCGTCTACCCTGCCCGACGAGATCAAAGAGCGTTGCGACGCGCAATGCGCCAGCGACGCACCAAGAGTAGATCCGAGCTGCCACGGACCGAGAATGAATCAAAAGGGCCTAGCAACGCTGTGGCTGTGACCTCTGTTCTTGACTGTATTTAAGCTGACTCTCATACACCACAATTCATATAACTGTTACGGTTAAACCACTTGAGATCTAATATTCACAGACTTGACATCAGTTCCTTTAACTAGGGTGCTGATTTGAGTTTGCGTTTGTTGTTGCGGATGTGTTGGGAAAGTCTGCGTGGAACAAAGTGGACACCCTACTGCTAGAAAAACCATTACCTGCATCTCTGAATCTTCACTGCTTGCCTAGCTACTATTTTTTTTACTCTGCTATTGGTATTATTTGTTCTAACTGTTCAAATTTAAAGAAATTTGGCAGTCTTAAACAATGGCCAATATAGAGTTCCCAGGGACCAAGTCGTCTTCTCGGTCAGATTCCCAGGCGGAAATGAACTGTGGTCGGTTTGAGGCCTATGCTACCTACATCAAGCACATCCTGCAGTATCTGCGGACTGGTTGTCACGGTATGCTCAAAGTAGCTGGAGTTTATAGATGTGGCTACTTTCAGCATGGGAGTTCACTGGTATGCTCAAAGTAGCTGGAGTTTATAGCTGTGGCTACTTTCAGCATGGAAATAAATGGGATGCTCAAAGTAGCTGGAGTTTATAGATGTGGCTACTTTCAGCATGGGAGTTCACTGGTATGCTCAAAGTAGCTGGAGTTTATAGCTGTGGCTACTTTCAGCATGGAAATAAATGGTATGCTCAAAGTAGCTGGAGTTTATAGATGTGGCTACTTTCAGCATGGGAGTTCACTGGTATGCTCAAAGTAGCTGGAGTTTATAGCTGTGGCTACTTTCAGCATGGAAATAAATGGTACGCTCAAAGTAGCTGGAGTTTATAGATGAGGATACTTTCAGCATGGGAGTAGCCCGAGCATATTGATATGGCAACTTTGAACGTGGGAGTAGCCATGTATGCTCAAAGTAGCCTGAGTTTATAGATGTGGCTACTTTCAGCATGGGACTCATTGGGAGTAAACTGATATGCACAAGTAGCCTATGTTAAGAAATATATGTGGCTGCATTCAATATGAGAGAACAATGTCGTCTTTTTATTTCTTACATGGCAAATAATTCCACTGCTTCACTTGCTTATCCGCATGAAGTTTACTGTCGTCTGACACATTGTTTACTTCAATCGCTTAGTGTATACTGTCGTCTGCTAGTGATAATGTCTGCAATTATAGGCGAATTTCTCTCTTTTTATTCCTTCCGCGACCATTTATAGGTTAATTTAACTCGTTTTATTCCTACCACGACAAGTAATCCCACGAATGATTATCTTACGAAAGAATGAATGGTTACGACACATTGTTTACTTCAATCGCTACTTTGTGCATGGCCGCCATTTTGACTAAATACGCGCATGCGCAGTACGCGTAAACACCACTTTCTGCATAGGCTACTTTCTGCATACCACACCGGTTCGACTTTTGCCTTTGACTTTGTCACTATGCCGAACATACAAGCCGAAATCCTCGGTTATTTTTTATCTATTTTTCGTTCAACAACATGATGATAACGGAACGTTGAATTTATGCTGAGTCACAGACCACACACACAGTTCGCAAGTCACGCCTTGATAACAGTTCGACTTGCACTGTGGTGGAGCGACTTATCATAACAGTGTTATGGCATGGATTATATCGGAACTTTTCGATTAACTTACAAAGTCTGTATAAGGATAGCAAAAAGTCCAACAATGCAGACTATCCAAAGGAAATGAGGTGATCTGAAAGGCATCCGCACCAACTAAATGCGAAGATATTGATTCGTCTCAACCCTTCCCGGTACCACGACAGCTGAAGCAAGGCGAATGTTGACATTGAAGGTGAAGGCCTTATTCGCTTCGATGCACAGCCGCAAGAGTCCAGACATTATGATTTGTTTAGGGAACGTGTAGGTAGATCATGATGTCCGAACTCGAGAGCCAGGTCACCAATCTTATATAATAATAATAATAATAATAATAATAAAACTTTATTGCAGACTCAACATTTACATGATAAAAATTGGTCCATAATGAGATCATGAAGAAAGCATACAACATAGTACATGACATTAGCTATGTATATATATATATATATATATATATATATATATATATATATATATATATATATATATATATATATATATATATATATATATATATATATATATATATATATATATTGATGGGAGCTGTCAGCAGAATACTCCTTGTAACCCCGGTCGAACGGTGATATACATATACAGATATAGCGTCCTCAGTTAATGGCAATCCACATTGTCGGGAGGCCGATATCTTTCAGCTGTGACAATGTGTCAATTTCAATGACCAAAGTAGTGTGTTATGGGCTTTGACAATGATATATCTTATTCTCATGGCGGCTTCCTTGTGGTTGCAAGTAGCCCCCGTAAGGCGTCTTATTAACTTGGCGTTATCGAAACGCCAAGTTATGGCGATCGGCCCGGTTTGTATGTTTGTGGGATGTTTGGATGTATTTTGTTTGAGTCGTCAGATGGGGACTGTCATAACGTTTGGTCGCATCAGTTGAAAATTAATGTCGGGCTCGAAAAGCGATGTTGATTGACATTTTCCAAGGTATTAGTGCGTAGCGGATTCCGCGTATAAACCACGAACTACAACCACAGCATTGTGGAGCCCGTTCAAGTCCACTTATCGGTGTTTATTTCAAAGTTCGGCTGTTATATATTCACCAAGAAGCCTATTAAAAGGATAAGCACATTGCAAAGCGAATCGGAAAGTCTGTAATGTGAATTGTCGGCGATTTTGATCAAATCGGTCAATATTACCAAGATATGGTTCTTAACATGATATGGTAGCGGATTCCGCTACAAATACCCCAAAACCCACGGTTCTTAGCTACTGCAATGAACCAGCTTCCAAACATGCATGGTTCTGAGGTGGTGGCACCCCGACTACCTCAGAACCATGCATGGTTCCATGCATGAGGGTTCCAGTAGTTAAGAACCATGGGAAAACATGATATGGTAGCGGATTCCGCTACAAATACCCAAAAAAACCCATGGTTCTTAGCTACTGCAATGAACCAGCTTCCAAACATGCATGGTTCTGAGGTGGTGGCACCCCGACTACCTCAGAACCATGCATGGTTCCATGCATGAGGGTTCCCAGTAGTTAAGAACCATGGGAAAACATGATATGGTAGCGGATTCCGCTACAAATACCCAAAAAACCCATGGTTCTTAGCTACTGCAATGAACCAGCTTCCAAACATGCATGGTTCTGAGGTGGTGGCACCCCGACTACCTCAGAACCATGCATGGTTCCATGCATGAGGGTTCCAGTAGTTAAGAACCATGGGAAAACATGATATGGTAGCGGATTCCGCTACAAATACCCCAAAACCCATGGTTCTTAGCTACTGCAATGAACCAGCTTCCAAACATGCATGGTTCTGAGGTGGTGGCACCCCGACTACCTCAGAACCATGCATGGTTCCATGCATGAGGGTTCCAGTAGTTAAGAACCATGGGAAAACATGATATGGTAGCGGATTCCGCTACAAATACCCCAAAACCCATGGTTCTTAGCTACTGCAATGAACCAGCTTCCAAACATGCATGGTTCTGAGGTGGTGGCACCCCGACTACCTCAGAACCATGCATGGTTCCATGCATGAGGGTTCCAGTAGTTAAGAACCATGGGAAAACATGATATGGTAGCGGATTCCGCTACAAATACATGATTGGTTACCAATGGACCCCAAGCCAGAGTGTTCTACTTGCTAAGTGTATGTTGGTAGGCTATATTGGAGACCCACACAACAAGTGTATGTTGAGAGGCTATATAGGTGGCCCACACAGCATGTTTGTGCAATGAGGATATGAAGGGGACCCAACCAGCAAGTGTATCTAATGAGGCTATAAAGGGAAACAAACCAGCAAGTGCATGTAATGAGGCTTTATAGGGAAACCAACCAGCTAATATATGTTGTAGAGTCTGGGAGAAAACTCAATCATGAAGTGAATGTTGCTATGTTACATGCTAACAGAGGTCCCACAATGCTCTCATCACAATATTTTATGCATAAAAATGCCATTTTCAGGCACATGAAGCAGTAAGTACCGAGAGAAACATAACATCAACTGCTTGACTGATACAGTTTTATTTCAAACATCCGAGTCTAAGGGGAACACAAAGCATGGAATATATTCTCCCGTGTCTGATCTGGTGCATCCCAAGGGGAACTTGCTGCAGTACATCTGTACACAAAGGGTTAATGCCTGTTTATCTTTTTGTCATTTGAAAACATTTAGTTGTATCACAAAGATATCAATAATCATGGAAAGTGAGTTTCTACCACGCCCACACAACTCCTTAAAGATTATAAACCAAAAGATCACATCTCAAAAACATTTACACATTTTATCACTTACCAATGTGTCAGTATCGTGCCTCAGTTTATGTAGTTTAAGTCTGCAACCAGAAGGACCAACTGATGCAATATTCATATCATGGGATATAGAGATATTAGAAGTTACAGCTCCACTTTATTCCTTCTGGGTCAACTGAAGATAACAGACACATTAATATGTTCAAACAGGTTCATTGCAACTTATAAGCATAAAATACATTTCACTAAGAACAAATTAATAATGTGCATGCATACAATATACCATTCTAAATTGATTGATAACGAGGGCTCAAGCAAACTCATTATCTGTGTTATATTGCCACAAACCATTAACATACAATTACATTCGAAGTGAAAGTTCTCACCTCTAGTGAGACTGAATGTGTCTCTTCTTGTTTTGTCTTCGTATGTTGCCTTGTTTCATGGTACCATCTATACATACATAACAATAATTCCTTTTCCATTTAAATGTAAGAATGCAGTTTTCCAAAGTACCAGTTACACAGACAATTTATTAATGCCGAATTGTAAGGTATCTAAGATATATGTCACGTTCTACACCATGCTCATTAAAATACACTAATTACAATGAAATATGCTAACATAATGTGACAACAAACTAAATGCTGCCACATTTCTATCATTTCAGCAGTATTCTAAGCTGATTTAATAAGGGGCACAATATGTTACTTATCTTATGACATAGGCAATACTTACTACTGCTGTCCAATGTGCACCACCTTGAGGATACACCCCAACACTGATGTCAAAATCACTTGCCGGGCAAATAACAGTACAAAGCAGACAAGCAATGGTTACTGAATACAAAAAAAACACAGCTTACTCAATGATGCAATATTACACCACAATGTTCATAGAAAAACAGACTGGACTAGAAGGGTGTGAAACTGTGTCAATAAAATAAAATTACTTCTTTTTGGTGGATGACTGTATTTCACTGGTATTATCATGTCCCAACGCCTGATTAGGGTGTGTTCGAACATCCTTACGCAAAACATTAGGGCTGGTACCTGTTTCTCAATCCAGAATCCAGGACTCTGGTGTATTGCCAGGTGCAGTAAGCATCGATTAACTGTGATCTATAAACCTTTGGGTGTTAATGACATCATGTAAGTCGTAGAAGGTCAATGAAACCATAAACGACTTAAATTCCTGCAAGCAAACAAACGACATCATGTCAAAGTTAGTTAAATCCACTGCCTCGGATACTGAGGAAGTCATTGGCTGAAAGTGGATATGGCCCGTGATGAGCAAGTACGAAGCTGCCATTCTTCCCAAGTAATAAGAAATGTAGGGAGCCCAGCTTTTAATAGAAGGAAAAAGAAAACAATATGCTTGTATTAACTGTCTCATGTATATCAGATCATGTTAATCAAAATCCCATTTATAGTCAACCCTCTTTCCCAATATGTAAGATGAAGAGCATGCAGATACATTTCTTAATTATTCAAAACATTCAGATCCAATTCCCTAATATGTGTATATTCTTCGCAAGTACTGACGGAAAAAATCATACATACTGACTTTCCTTGAGTGTCTTATGGAAGCATCTGCTGAATAGCACAAAGCAAAGATAAGCAAAGAGGTATTTGACTTCCCTGTTTTCAGTCAAAAGACAGTGTCCAAATGCCTTTTGTGGGCAGATACACATAATATGGTTATAAATGAGATTTAATCAAATTTACACCAAACTGTAATGGTTGCCAGTTAAATGCATAACAATGGGCATATGTAAACTAATATCAGTAATCCAGTAATTTAAGTCTAGACTCAAAAATTCCAAAACTGGAATGAGACTCAAAGACAATTAAGGCCTGCATAATACAAAAATACCAGCAGTATACTGCTGGTATTTTTGTATTATGCATGCAAACTATAGTTTGGTTTTGTGGGGCACACACCTTCCTTCAGTTTCCCCTCAGTGGCTGCTGTTTCTGTACACATCACAATATGAGACTCTAAACTTCTGAAGAATACACTCCATTGATACAAAATATCCTGAGAGACAGGGCATAGAAAACAAAAGTACCTTTTCTTGGTGAGGAAGTTTTCCTTCTTATCTTTATCCTAGCCTCTGTATAAAGCACAGCATCAGACTGTCAATATATACACCTGTGACACTTTTTACAGACAATGTATGGATAATAATTTAACCTGTGGCTGTTTGATCTGGCTGGGGGGATCCTTGAATTATTTTCTTCTACAGATAATGCTTCTGTCTTTAGCAGACTTTAACCTTGAAAATCCATATACATTTAGCCGGTTGCCTAAAATATTAAGCCCCCTTTAAGTGAAGATTTGAAATAGATAATATAATATATTTTTATGTTGCATTTTCCCTCTTTGATTATTATTGATTATCGTATCATCTTATACTAGGATGAAGTTGAATAACATTTAAAAATTCATAAAGTATGTACCATATTAACACATTGTTAACTCTGGGGGACTTTCACGGTTAAGTGTATACAAGTTTTTCCGCTCTACTACAATGGGGCTGTCCTGGTGGAATCTGTCAAATTCAGCATCATTGTAGTCAGACCCGGATAGGGGATGGTTGGTACTACTAGCATAGCTGTGGTTACTGTTACATTATACAGCACATGGGCCAAATCCAAATGTGGGATGTCCAGTCTTCTTTTGTGCTCTGCAAATTTTCCTCACAACTCTCTGCAAAGGGCCACATGATGTTTTAATGACAAAGGAGATCAACAGAGTCACGTGGATTCTCTCCTCAGAGCGAAAACTTCACCCCACAAGAACCCCACCTGCAACAATCATAAAGCATTACTGTATGTGTGCGTGTATACGTATGGTGCATGCCACAGGGATTTGGTGCATGCATGTATATATGTGTGCGCATGTGTATGCATGCATGCATGTATGTATGCATGGTGTATGTATGTATGACGTGTAAGAGTGAGTGTATGTATGTATGATATGTGTTGGTGTGTGTTTATCTATTTATGAAAGTATATATGATGTGTGTGTATGAATGTATATATGTGTGTACGTGCGCATACGTGCGTTCATGCATGCATGTATGTAGTATGTGTTTGTATGTTTGCATGCATGGATACAAGCATGTATGTATGTACGCAGGTATGTATGTATGTATGTCATACATATGTACGTACGTATGTATGTATGGGTGTATATATGAGTGAGTGTACGTGTATGTATGCATGTATGTATGATGCGTGTGTATGCATGTGTGCGCGTGTGTGTGTGCATGTATACATGCATATATGTATGTACGTGAGTGAGTATGAATATATGTATGCATGAATGTGTGTATGCATGTATGTATGGAAGTATGTGCGTACGTACATACATATGACTTTACGTACGTGCGTATGTGTGTATGTTTGTATGTATGTGTGTTCAAGTGCATGTGTATGCATGGTTGTACGTACGTATGTATGCATATATGTATGTTAATTGACGTATGATTGTGTGTGTATGTATGTATGATGTGTGTGCGCATGTATGTGTATGTGCGTGTGTGCGCAAACACATTCGTATGTATGTATGTATGTATGTATGTATGTATGTATGTATGTATGTATGTATGTATGTATGTATGTATGTATGTATGTATGTATGTATGTACGTATGATGTGTATGTATGTATGCACGTATGCACGTATGTATGTACGTTCCAATGTACGTACGTTCCAACGTACATATATATATACGTATGTATGTATGCATGTATGATATGTGGGTGTGCGTGTCTGTGTTCAACAGTGGCGTAACTGTGTACGAATGTGTTCAGGCTTGCAGTAGCTGCAAGAGAAGTGAACCGATATTAAACCATTGTTGGAGCTAATATACGCACTGCACGAGGGGATTGGAGACCCCTATGGAAGTGTCATAGAGTCTGCACTAAAAGGCTTTGTCGGGATGGACAACTGAGGTTGCGATTTGAAGCATGCCAGTAACTGATTGTAAAACATGCAGAGTTGTTTTGCTAAGTGATGCTAAATGTTTAAACAGCTTGCGTGTGTATTTGAGTAGTTTATCATGAGGAAGACTTGCTGACATTTTGGTGGTGTTGAGCGTATTCCCAAAATGTAAGTGTGGTAGCGAGACCTTGTGTTTTGTGAAAAGCGCGAGTGGAAAACCCAATTAAGTTACAAAGTTGGGTGAAGATAAGTAGCAGTTTTTGACAGATTTTTTTTTTTTTGGGGGGGGGGGGGGGGGGGGGGGGGGGGGGGGGGGGGGGGGGGGGGGTAGGGGCTGGCTACAAAGAGAATTTTGTTGTTTAGTATCCAAACTATGACTGAAGGAAAAATTGAAATATTTTAGAAGAAGAGGAACACCCTTGTGGTAAGCATTAGTTATAGTAGCATCTTTGCAAGAAGAAACCTGTGAGGTGATATTGGGGTGGGTGGATAGGTATTAGTCGAAAAGGTTGTGAGATGCCGCTTTTTGCGAGGTATGCGTTTGGTGAACATTGTTGTATTAACTGTATGGCATCAGTGATGCTTGCATGAGTGACTTGGGAAGCTGATTTGGGAATATTAAAATTAACTGAGTTGATGTCGCATGGATATGATAAGTTGTGCAAGAGTCTGTAATTGCCAGGTTCCCCCTTTTTTTTTCGGAATGCCAATGGCGAGCACTTGAAGGAGTGAAGAGAGGGTGTACGAAAAGGTCCTTGAATCCTACCAAGTGCCAGTTCTGAACTAACATCCTGTGAAACTTTGATAGTGTTACTAGTGGCCGATATGGGGTGTTTTGAATGAAGTGACTTTTGGGGAATAGTTGGGATGCGGTGCTCGGGGTCGCTGTAAGGGGCCAAAATTAACCGAAAATCAACATATTTGAAATTTCAAATTGTCAGGAAGGTTGTGTCCCGCTTGAACGCCTCCGGACAAGAGTACTGGCCTATGAGCATTATGTGAAGGTGAGAGTTGTTTGTTTAGGGACTTACCAGCCGAAGAGTAGTTACTAACGATGGATTGGAGGGGGGGTACTTTCGGCTGGTGGAGGATCTGTAGGAGGTGTGGCTGACGGTTGCTGAGACCTAAGTTTTGCCAGAGTGCGCTTGCCCCTAAATGGTCGGGAGCTACAACAGGCACGTTTGACTGGTAAAGTCGCAGGCGGTGCGTCCTTGGGTGGTAGGTTTCATGGTTGTTGCTGGAACATATTAGTGCAGCAAGGTCGGAATTGTTGACATAAAAACAATAGTATTTTTGCAACGAAAACAGTTGCGAAAACAAGCAAATAAGTTGTGCGTTTATGAAGAAAACCAGATGTGATGTCCATAGCCAGGTGCTGGCTTTAAAGGGGCATGCCAGACAAAAATGACAGTGATTGATAAAATAATTATGGTAGGTTACAGTGACAGCCGTGCAAAACAATAACAGCTGTGTGAAAACCTGAACTGTGCGACAGTGAACTACAGCCGTGCGAAAGGATAACAGCTGTGTGAAAACCTGGACTGTGCGACAGTGAACTACAGCCGTGCGAAACAATAACAGCTGTGAGAAATTCAAACCGGTAGGTTATAGTGACAGCCGTGCGAAACAATAACAGTTGTGTGAAAACCTGAACTGTGCGCCACTAACTAGGCCGTGGGAAACAATAACAGCTGAGAAATTCAAACTGGTAGGTTACAGTGACAGCCGTGCGAAACAATAACAGCTGTGTGAAAACCTGAACTGTGTGCCAGTGAACTACAGCCATGCGAAACAATAACAGCTGAGAAGTTCAAACTGGTAGGTTACAGTGACAGCCGTGCGAAACAATAACAGCTGTGTGAAAAAACCTGAACTGTGTGCCAGTGAACTACAGCCGTGCGAAACAATAACATCGAGAAATTCAAACTGGTAGGTTACAGTGACAGCCGTGCGAAACAATAACAGCTGTGTGAAAACCTGAACTGTGTGCCAGTGAACTACAGCCATGCGAAACAATAACAGCTGAGAAGTTCAAACTGGTAGGTTACAGTGACAGCCGTGCGAAACAATAACAGCTGTGTGAAAACCTGAACTGTGTGCCAGCGAACTACAGCCGTGCGAAACAATAACAGCTGAGAAATTCAAACTGGTAGGTTACAGTGACAGCCGTGCAAAACAATAACAGCTGTGTGAAAACCTGAACTGTGCGACAGTGAAACAACAGTCGTGCAAACAGCTGTGAGAATAACGGCAACCATGCAATCAATAACTGCTGTGAGAAACAACATTGTTAGAAATAAAATTTAAAAAATAAATAAATAATTTGGTAGGTTAGTGGCAGCAGTGCAAAACGATGACAGCTTTTGTGAAAGCCTGTACTGTGCGACTGTGAACAACAGCCGTGCGAAACAATAACAGCTGTGAGAAATTTAAACCGTGCATAGAGAGAAGCCAAAACTTTGAAAAAATGCTCTCGGATGGAAGTTTTGTATTTAGGGTGGGGGTGGGGGGGGGGGGCACTTAAGTGTACAGCGGTAGAATATATGTGCCGCGCGAAGGGATATGTTTTTTGGCCTCTCGTTTGTACGACGGGTAATACATTTGCATGATAGCTTGTACGACGGGGTATACTATTTGCCATTCTCAACTTGTACAACGGCTAGGGTTTAGAGGTCCCACAGCACATCCCTATCCGAGTTAGGGCTAATTGTTACCGTTATGACCGGAGCTATGAATTTGTAGTAGAGTTGGTTCCAGTGTTGTTAGTGCGGCTAGCAGGTGAAGAATTGAGCGAAACGATGCGGTGCTTGGGGATCGGTGGTTTGTGAATAGTTTAGAGGAACGTAATTAAAGAAACAATAACGAAAGAACGGAACGGATTGGTGCGAAAATAAAACTTAAGACTTGAGTAAACATACAAACAAAGATGGCTGACCTAATTTAAATACGTTTGGGGCGCACGGAAAGCAGGCACGTAAAGTTACTTATGAACTGCGAAGAACTTTAAAATAGTTTGTTTGCTGAAATGTCGAACTGTGGAGGAATGCGAAAACGCGGGTGGGGTGGTTAGCCCCCCCTTACAAGTTGTTTGTGGCCAACAAGATAACCGACAATGTTTGACAAAATCAAATGAAATGGTAAAGTAAAACCTGGTTGACGGCAAGATTGACTGGTGAAGCAGAGGTAGAGAAGTAGTTCAAAATCTTTTGTAGACGAGTAGATGGAGCAAACTGCTGGTTTAGATACGTGGATAACAGTTGGCTTTTAGAAAATAGGTTCTTGCAGCTGGAGATTAGTTTGAGAACTGAACAGAGAAGAGAGGTCTCGTGACTAACGGGTTTGTGTCACGTGACCCGTATGGTGTCGCCACCTACGGACCGCGGGAAAGACCGGGCTATCGCGTTATAAGATATCTTTGGCTCCCGCACAAAATGCGGCTGTGACGATCCCGCCACAACCTATGTTATCTCACATGTTGCGACAACAAGTTGACACCAAGATAAAGTGTTAAAGTCGATGCGCTTCACCACTAGCATGTCGGACGTCGATATTTCTCCGAATGTCTGCAACTTGAACACCGAGTCGATGCGAAGGTACGCTTTTCTAAGTCCCAAAGAGACAATTCTCTCAAAACAAGCAAACACAAAATATAAAATTAGCAACTGACCATACCAGAAACCCATACTGAATACCAAAGTCACATGACTGGCGGTTTTATGTTTAAAAAAACGTGGGATTATGCGACGTAAGGTCATTGTCATTTATTTCTCTCACGGGCCAACTAAATTTTGAAGTTAAATAATTCGTAGTCCCGTGGGAGTAACGATTTATATTACGGGTAAGGGTCCCGTTTTTAAAATCCAAGCATTTTACTCGAATGCAACCTAACCACCTTACTTCGCAGGGTTAGCCAGACACCAACCCACCCGTCCATGGGGCTACGTAGCGAGGTCGACATAATCCCATCCGACCCCACGTCGCGATCACAGGCACTTAAGTCAATAACCCCAAGCAACAGTGACATGTATCGATATAAATATACGAGCCAAGAAAAACCGAAAACTACCGAACGCGCTCGTTGAATTGACTTGGGTGACTTTTGTCGCGATCGCCAAAAGGTGCGAATGCAGCCAAGCTGGCTCCAACAGCAAGGGGGTCCATTGCTATATAAGATAATAAGGCTTGCGACGCCTAGCATCTTGTCCTTAAAATTGTTTCTAGCTGGTGGATCATCCATAACTTATAACCTCTGTGATTTTCTAAATAACCATGTTAGTTTGATATTTCTCCGATTCGTAGTCACCGAGATATTGCCTCCCAGACATGACTAGAATGCTACAGCGAAAAGGTGTTAAGGAGACAGTTTGGACAGTCACACCTGCGATGTGACGTCACAGGTCCTATTGGACGAGTGATTTTAAAATACGGCGGGCTGTATTGTATATCTTAGAGAAAAACACTTTCTTTAAGTTAGTTACATTTTTCACAAACCTACGTCTTGGTCTAACTTTTTTCATAGAACGCAGAATATTACTGCGATCGCGCAAGTAAACGTCATGCGGACTCTCACGTCGGGAACATTCTTGTACAGCACTGCAGTTTATATTATTGCCCGATTCAATAATTTCCCAACATGATTTTTGAGATATAGCTTGTCAGCTATTGAAACTAACCCTGCATTTGAGTTCCAGAAAAGGCTAAGATTATACGATACAAGAAAGCACCAGTTTCACAACTAAAACATTGCACTAAAACTTCTGCAGCTTGCAGTTGATGAGCAATCCAATAAGAATTTAACACATTTCCAGTGGTGGGCCGTTTGCGGGTAGGGGTGTAGACGGGACGGTTGGGTTGGGCTGGGTTAGCAAGGGTAGGACGGACAGTTAAGGAATCCTGGCTAAGACCTTGGTACCGCTGATCCTGTTATTTACTTATCAAGGCCATTAGTACGACTACAACCCCAAACCTACGCACTGCAAACACGCGATGCGTCCCCCACCGAGCGATCAAAGGCTCTACGACAACTTCACATCCGTAACCTGATAAGATTCGCAACCGTGAATTGAGTCAAGATAAGGGAGGGGGGTAAAAGGTAAACCATGCAATACCCACACATAGGGAGAATCAACGGCGTGAAGCCCTTCCGCACGAGTAGTGGTTCCCGCCGCGACAAGCGCCTCGTGACACATTAGACGGTTCATAGTCGGTTCTTCAATGCGTAAAGAAAGGAAGCCAATGTGATTATTCGAGGATACAAATAGTGATGCGATGTGCATACTTGAGGATACATACAGTGATTCGAAGGAATTATTCAGCTTCAGGGAAAATAAGCCATGACATTTTTTCCAAATGATACTGACTACTTTTCAAAAGACATAGTAAGTACGCAGTTTTTGTAAGCTGTGACTCGTAAGCTGCAGACGATCTACACAATATTACTCCGTCTATTCCGTTTGTAACGCAGGGGAAGGAGTAAGGTCATAGGGTAGGAGCAAAGCAAGACACGTCGTCTCGATCTTTAGATGTTCTTAGTAGATCAGCTCGCTGTAATTTACTCTAGGGTGATCCCTCTCAACTCCATCCCACATCGAGTGAGAGATGCAGTTATATCAGCGAGCGCGCCGAGGGGCGCTTGGTCGAATTCGATGGGCACTTTAAGATCTCATCGTGGCATGCGTACCTTATACAAACTCTGCATAGGCGGCTCAGTATTTATCAGATACTGGCTGCTTGAATCTTCAGTATTCACAGTAAAAATATTTTAGTTTTGTAACGGCTTTGTTTCATTTTTAAATATAGTATATAGTTGCTGAAAACCATATGACGCTTGATGCAACAACAACAACAACAACAACAACAACAAGTACCGCATTGAAATTAAACAGATAGTCAAAATCGTACTCAAAGGGGTCATTAACATGATGTTTAAAGCCAGTGTGTCTTTTTTTTCGAGACTGCCACCTGGTGTGTAAACAAAACAGTCCCCAGCAACATTATGATGTGTTGCCGTGGGCGCTGATAGATTAAACCACTGGTAGATTTACCCCTATACCCAAAACAAAACAGTACGTCGAGTAAGATGCGTATATCATATATATGTGGACATATACAGTTACTTAAAGTGAGTAAATGCCTCACCCAATACGCATGCCCCATTATCCTCCTCCTATCTCCATGGCATACACATGACCAATATGCTGAATATTTACAGTATTTCCGCCGGTTAGCTAGCCAAAGGTTAAACAATGTGGTGCAAATTACTACTAGGATGATGCACAGGCACACAATGCTGCCAAATAGCTTGAGATAAGTCAAGTTATTAATTTGAGTTGTGGTTAAAGGCAGACATAGATTGTGGTCAGGGAAGAGTCAGGCAACTTTGGTTGTAGGCATATTTTTAGTTTTCTTCACAAAGTCAGAATGGCTTTAAATGATACACACGAGTAGCAAAAATACATTAAAATATTTTTATACCACTGCCATAAATATATATTTAAGATTGTAAAGTAATCTCTTAACGTGTTATCATTAAAAACTATTCTATGACGGATTGTGATGAGCTGTACGTCGCTGTTGTTCCTTATGAGCTAACTTTTAAAAAGGGTGCAATTTTCCGCGAAAGCATAATATATTTGCGGAACAGAGTGTGACATATTGCCGTGGAACATAGGATTTTATTTCTTGACTGGAGTCTAGAGTAGAAATGCGACTTACCTCATCGGGAGTCTTCCACGATGAAGTGCTGAAGTTGATTAAGTGACCTCTGAATGTAGTAACATCAAATAAAAATACTCCTCAATATATATATTTACCAAGTTTTGCTGTGTCGGAGTATTTTCACTTTCTTCATTATTCGTGTAGTCTGATGTAGTCAATAAAGAGCGATAAATGAGCATCCGAGAGCCGGGACTAGCACAAACGATCCCGTTCTCGGGATAGTCAGCCCACGATTATTCAAAAACGCGGCGTTCCATCCCAGCATCATGCTTCCAATAGCGTCATAGCAATACTCTGCCCTATGGTTGTAAATCGTGGTTTATACGCGGAATCTGCTACGCACTAATGGCTCGAAGGGTTTTATCGCCCGACAAAATTGTATTATTTATTGTCTAAACACTGCATCGGATTGCTTTCGAT
Organism: Urechis unicinctus; assembly: GCA_034190875.2. Taxonomy (NCBI): domain Eukaryota; kingdom Metazoa; phylum Annelida; class Polychaeta; order Xenopneusta; family Urechidae; genus Urechis; species Urechis unicinctus. Next base: position 68,488,932 of record CM067358.1, on the reverse strand, counting down.
TCTGTAGATCGTCCCAAGCATGAAAATAAATCATCGTTGAATGTATGATTTATAGCAGGATGGATACACCAACTGACACAGAAATGCCGCGAAGGAAAGCAATGAAAGCTTCGGTCGGCGTTTTGTTGGCTGACCACGGCTTTGAAGCCGCCGACGAGCTCGCCCTAGAAACAATGACAGAAATGATAACTAGTTGTAAGTCAGTGTTCTGAGGTAGCATTACATCGGAATAACTATACATATTTGATTTATACAGAACCGGGTGCGGGGTTGGTAACTGATGCGGTGAGTATGTGGGGCATTGGAGAGAGGAGGATGGGGGTATGGGTGTTATAGATAGGGGTGTCAGCTAGTGTCAGCCGAACCTCGCCGCAGGCGGCTGTGCTTGTGCCTCAATGTTATTTCCAATTTTTTTCAACTTGCTCTAACTGGTATTTATATTTAAGAAACATGGACAAATGGTACATTAAACGAGAGTTAACGTATTGAATTTCAATAACATCGCCTTACTTTTCGCATTTTACTCCGTTTGAGCCATAAAAAATGTGTGTTTGTGGAGAAATACTTTAAAATTCTTGGCGAGCATTTTTGACTTTTCGAGATTCACTCAGTTTCGAATTCTCTAAATCGGTTCGTGTTCGTTACTCGTATCGTTTTTATTGTTTGTTAAATGACAGGATTACATTTTAATGTTCAACTTCATATAAAATCTAAAAAAATTGGCCGAAGGGAAAATAATATTATTTACTACGAAATTTTACAGTGTAAACAAATGTATTTTTTTCCAAATTTTATCAGAGGCCCGCGACATAGGTGCACACATTTGACAAATTTAAGTGTGATGTTACAAATGGGTGAGGTTTTTTTTCAGATTAAATGGTAATGTTCTGTCGTATTTTGCACTTCAAAATGTCGTCCAATCATCTCATGCTCGCCCCGTGAGCCCGTTTCAGGGTCAACCTTGCCTTGACTCGACACGGCTGCTCACGCTTGCAACCACCGCTGATCGTGCATCGTCAAACAAAGTCTGTTTTTTGTTCGTTTATCAATCTGGCTCTGATTATCCATCTATATACGGGGATAATTCAAGCATAGTGGAACACTTTGGTCAAGATTATTTTCAAATCGATTGCAAATGTTTTGTCGAATTTGAAACTTTAAAATGTTTGATTTTGTCATGCCCGTGCCGGGAGAGCGCATTGCTTGCCTTATCAGCAATATGTCATTCGATTCATGATACGGTACCTGATTTATTTATTTGGGGTTGTACATTCAAAAAAATTATCGGTTACAGGCCAGTAACTTCAAAGGCAAAATGCCACTTGCGCTGGCACGTGGAATTCGGCAGTTAGGGTTCACGGAGTAGATGTTGAGCTGCCGACAGTTACTGCGACGGTTGCGCGAGCTGCTCGTCGCCATGGTCACCACCCAGAATTAACACATCAAAGAGATTCTGTTAACCACGTTTTGTGTCAGATTCGTTCACGGAGTACATGCCAAGTTTATCATGAGTTCGCCCCAGCCTTATAGAAGCTGCGTAATGGCACTCAAATATTCATAACCATTGCGATTAAACAATTCGCATTTGAATCTCTCTCTGACAGAGTTAGTTAGAAACCCTGTAACAGAAGAAAGCTAACACATGTTGATTGGCAAGAGGGTGAGGCATATTTTAGTGGACACAGTTGATGGCAAAGAGGAACATATAGCTTATCCAGCCAAGGTGGTGTCACAGGTACCAGGGTTCAGCGATTGGTTTAATATTGTATATGATGAGGATGATGCTGTGTACACATACCACCGTCTGGATGAGGACATCTCTACAGGCAATCTTGAGATTTTGGTCACCTGATGTTTTAGTAATGTTTGGCAATTTCAGACAGGTGTCTGGTTACATTAGTATTAGCATTGTTTGGCAATTTCAGACAGGTGTCTGGAGAAGTGAAAAGTGGCTGTCATCCTGTCAATTTTGGCTCAAAAACTGACAATTTCATGAAATTTGAATCCCCATTAACTTTTTTTAATAATTGACCTACCTTATTAGAAACCTCTAGATTATACATCTTGTGGTATAATTTCACTATGATTTTCAAAATATAAGAGATGAAAAGTGTCTGTTATCCCTTACCGTAGAATTCTGGCATAAAACCGAGCAATACCATAAAATTTGAAACCTCAATAACTTTTTTTACTAATTGACTTAAAAAAAGGAAACATAGCTTATTAGAATCATCTAGATTGTACATTTCTTGTGAGTTAATTTCACTATGATATTCAAAATATAAGACATGAAAAGTGTCTGTTATATGTTACCGTAGAATTCTTGCACAAAACAGAGCAATACCATGAAATTTGAAACCTCAATTACTTTTTTTCTAATTGACATAAAAAAATGAAACATACCTTTTTAAAATCCTCATGAGTATATCTATCTTCTTGTATAAATTCAACTAGATACAATGAATTTGAAAAAAAAAATCACTGACAGCCCTATTATAGAAGGTGGAGTGTGCAATCGTTTTGTACACAGGCGTTTCGTACGCAGGTCGTTCGTGCACAGACTATGAGGTGTCTGAGATATGCTTGTAACGGTTATTTTTTTTCGAATTATGACTATTTCTGTATATTATCAGTGTGTTTGTCATATCTAGTTTTATGCATTCATGGGTAGTTTTTTTTACATGGGTACTAACTTAAGCATAACGCTCAGAACAACAGATCTAACTTGTACGAAACAACCGATCAGCCATGTACGATACAACCTAGAGGAGCGGTGGTTGCCTCGATCCCTCCTCCACCGTGCATGACATCCTGAGCAGCACTATTGAGACATGCTGTATTAAAATCGTTGTAACTACCATATGGGTCTTTGGGTTGCTTAAGTTCTCGGCCAGTTTCTAAGGTAAAAAATCCTCTGATCAAACGGTGAGTTTAAATCAACATGTTCCAGCTGAAATATTAATCTGGGAAATAGGTCAGTTCCTGGCTAAAAAAACTCCTATGCATCTATTGACAACTTACTCATACTTTGCATCAATAAATCAAGTTTCATTTAGATTGCCACTGTCGCCATAGAACTGACCATTTTCACATGCTGCAACCTTTTATTCTGCAGTCTTGCATGACTCGAGTGCAAATCTATAGCCATTGTTCCTGGCCAAGAATCAATGCCAGTTGTTTGACTTATGTTGTGCAGTGATGGTAAGCTGATGATTATTCATTCATGATTCTATTGCATATGAGGTCTTAACATGTGACAGGTTCAATACTCTCTGCCCTACTTATTCAGACACAGTTCTATATTTCTATGTAAAAATAGTATATGATGCCCACCAGGTATTTTCAGTGAGTCTGACTAAATTAAGAAGCCCATGAAATACAATCACCACTACATTAGTGGATAGTATAAGTAAACATGATATGTTTAGGCGCCATAGTCCTGGCAATGGGGAGGATATGACAATGGTATTTAAAAGCTGTGGTATTGAAACTTGCCATGCATGTAAAATCGCTGTCATTTCTGGGGTTATCTACAAGCTTCAAATGGGCGTAAAACTGACACTTCACCACATTAGCAGCACCTACTGGCCGTGATGAACCATTGTCACCACCTACTGGCCGTGATGAACCATTATCACCACCTACTGGCCGTGATGAACCATTATCACATCGACATGATTAGGCCATATAGCTTGTAGACCTTCACAATTCGCAGATCCAACAATTAAAGTATGCCGTATCTGATTTCTTTACCGTTGTTTCTGTGTGGTCCAGTTATTGTGGAACTAGGGAGAAGTGCAAAAGCCTATTCTGAGCTTGCATGTCGCATCGAACCTATGGTCAGTGATATTGTGCTGGCTCTTGTTGAAATGGGTAAGAATGCAACTTTTCATGATTTCATAATTTAATTATCACCTCTATTCTGTGTTTTGTTATTTTTGTCACATACAGTGGATGTGTGTGTTTCATTTTTTCAAAGGCCAGAAAGTGGATGAAATTCCTTACTATGCCAAGAGAGCCAAGCAAACACTCTTGTTACCTCGTAAGAATATTCCTTTGACTTGCTGAATTTTAAGCCCAGTGATCATTGATGAGGAGGAATTCAAATCATACACAGGAAAATTTTTCCCAATTTCCATTTGTTGCTGCAGCGGCTCTTGCTCCTCCCAACTTGACCCCACGCATCATGCAGTCAGGGGAAAAAAAACCTCATCCACCTCACATTCCTGATTACCTTCCCCCTTTTCCAGACCCACACTCGTACATTCACTCCCAAGTAAGTCAATGCATTGTCAGGTAGATTGGCTTGGCTGATGGTGCTTGTTAACTTATTGTTGTTCTGTGTCATTATGGTTTTCAGACAGGTGTAGTTATTATGATGACAGGAGCTGTTTGTATTTTAGACCCATAAAGCCCCAAATACGGAGTACCAGTTGATCCGAGAGAAGGCTGCATCACAGAAGAGGGATGTGGAGAGGGCGCTCACAAGATTCATTGCGAAAACTGGTGACACAGAAAACCTCTTTCCAGATGACCCATATGCATTTCCTTGTGAGTATCGAAGAGCCAACTACACACTTTATGATTGATAATGGTATATTTTCATTTTATTGAAAGCTGTCAGCTAAGTCTAATTTGTAGTCAGTTGAGTTATATTAAACTTTGACCAAGAATTATTGATATATCTTTTTCAATAAGCTTTGTGTCTATTTTGATTTGCATTCAGTAATTGCCAACAGACCCAAAACGCTGCCCTATCTAGAAGCCTTGTTACCCAAAGATGAAGATATAACAAGTCTGGATGAGGAGACAGTAACACCACAGCCACAAGTACCTCCTCCTGTCCCACCAGAAACACCACAAAAGCCAGAGAAAGTAGAGTTGGAAAAACCTGCAACAGTTGAGCCTCAAGAACCCACCACACCAACTGGTAAATCTGGACAAGAAGCTGGGACTGCTGCCACCGAACCCACAGACGGGGATGGCCCAATCGATAATCCCTATTTGAGACCCATTACAATGCCCAAGCTCAAAGGTGTTGGTAAAAAACATAAATGGTAGATATTTTTGTCTCTATTTGTATGCATGTGTTCATATATTTTATTAAATAAACATAAAAAAACTTGTTAGTTTTGTTTATGGCATACATTATTTGCATCCAAGGTTGGATCTCCTCTAATAGGCTTTGCATTCACTTTTCCTGACATTGAAAAAGTACAGTAGTAGGTTTTTATTTATCAATCAGACATTTGATCAAAACAACAATCTGTTTCTAATCAAGAAAATACCAGGAGAGACAAGTGAGGCAAATAAAATAATTCAATAAAGAACAAATTGAATGAATATATTTTATTTGCACACAGTCTAAATGAACCCTCAGGATTGCCGTTGATTTTTGCGCTCATTTTTGAGAATGTCGGGCATGTCCCGCAAGGCCTGCTGGTAAGCATTGACGTATGGCTTCAACAAAGCGTTACGTAACTTCATCTCCTTCACCCCGGTCTTCCCTGCTTCCTTCAACATCCTTTTGAAGTAAGCAATCTGCAACACAAAATTTGCTAGTCACAATTTTAAATAATGCTTAATATAATAATACATCATCCTAATTGTTTGGGCCTGAGGGGGTGTTGGTTTGGAGATACTTAAAGAATGTCAATTGATGTATGAATAGACCTGAGTTATTCAGCCATATCAGTGGAAACCATAGTCCAAATAAGGGAATATCATATACACATTGGTGGGACAAGTGATCATCACAGCTAGATTAATAATGATATTTTTGTACAACAAAGGGAGGAAGAGGCAGCAAAAAAACGATGACACTACAAATCAAATATAACAGGATGGTATAAGTATGGTACACATGTGGTAGGAATCTTGTAGTCACCTGTTTTTTCTCGAGCAGGGTGATGGCTGTGCCAGCTCTACCAGCACGAGCTGTACGACCCACGCGATGAATGTAAGTCTTGAGGTACTGTGGTAACTCGTAGGAGATTACACACTGGACATTGTCCACATCCATCCCTCTGGCCATTGCGTCAGAGCAAATCAACCTGTTATCAGAATCAGTCATGGTCTTCAAAGACTAGCATTGAGAACAGCATTTCATGGCACAGAATTTTCAATAACTGAAGCCTTTTATGGAATTATCCACACTTAAGGGCGTCTTGTTTCATACAATCTACATGTACCATATTTAATTTAGGAAGATAAATATGATAAAATGAAAAATGTACACACATGTCTATTTTGCCTGCTTCAAACTTCCTCAGGAGCTTGGTACGTTTGTTTGGTGGGAGACCAGATGAAAACTCCTGGACTTCCACACCACCCACCAGCTTCACCAGCCAATACAACCTACAACATCAAAAATGAACATTTCAAACCAATGAAGATTTACAGCAACTTTTTATTACCAAACAAAGAGGAAATTAAACACCTGTAATGTTACCTATGCGTGGCTTCCACAGAGTTTGTGAAGCAGAGTATTCGTTTGAATCGTAATGCATGAAGGTAATGCAAAATGACTAGAGGTTTCTCTCCAGCAGAGCTCTCCACAAAATACTCCTAGAAACCAGTTAAATTTATATTGCAATCGACAATTCACTAAACATACCAAAATGCTTGCATAAATGGCATATTGAATGACAAACTCGAGGATTGAATCGGTGCTGATCATCTCTTTTAGTAGTTTCACCGTTAATCCTGAAGGTGTAGTATATTTTCCAACAAATTCTCCTCTGACTGGAGACACTGGTACAACTTCTTGAGAAATAGCCTCTGATCAAACACACAACATCAACAAAAGTCATAATCCAAAAAATAAGATGGTCACAAGCTGACTTCTTGGCTAATGAATACAAGCAGTACCTTTTCCTGTAGACTTCATTGCAGCATCATTGCTGGCGACCCCTTCATCTTGAGGTGTCACAGTGTCACTGGTATCCATGACGACTGCTGTGAAGAGGCGGGGATGGAATAAACGCATCTGTTGTAGTTTCTCAGGGTTTTGAGACAACGTGGCAGAAAATAGTAATTTCTGCAACTAAAACAAGGAAAACATAAAAAGGGCTGTTTGAGTCATTCAAACAAATGGGGAAAAAAAAAATTCTGTGTGAAGGGTAAATTTTTGATTGTCATTTTTCTGTGTGAAGGGTAAATTTTTTATTGTCATTTTCCCCCACAAACTTACCGGAATACGTGCCTTGCTTGCACTAGAAAAATAATAAAAACAATGAATAGAGAAAAAAAAATATTCAATTTTTATACGAATATTGGTTCAAAATACACATCCTAATATTTCTATGTAAAAGGGGTCATTTTAAATACAAAGAATGCTTGAAAGTGTAATGTTTGACTTTGCAATATTATAGCTATGTACTTTGTGACATCCAGGACTGTTGGGGCCACCCTGATTGATTCATCTGCATAAACAGCACCTTCAACTTGACTGAGCCAGTTGTGTTTGAATTCCTCCATCATTCTGTCTGCCTCATCAATAACCTATGACAATAGCAAGGACAATCACTATTCAGAAATTATGCTAGTATTATTTGGGCAGAGGGTCTTTCTTGTTAGTCTCACTAAAAAGAAAGTTTCACATTAAATCACACATGTAAACAAAAATAATACAAGAATTAAAGTATACAAAATAGCAGCATCCTTTGTTTTCAAATATGAGACAAAAAGTAAACTTGTAAATTGACCAATTAAATTGATTAAGACAAGATTGAGAAGGATAAGGGGGACAAGGATTCTGTGATCTAGTCACCAGAAAGCGGAGGTGAGTGAGATCAAGTCCTTGCGTCTTGCTGATGTGATCAACCATTCGGCTGGGGGTAGCAACCAATATGTCAATGTTACTTTCAAAGCCATCATAACTGTACACAGCAAAACAAATTTATGAAAAATCACGTGACATAGTACCAACAAATAATGGTGGTACCAGTATTTTAAGTGTTTTTTTCCATAAATGTGTGGTAAGAAATGCTTGCCATTTTTTCACCAGCATATGCTGTTCCTGTATGAAGGTTTTCTGACCTATTGCAAGACCAACCTGACAGACAAAGACAAAGGAAATGTATGTGACAACCAGGTGGAATCTTAATGCATAAGAAGAGTAGATTTATGCTCAATAAACGTCAGTAACTCATACCTTGAGATCAGTACAGGCACAGTAGCTTTGGAAGACTTTAAACACCTGAGCCGCCAGGTCAATCACAGGTAAGATAACAAGGGCCCGTAGTTTTCGCACAACTCTTCGTCTCAAGCACTACATTAAAATAACAAACCTGTTGTAAACCAGGTGATAATCAAAAAGCTTCACCAGCGAAGTATAGAATCCGCAGGAATGACTAACCTGAATGACGGGAAGGACATAAGCCAGTGTTTTTCCGCTTCCAGTTGGAGCAGAGCAACAGACATCACATGGTCTATAACCAGCCTTACCCAGTATGTGACTGTTGTTCAAATCCACACTACTAAGTACAGCTGGGATTAACTGCCCCTGAACTTCATACACAAAACATTTATACATGGACATGTCTCTTGGATATTTGAGGCTAATGGCAACGAGCGACTGCTATATTTCTACGCATTTGTTATGTACGCACCAGGAAAAAAGTCAGCGATTCCATTCTCCTTCAATTTTTCTATAATGTCAGAGTCCAGTTGTGGAATATCTGAAAAGGAAAACCTCTTTTTCCTGATATCTGCAGTTATCACAGAAGGCTTGGCGAGCCAGTCAGGAAGAACTCTCTCCACCTGTCAAGAAAAAACAACTTTATTAAACTAATAACCAAGCAGTGATTACATAACTACCTCTAGTTCTCTTGATAACCCAGACACACAAATTACAATTCACTAATAACTTACCATTAATTATTAATTTTTCTCTTTTGTAAATTTACTATTAACCACCGATTATTAATTTTGATCTTATGCAAATTACGATCAACCATAAATTACCTTCTCTTTTGACTGATTTTTCACATGACCTATAACTGTGAATCCGCCAACATCAGTGTGAGTTTGCTGTTGACTTGTATTGGCTTCATCTTCCTGGATTTCATCATCGCTCATTACATCATCATCATCAATGCTGGGATCAGTATCACTGTTGTTCTCACTAATGCCTACTGAGGATTCACTCCTTAATTTAACAGTGGCTGTTAGGTCAACATCACTTATTATGTCATTGTTTGTAGTTGAATTAAAACTTGAATCAATCCCAAAGGATATATCCTGCTTGGGGGGTGGTTGTGCAGATACTTCTTGATCATGCTTGTGTTTTTTCTTTCTCCCAGAAGTCGCACAGTTCGCAGAAACAATTTCAGTTTGTTGAATATCCGCATTATCCTCAGATTTCGCTTTTCTCTTCTTCGTTTTCCTCTCCTTACCAAGATCTTCGTCTGCTACAGAATGTTTTTGCAATGGCTTTTCTTCATGACAAGGGTGTTCGGGCAGATTCTCAGCCGGAATATTACTGCTTTTCTGTTTAGCTTTACTATGCAGCTTTTGTAGAATGTCCTCGGAAGTAGATGACCCACAATGGTCACCATCTCCCATATACCTGCAAAAACACAACATTAACTAACGTCTCCTGATTAGATGATAACCTGTTAACATGTTGTTTACGTTGATTATCGTTCAGCAACCCTCAACATTAAATATATGCACAACAATCATTTGATTTCTTGTAAATGTTGGCAATTATAAGACAGATAAAGACGAATATAAACCGTGTGATGCTGAATAACGCCATATCTTGGTTTGTTGAATGGATGTTAATCTAAATTATGTTCTAAAAAATTATTTAACGTGTGTGATGGACGCAGCCATTTTGTCCCATTTCCGCATCTTTCAACCAATCAAATATCGCCAAATGTGATATTTCGTCATTTTCGGCCTTGACCTCAATTTGAGTTGTCACAAAACGGCACAAAACAGAAGGCAAAATTATGATCAGAAATATATGTGCATTTATTCGGCTATCGGATAAGAGCCGGGATATCCAAGCTGTGTTGCTTGTTCACAAGACACTTTTTGTATATTTTGTACTATTCACACTGGTGACATCTGTTTTTATTTCTTTGACAGTTGATTTTAGGACATCAATTCACAATGAATCACTTCCTTTTCGAGACCCCAGTTCATCGTTGACGCCTGTCAAAAAAACAAGGAAGCACCACTTATTCTGCACACCACAGGATTCAGTTGGCCAGCATGGGTCGACAGTTTCCTCTGATATTACTGTCGAAAACCCGTCGACAGAAGAAAAGCCTACCCGGGTTGGTCACAGAAAGAGCAAAACTAGTGAGTATCGGTATTCTAAATCTAATATCTGCCCATGCAATATTATTAGATATTGTGCTTTTTAGTGAATTAAATTGATGGTGACGGATGGCCAAACTCTGACGTAATATTTTTACTGTTGGATATAATTATAAATGAAATTTACCCCCACTACATGGTCAATCACATGACAGTCACAATTACAGGAAGCAACTTTTCCCCACCATCATTGCACTGAATGTACATCTTGCTTTTCAGTAGGAACTGACAACCTTTAGCTTATGAGATATATTAATTTCACTTCTGAAGTAGTCTGCACAATGTATAGAATTATATTCTCATTTGCTTGTAGGTGATGTCACAGCAGAGTCCAATGCTGCAAGGAACCTGGCAAGAGAAATGGCCCAGCAGGGAAAGACTGAAAAAGCTATAAGAATATATGAACATGCTTTAGCAGTTAACCCAAACCATCCTGATCTCCTCAATGAATATGGTGAATTTTTGGAAAAGAACAGAAAAGATGTCGTGCTTGCAGAACACCACTATTGTCGGGCATTGATGGCTAGTCCATCCCATTCTCAAGCTCTGGCAAACAGAAAACGAACACTTCCTCTTGTTGAGGAAATTGACCAAAGTTTCTTCAACCGCATTGACAGAAAAAGGGACATGCTCATGCAAGTACCTGATAATCATCCAGGTCTAAGGAGAATGATTAAGGAAAATTATTTTCGGCACATCTACCATACAACTGCTATAGAGGGAAACACTTTCACTCTGTCACAGACGAGATCTCTTGTTGAGAATCGACTTGCTATAGGTGGCAAAAGTATCATGGAGCACAATGAGATTCTTGGCATGGATGCAGCCTTAAATTATGTTAATGACTCCCTTATTCAACGAATAGGGGCCATTACAGTGAAAGATATCCTTGAAATTCATAGACGAGTGTTGGGTTTTGTTGACCCTATTGGTGCTGGCATCTTTAGGACAACACAAGTATTTGTTGGAGATTTCACTCCACCAGATGCAAATGAAGTTAAAGATCTGATAGAGGAATTTGTGGAGTGGCTGAACTCTGAAGATGCTTTGGGTTTACATCCTATAGAGCTGGCAGCTCTTGCTCACTACAAATTTGTATATATCCATCCATTTTACGATGGTAATGGCAGAACCTCTCGTCTTCTTATGAATTTAGTGCTCATGCAAGCAAGCTACCCACCAATTATAATTCAAAAGGAGGAAAAACATGAATATTATCAGCATCTGCAAACTGCAAATGACGGTGATGTAAGACCTTTCATGCGTTTTATAGCTCGGTGCACAGAGCGGACGATGGATGAATACCTTGTGGCTACAATTGAAAATTTCAATGTCTCTTATCCTAGTTTGAGTTTAGCAAGGCGTGATGATGGTAGAACTATCATTCTGGATGAAAACTAGTCACAAATACAAGTGTACAATAACCTGCAGCCGAATCTTTGTCAGGACAAAGTTATTTATTCTATACTAAAATAAATCCCAGTTGTTACCTCTTTTTGTATTCAACTCTTTGGAAAACCTTACACAGTGCATGTCTATTTCTGTTGCATGATTAGTTAAGAGTTATTTATATAACTGATCATAAAACAACACAATATGTAAAGGATGGGGTCAACATTCTTTAGACAAAAAATGCAAGGTTGACTGTGATATAAAGATGTCTCTTGTAGAAGAGTATAAATTTGACAATGATGATAAAGATCAAATTATTTATTTGTTTAGCATGTAGAAATTTGTGGTGCATAAATCTAATTTATAGTGTATTTATGCCTACTAGATCAGCCCTACCAAGGCTGAGGGCTATTTGCACTGGGAAGAATCCTTCCCAACCACTCCGAATTTATGGCATCTTTCTATATTTACTTTGTGATGATTTGGGGTATGTTTGACCACTGGGTATTCAGTGATTATCTATTTTTCAGTAAGTTAAAAGAAGAAATAAAAGCGCAGGGTTCATAAAAGGCTGACCGGTTTCCCAAAACTAAAATCAATAACTCAGTTGATCAAAATTAACCTTACTCAGCTATTCACTTTATTGTCAAGGGCTACTTTGATTGAAATATCATTTATGATGAGCCATTCTTCCTGATCCTGTGTTATCCTTATCCGGAGACACTTAGTATCCAGCTGGAACTTGTCTTCCAGATTGTCTGCAACCATTTTCCCTTCATCAAAAGCACCAATTATCTTAAAATCACTGCAGTATCTGTCTGTTAACTCTTTGATCTCGGGGGACACATACACGTCATCATTGTTATGGTGCTTCTCATGTATCACAAGTTCTGTGATGTTTTTCTCTCGACTGATTTCCACCACTCCATGCCGGAGAAAGTCATTTTGCTGGTTAGTATGACCTGTTTCTACTGACACCTTGCTAAGTCTTTGAGACTCTTGAAAGACGATGAGATACTCATCGTTTGCTCTGGGCTCCTTGCCCCAGAAGTAACTGTCTGTGTCCATGTATGGACTTTCCGGAATGAAGCTTCCATAGGATGCTAAGCTGGTAATGATGAATGCATGAGGATTTGATGTGCTATTTACGATGTACGTAAAAACAGGAAGTTTTGCATCTTGCCCGAGGGCAAAGAAACGGTCTTGACTAAGTTGGCTTTTTCCACCGAGAGAGGAGTGTTCTCCAAAATGTTGAAACAATGTGGGTCTGTGGAGTATTCTGCGATCTTGCACCTGAATTTTGCAGTAGAGACTGTATAGGTAATCAGCAGGCTGTTCGTCATAGAACATGAGAAGAAAGCGAGCAAACTCCTCCAAGTCTGTCGAACGGATCAATTTTCCAATAAAGCCAAGCATTGAGAAATCCAGTGCCACCCAATGGGATCTCTGTGAGATCACAAATGTTTTTATTCTACTGAGGAAGTACGGGGATGCTATTACATCATCCTCCAGATGCAGGTAATACTTGGATAAGTTTCGAGCGTAGTAAAACATGAAAGCAAAATCCACAACTTGTTTTGCCCGCCACTTAACTCTCTCATCAGTATCGTCATAGTTTCGTTTCAGTCCATTAAACGTAGGGTAGGCCGTTTTGTTGACAGACATAACTTGAAGCTGTCCTGATTGCAGTTCCTCAGGAAATGTCACCAAGATATGCTTGTGTATTTCATTCCTCTTTAACACATCAATATCAGCAAGGAATACCAAGATAATGACATTTCTGGCTTCCTCTGGATCCAAGTTGTCAAGGAGTGATCTCAGAGTTCTTAATAAATATTGGGCACCTGATATTTTGCGGAGAACAGTAGGTATTCCAATGGTCATGAAACCTGTACACAAAAAAAGATTTATATCAACTTAATGATGACAGAACTAAATAAATCTCAATAACTCTCATTTCATCACAGTTTTCCATGATATAAATGATGGGCTACATTCCTTTCAGAAATAAATCAAATATTTGGCTCACCACTGATAAAGAAACAGAGCTTCCTAACCCAGGGGGAAAGAGTTACCTTTAGTTTCTTGTTTTTTTCCAGCTATAGAGATCATGTCATCCTGGAGGGGGAAAGTACCCAGTTGTACAGTGAGGGAAATGTGGACCTCCTCCTGTGGTTCGGCTGCCGGCTGGGGAGCTCTGATCTCATGCTGTACATCTTTGACTTCTCTTGAACCCTCATGTACCTACACAAAACAAGATACATAAGTCAGTTAAGGACTGTTTAAGTTATTGGTGTGAAAGATGAAATCAGTTAAACATTTTAAAGGAAATTAGAGAAGTATTATTAAGAAAAATCCAATGCCCATTTAGAAAATTATGCTACCAAACAAACAAAACATGTTGAAAAATATGGTGGTATATGAACTATTTGTACATTGATTCCTTTATTGCGGCTGTTGGCTTCGTGCTTCATGACACTTTGAGGCAGTACTGTAACAATCACACAGAAGATTATTTATTGATACTTAAGGAGTGAAATAAACATAATTGGCAGACAAGAAACAATCAAAAATAGGGTTGTATGCTGTAGTTCAGTGTTATGATGTTAGATTTATGTCACAGTAGAAGAAGTTCACAATTGGCAAATTACTTCACAATCTACCGAATTGGGCCTTGTAAAGACTTGGTTCCTCCTCTAGAAAGTCATCCTTAGACAACCAATGGGCAACTGGAGTGAGGAAAGCCAAGATCAAGATCAGCAGTAGGGCTTTGTTCGAATGACGACCCAGCGTGAACAGGATATTCCTGTGTGCCATTATATTGGCCCTGTCTCACATTTCTGAAACGAAAGTAATCTAATATTTGTGAATTTTGCCTCATGTTTAGGTATATTGTCACACTCGACCAGGCTGTATATTGCGGATAAAGATACGAACGAAATACGATTACCAGGTGACAAACGTAATATCCTTTATGGAGTGAGGAGCGATTAATCAGCTATTGGTAAATGATAATGAAAATACATAAATCACTATATCATGTTTGTGTTGGAAGCAATTACACTGGAAAAGTTCATAAAGTGATAATAATACAGTAACCCCTTCAACAATATGGGACGCTTTGGTACCGCAAAGATGCATGGGTCTGCTTGCAGTTAATGTTCGCCAGATGATATCTAAAATCGACAAGGTTTTTCAACAACAAAAATTTACACACCATGCATAGTAACTCACTGTTTTAGCCGTGATCCAAACAATAAAGACGGAAAATATATGTCATACGAACAACGATCTTCGGAACGTATACAGGTAATATACGCAAAAGAAGAATATTACCTATTAAGGTCGGGTCAAAGATTGAACGCATATAGGTGGGGCAACTTTATATTTCCGTCGCCGTAATTAAAATAAAATACAGCTTGCTGTCATACCTTACAGATTGATCCTAATCTGGTATCAATGATTGTGGAAAGTAAGACACTACATGCTCCATGTTGCTAAAGGATTATCGTCCAGTCAATGTTACCTAGCTACAGCCAAACTTACCAATCCAGAGGGAATAATTATCTCCGCAAACTGTGTGGCTATCTTGATCGAATCAAGGAGTTACATAACTAAAGGCTATTGGTTATAACTCCTTGATCGAATCGACAAATGGACCAACACTGTAATGTAATAATACTGATGCCAGAACAAAGTCTATTAATTTTGGTCGTCAATATTGATATTCATGAGTCTCTAGTCGACTCATGAATTTCAATTAGGTTAAAAATAAAATTCAAATATCTGAATTTTTAGTTCCATACGGATAAAACGATGTAAATGAATTCACCATATGACACACTCACAGTCACTAGTCTATGGAATAAAGAATTGAAAATGACTCATGTCTTGCAAGCGTCAAGATTAAATCGATGTCAGGGGTAATTGAAATAAAGATGAATAACGCAGGTGACATTTAGGTTATATTAGTTCATGGTAGTCCAGCATCAGGGTTAGCTAGTTCAAATTGTCCTTGAGGTCCATATTTTCACAATATATCATTTTGAACACGTGTTCATTTTTATATGTGACCTCATTTAGCGACCCGGGCTCTGCCAGAGTAATTTCACGCAGCAATTAAAGTTATAGTGCGGTATTGGAGTGGAATGCAATACGTATACATAGCTGGTAGAATTATAAAACACAAGACGGAATGCATTTAAAATATAGTCTATTGGTGAGAAAAAAAAGTCAATGGATTTATATCAACTACTGCAACGGGCGTATGAAGACACTTTTCTACGATTTTCCACCCTGTCCGTTAAAAGCAGACGTGCGTCATCTGATACATTCTTGCTCCAAGAAAAGGCCATTAATCCGTGACTGCATCTCTGAGGTATGCATCACAATTCCGGTGATACAGTTCCCCAATTACCTGCATAACGACAAATATTTGTGATTGAGCAATTTGATGTGCATTTGCGGTTGTATGAACTAAGTACGTTAACTAGTTGAAGTCAACGCGAGGAATGAACAAGGGAAAACAATTGAACGATAGATCTCGAAGGACAATTTAATTGTATCAGAAACTAATGGAATGACCAACGCACCAGATAGGTTTGTGCAAAAAAGACTCTTACGCATACGATCTTTCAACTCAATCATCAAAAGGATAAAAGGTAAGTTTGAGTTTCATAGGCTGGCATAAGTTCTTAGGCCCGGTTTTCTTGCACGGGGCACAGAAACATAAGCCATCCTGTCGTCGCAGACGTCCTGTAGGGCTGTTTGTGCTAACACTATCTCGATCGAACAACTAAGTCAAATTCACATATCGCTGTCGTCCATATTCATGGAACATTCCACAGGAGATCGCCTGACAGTGACTGGGGTAGTGGCAGATTTTTTTGCCGGAGGATAATTTTCTCTCAATAGATTTCAGGAGAAGTGTTAGAAAAATCGACAACCCCTATTGCTTGTTACCTTGTTGACACTTGCAGATAATGAACGTTTAATTGGGGATAATTGCCAATTTTTTCCGCGTTCGAACGAAGATGGATTCTGTTATTCCACGCGTGATATTGCGAGTAAATGTACAAAAAGAGAAGGTAGGTGTACTGAAATCGCATGGTCAAGTTTGATGCATGATGTGTTGGAACCTGGATTTGCCAGGTGGTTCAATGCAGTTTCTTTTGACTCCGATTGTATGCATTTCAGGATAATCGTTTCCAATGTATGTTTTACTGAGTTTATTTATGAAGTTGTAAGCAATTACATAGCACATGTCACCCAGTGGATATCGGCTCGCTTGGTGAAAGTTGTCCTGGATGTGCCGTGCATGGCGTGATAATATTGCTAAACAGAATGTTTCAAATATTGCTCGCCCGAAATGAACAGCCACGTGGTTGATGAAGAGCATTCAATGAGTAAACTTCCTTCTTCTCGTCGGCCACGTTGATTGCTAACCGGCTTTTTCAATGCCTGGAGCGATACATCTTGTTGGCATATGGAATGATCGCTATGCTCATTTGTGGGGTTCATGGAAGGTCGACCCCGATGTGTAAGTGTTTTCCGTTTCAGATCTGTTGTGTTGTGATGAAGCGTTTCTTCTAATCGGAAACGCGATTGGTTTACGATATGGATTTTATGAACGTCATGTGATTAAACAAATCCGACTTTATCTTTTACAGTGGTAGCATTAATTAACATAACGATTTTGAAAATTAAATCATTTAATGCCCCCCTGTGGGTCCGGGGGTAGAATAGGCCCACTGTATCCTCCTGCATGTAGTAAGAGGCGACTAATAGGGGGCAACCTGTTGGCCGTTGGTTGCGACTCGTATCGGTGAACAATGGGATCCAAGTGGTTGAGTGGAGCGGTCCTTTTGACGGCCGTATCTGTAAGACACTACTCTCGCCCGGATTTCGCCTAGACGAGAGGCTGGAATGCCCTGGTCCAGTCAATCGGCTGGTGGTGACTTGCCCTAGGATACTATTTGCATTTTTATCTTTTTCAACATCATCCACTTGTATGTCCCTCTTTTTTCCATTTATCCTAGAAGGCGGCTGCTTAATCAGGTCAAACTTATCTATCAATCCTTCTAGGCGCCATATTACACATACGTGTTGGTGTGCCGTTAAACCCTATTCTCACTCACTAAATCATTTAATGCTTTAAACTTTAACCCTAAAGGATGGTTACTCGCAATTCACTATTATTTCCACTGGCACAAAACGCCGTTCTTGATCAGAATCTTGATCATCCATATATTTCGGCCATGTTATTGGGCACGAATAACAAGGTCCTAGCAAAACAAACTATCGCCATTCTTTTTTAGCACATATAAAACGTCCGTAATTATCGCTCAATTCAATAACTTATGCCTGTCTGCATCTACATAATCGATTTACAAATCACAAGTGACTGGTCAAATGAACGAACACTTCAATAATGCATCTTATCTTATTGATACTTGAGGCGAATTCATCTAAATGCTGTCTAATATATTAGCTTAATTACAAGTTTTTATACTTCGACCGGTTATATTTGGACTGAATGTTGCATACATTATTATATAATTTTTGTGCCATGTGCCACAAAGCGTGTTTTCATGCGTCACCATGGTGACGTTATTCAAAAACGAAATGGCGCCAAAGCATCTATAAAACGGATTCGTTCTAGCACTCTTTGGCAATTCAGAAATCTTTCCATCCAATGAAATGACTAATTCGGGTGCGGAAAACACAAAGGAATCGAGAGATGAAAATCTTACTCAAAGCGGTAAGTTTTCCAAATTTATGTTTATTGCATGTGGTGAAGTGTCTTTAGCGGGTAATAACATTGTAACATGAATCATCTAACGCAGGATAGCGTTTCCCCTTCATCTGCCTGTTCAGCGGGATTGGGTCAAAGTGGTTTGGTTGTAAATGCACATCCAAATTACGATTTATTTGACTATGAAATCGCCACTCATTTTGTCGATATGTGTCATGAACCATCATTATGCCATTGAAATGTCTGTACTTTGTTTGCTTGTAGTCGATTTACCGCCCGGAGAAGGCAGGGGTCAAGTGAGATTAATAAGAACCCCAGTATTTAAGTTGCGACCACCTTCCCCTTCGATATTCGACTCCGGATCTAACGCTTCGGCGAACGATTCGGCTACCAATTCTGGCCAATCTGCCGACCAAATCAAGAAAAATGCACATGGCGTCGTCAAAGGCCCTGGTATTTGGCCCCCTGTGCAAATTAAAACTGCGGTTGTGGAAGACTATTTAGACAACGATTTGAATGCGAATATAAACTTAAGGGCGCCATATAACGACACAAGCGAGTCTAGCAGTGACCAAGAAGACCCGTCCTCCACTCCTTCTTGCCTGGGTTACTACTACGACGCCAGTAGCTGTTGCTATCGTGAAATCACAAATGGTGATGCCATTTCCGGGTCAAAAGGAGACTCGGTGGTACATGGACGCCATGAAGATGATGGCTCCAACATGGAGAAGACAACTAATCTCCACGGCTCACAGACCCATAGTAACAGCCGAGTTCGAAGTCGTCAGCGCAGGAGAACGAATACGAGTTCAAAGGAATTATATCAAGGAGAATTGGAGCGTCCTTCAAGGTATGGTATATATCGCATAATGTAGCTTATGCATTAATTTTTCCGGTGCACCGGAAGTTGAACACCATTGTTTTTCCTACAAGGGCAGGCAGCCATTAAACGCAATAAACTTCGTTCGTATATACTGATCATTGATGTACATTTCAGGTCTCAAAGAAGAGATGAGGATGATTTTATTTACGTGAATGCATCCAATGGAGGCAGTTCGTCAGAATCAGACGCCTCATTGGGCGAGTTTTTCGATACATACGAAGTAACAAGGCAGTACCCAGTCAATGCTGATCCATGCCCTCACTGTCTTCGATTTGCCATCCGCGAGCAGGAACTCCCTGATACCTCCGTCCTGGATACTATAACTGAAGTGTTTAAGTCCAAGACTGAACATATTCGGGTGGCACTGGACAACATCGAGGTCCGTCCATATGGGGATAGGTCTGTTCCGGTCCATCCGGGTACTCGTCATTGTGACGTAACTAGTCAGTCTGTCGCCACAGAAGATGCTCACTACATCTTGAAACATGGTGAATCGTCGCAGAGTCTTGAGGTTGTTTGCAACTCGACAAGGGATTTTATTCAGCACGCTCTCCGTTCTCTCGGTATGGCATCATTCATAAACATATGTTTAGAGACAAAATATGCATTCGGGGTTGGGGGGTGGGGGGGTAGGTGCGAACGGATTACTCCATTACTAACACGTGGTTTGTTGCAGAGGAAGTGGTGGGTTACGCTAGACACCTGTCTGACCTACTGAAGCATCAGATTAGCCACAATCGTCACCAAACGCATTCCTTCTCTTCATTATGGCAGGACAGACAGAAGATAATGGTAGGCCCGCGGTACATACACTACAAACGAGTATTGGACAAATGTTATAAGTTGAGTATAATCAACCTGGTACCAGATGGAAGCATATGGTTCAAGTGGAACAACTCGCAACAATTTATTTTTGAAATGAAATGCTTCTGTAAATTTAGTAGAATGTGAATGTTGACAGTGGCGGATGAACGTTTGCTTCCTCCAATCATAAGCGCTGATTTTCTTCTCGTTGTATAAAGGGGTATATCCGAGGCCGTGAAATGGAGGCAGGGGAACTTCACAAAAGTCTGTACAATGAAATCGGCAAGCTGAGGCATACCTTGACGCAAAAGTTGCTTCGAGATAAAGGTAAACGTCTTGATTATATTGTTCGTGTGTTCGTGCATGTATTAATAGCCATTGGGAGGTCAGTTACAGCACGTGACTTCATTATTACTACAGTATTCGTGTTTGGTCTTGTTTGCACAGAAAGTACCAGTCATATATGGCAGGGAGATTTGTCTCACAATTCAACGATGGACGTTGCTTATGTTACCAACTCCCTTCAACTGGACAAAGTTAGTACATTGCTTTACCCGTATCTGTTAATGATGTGTTAGTGTGGCCCTCTTTTAAAGCTTTTTCTTGCATATTTATTGCTTTTTTCTCTCTATAGGGTGAAATTATGCAACCGTACGGCATCATTTTCGGTTTATGAAGTGATTATTACTTGAGACGCATATAGTTAATGGAAATCTCGCGTGACTTCAGATCAACCAACTGAAACTGCTCGTGTTCTCGCAGCAGCAGTATATCATCGCGTTAGAACGAGATTTGCGTGAGAGTCAAGAAAGCTCTGGCGCCAAAACAAGCCACGTGAGTTCTATTTTTAGTGACAGCGCCCCCTGCGAGCTTCAGTCGAATTAAGCCCCAGTTATACACCGTACTGCGATATAAACTACCGCTAACAGCCGTTTGACAACTAAATCAGTGATTGTCACAAAATAGCTCTGCTGACGAGTTTTGATCGTTACCAAGCAAATACAAAGTAAATGCAAATGTCTGCGTAGCGTAGTGTCAAACGAAATGGTGTCCATTAAGTTCAATAAAATCAGATTCAAATGTCACCTTGAAACACGCGGGATTCAATATACCGTGGCTTTGTTTTAAATACATCTGCGTGTCAGCTGATCAAGCCAACTATCAACTAATCTATTGACTCATCCATTCATTTAAGTCTTTTTGTCCAAGCCCCTTGACTATTCATGCGCCTCAAGCTGTCATGTGTTAAACATCGTGATCGTGAGCCATAATTTCCCAGCGCTATGGATGATTGGTATAGTATGTCATTGAATTATTTTGTTTTGCGGATTTAGAGCTCAGACGTTGTGCTCCATATATTACAGATGAGGCAGTTGGTTGGTAAAAATAAAATGAGCTAAAAACAGACTCGAATTGAACAGCGTCTCTTGAATTGCTTCCTTTAGCATCGCGACAAAGTGTTATATAATACCATCATGATGTCATACTGAATTATACGGCGAATAGTAAATTGAAAATATATAACGCGATAATCAGAGAACAATATTCGTTCATTGAACTTCTATGTTTGGTAACTTGCAAGATTTCTGATCATACTTGAACAATTAAACCCCCTGGCAAATACCTAACGACTACTTCCTGTGTTTGATTTGTCGCTCTGAGTGTGTGTCTGGGATGCATGCAATGACATTAAATATGTCCCTGGCTGATTATCGAGAAATAATTAAGGGGTTGCATATAAATAGCCTTATCATTGCATTTGCGACTTAGACTAAATTATATGTCACATCTGGGATGACGAGTGATGTTGGTTTTGAGTCGCACGAAGTATAAAAGGGAACTATGGATGTCTAATGCTAGGTGAAACAAGCTTCACAAATGTCGGCACATGTTTTTTTCTGTATAGAATATTCAAGAGATTGTTGTTTTGTTGCATGCAGTACCATTTTGACATGGACTGAGCTTACTTTAGCTGCCAACAATTTATTCGCTGAACAGTACAAATGCATTTCAGCTCATACTTGGCAGATGTTGAATTGGAATCCTAAGCGCGGGATTTGTCTTAAAACAATAGTTAGTCTTGTTCTTATAAATTTTAATCTGACGGTATTTTTCTATGATTTCTATAAACTTAGTTGATAACAAAATGATGTCTGTTGTTTGAATGACGTTATGAAGCAACTGCTGTGCGTCGTAAACATTATGTAATCATAACGTTTATTCTTTCAACCCCTCGTTACATTCTTCAGAGATGTGCTCCCACCGAGACCGTTCTGAGTAATGGGAAGGAATTACCGATGTCCTCTATGTGTGAAGTGCTGAGCTGTGACTGCATTTCGCTTTGTCCAGGAGAAGTTGTCCCTCCTGATATCAACGCGGCAAGAGTCTTCAACTCAGCACCACCCGGTTCGTGAATCTTGTCAAACACGGATCGTAAAGAGAAAAGAGTCGTCTGTTATTGGCGGGGTTGGTAGTATTTCAGAGCCGTTAGGATATGAGAAAAGTGTTACTGAAGTGCACGAATGAAGAAAACAGATATTTAAGCTCAGGCTTGACACAGTGAGGGTGAAATGTAGTGCAGGGCAGAGAAATGAAAAACAATATATTTGAATCATGTCATAACGAGTTAAATTAATGGAAAGTGCTATAAATAGAACGAGCGTAAGGACAGGGGTTGATTGTCAGAGCAACGCGACGCTACGGAGGGGTTGAGGTCGGGTTGATGAACAGGATACTACGGAAAATCAAGTGGATTCACTGCAGTTTCATCATCAATATTTGTCATAATTGCAGATATGGAGAGCTTGTCGAAAATAAAAGAAAAAACATTCAATATCAACAATCTCGCCTACAGTCCTATATCAAGAGTGGACGAACGTCTGGCGAGCTACTCAGGGAGCAAGTGCTCGCAGGGCAACGATCCCGCGCTTTCCATAGGAGGATCGTTTGATATGACGTCAGTAACGGCTGTTAAGTTTGCTCTGTGTTCTGAAGAAATGATCGATTCGTCGTCATGACTTCTTCGGATACTTGCAACCTTTACCGGCATGTGTTTTGTGTAAATTCATTCAGGTTAAAAACTGTTCTCTTTTATATTTTTATGGACCATGTTATGTTTTAAAGAGTATGTTTTAATCATCCAGGCATCTCAGTGGTCGAAATAAAGCTGCTATTTGTTTTTTCGCTGTTGCTGATGTGTCTAATCGCTTGCACTCGTCCCTCGCTGGGTGAAAGCCTTTCAAAACATTCTCAGCTAATTTGACATTCCCAATTCCATGTTGATGATCAGTAGCAATTGTCTAGCGAACATAGAGAAAACAAAGTGGCTTATTGTTTACAAACGCCCTGTTTAAAAAACTTCCTTGTATCGTCTTCTTTGAGGAGATCCTTCTCAACATGTGGCGGACTCGCGCCCATAACCTATTGCTATTCTGTCAGCAAAAATCCGGTGCAAGAGATTTAATGAATCTAATGATCTCAGTAATTGAAAACGCGTGGACCTTCTTCTTTGTTATGTTGACTTTCCATTTAATATAACCAGATTTTCCACTTAACTGCTGTCTAATCCGACACCTTTCCCTACTCGTTCGTTGCCAATACCTGTACACGAATCCGATAACTCGAAACAGTGACGCAGATTTGGCCAAATGAAGGATAAGCCTCGCTCTGACAATCTGCCACTCAACGAGCCTCCCGCTGAAAAGCAGACGAGAGGATTGGCGAGGCGAGTGCGTGGTTCTCGGCGCGCGCCAATCAACCGTCCATTCCCCTACATAATATCCCAAGCCGTTTATTTGGCTTTCTCTGCAAATGTTTGGCTTGGGTGAAGTGATGCTTCGGGGGAATATGTTGAGGAAATGTCATGTCTGCCCTTGTGAACGAGAGGGCTACTAATGGAACGATCATGGCAAACCAATAAACAGACCAAAAAGCCAGACCACCAGGCTAATTTGCAGTGGCTGACTTGATTTGCAGGTCCTACCTGACGAAATGACCTTACCACAGATATCCGAATGCCCGTATTGTCAGACTGTTGAATGGAGCTATTAAATAATCTATGAGACCGCCAGACCGCCTCAGTCCGTTGTATGCATGCAAGAGTTGTGAATGAATTATCCGGTGAATATATTGTCAAGGAATCTGGGTGCTGGTATCAACTGTAGTAATGTTAAATATAAAGCTGTTGTCGATTTGCTAATCATCCTACCATATACGTCTCTACCTTTGTACTTCTAAGTGTATTCTGCCAATCTTCTCATAATATTTAACCAGCACCTAATAACACAAGTAATTTATTTTGTGGGAAAATATCATGTGAACCATGTGCCGTGCCGCGTGGGCTTCAGCGGAGGTGGTAAAGCGCTTCTCCGCCCGGGGGCGTGTAGCAGTGTGGGGAGCGAAGCGTACAGAAAGTGCGGAGGAGGTGGTGATGGTGGAGGCAGACTCTTTGGTGGATGTTTATCCACAAGGTGTTGACCACTTGTGATAACAACCCGTGGCTGCTGAGTTTATCACGCTACAATACAACAAATTGGCCAAAATAAACATTTGTTGTCGTCTGCTTCTGTTGAAGAAATGAGACACGCGGCACAAAAAAATACTTAAAAAGGGAATTCCAGTTACTGTGCTAGGAAAAATGGCGCTTGCGGGTAATGGTTTGGGATGTCACTGATGATGAAAAACGTTCAAAAATAAACTAACACAACTAAAATAAGTTGTGTCAATTCGTCAGATTTGCTAGGGACTGCTGTATAAGTTACAACATGACACTTTTGAATTTGACACATGTGCTTTGGATCTATTTTTTTCAGCCAGTCTAAATACGATCGTATATTGCACTTTCGCGGGCGAACATTAATGCAAACATTACCAATGCAATGTAACAGACATTGTATGGAAGCCTAGAACCATTATCCCTCTTGCTTGTTTCTTGTGATTTACAGAATATGCTCATGCATGTCATCATGGAAGTAGTGTCCATAGAGCGGTGATCGTATCCAGCGGAGCATTAAGCCGAGCGCCGTTTTGCATTTCTCCCGCGAATTTCTCGGTGGTATTCCGAAACCGTTTTATCAGGAAGGCTTCTGCGGGGCGCACTCCTCATTATCGGTATCTCACACCCTCAACGAACCTCACATCAACCGTATAAACTCTCCGCAAGGTAGAAGAGAATTCGAGGAGCTGGAGCTTTTCCGGGTTCATCCACCTCATTATGAAGTAATTGAGACGTTGAGGTGAAGAGAGAAATGTTTGTTTAGCTACCCACTGACCAGGGGATGTGATAACAGTGCTGAAGATCACTTAAGAAAATAATGCACTTCAGCAAATTAACCCAGAAACTTTCCATACATGTGATTTATTGCAAGGAACTGCTTCCACTGAGGTATATTTTGACAGTCAACTCCCTTGACGGCATTTCTATAGCATTAGATCAAGCGTTTTACAAACCTACCAATTCAAAAGGTTCAGAAATAATGTCGCAGTGCTGTTGTTGATACTTCATTATGAACAAAACATTAACCCTTAGTTTACGATTCTAATATCGAAACTGAACAATACCCATGGTCTAAAAATACTCTGCAATTTATGAGCGGTGCCTATTTATAATAATCGATATATAATTGGACATTGATTATTTTTGAGGTGTTAGTATAAATATATTTTTATACAATAGCATGGTGTAACGCATTGCTCCCTAACGTCTTAAGAGCAACTTTCGTCTTGCGTTATTAGATCATGGATCATGGCTATCAGTTCTATAACCTATTGTGCGAATAAAAGTCCTCAAGCAGAATACATTGCTTGTGGTCCGGAACCTGATATTCATATAAATTTTAAGAATCTGAGGGTCACTGAAGAAAGTTAGATGACGCTGAGAATTCTTTGTGTTTCGGGATTCTTGTCTTTCTTGTCAATTTGTGGCACGAAACCAACTTCGCCATATTTTATATAAATTGGTTCATTTGCTAATTGTCTGGCTCAATAAACAGACAGGTGTCCGTTCACTTTCTTAGGAACGTCAGTTTGTAGATTTATTAATTCATGGCGCCATATAAGTATCGAGTTATCGTCAATTGTGCAGACAGCCCAAGAACAGCATTATCGCTTTCGTGTGTGTTTAATTCCTATAAGTATCTTTCACCATTGTATTATGTCTGTCTGAACGGATTGGGGTGATAAGGATCTACCACGTTTTTTTCGTAAGACAAACATTCTTGTTTTCGCCGATCGTAATCTCCTAAAGGCGTTTGCACATAAACTTAACTCTGCTTTTTCCTCGGGTCCGTATATTGGGCTTGTTGTTGGTGCAGAGTCACCACTAAGTGATCGGAATTTCAGAATAGCTTTAAACAACGCATGATAAATTGTTACTGTAGGCGTGGATCTGGACTTCAAGTTAATTATAATGCGCTGCAGAATTCTACAACGAAATATCAAAGGAATCCATTGTTGGAGAAGGCTTTTGAGGTATTGCTTCTGTGACAATGTCTTATGATAAATGACCATATTCAAGCGATATAAAGCAAACTATCTCGGAGTGATGGCAGCATGAAAGCTAAGCGTGTCGAACAATCAGAAAAAAACCTATTTTATTCATATAATACTATTCATGTTAAAGGTGACATCTATTAAGCACACCAGCCACACAACTTTACTACAATCATATACAGCCCAATTACTGCTGCAGCGGCACAGCATATATATCCCAGATTATAAGTTAAGTTTCAAAGGCACTTGATCTGGTGTCAGTTGAATGCACCCGATCTAGTATCAGTTAAAGGCACTCGATCTAGTGTCAGTGAAAGGATTGTATCCTAGATCTATAATCTCCAGTGTTGGTTTGAATATAGTTAACGGAAGACGGACAAGCAATATGATTACACATAGTACACCCATAACCACACATACCACATGACCACCTGGTGCTGGTTTGAGCTTAGTTATACAAATTCCTGCTGTGTTCGTGTATGTGGTAGCGACAATTTAAGGCACATGATTTGGCACGGGTTCCGACAGTTGCATCGTGATATCGTTGCTTTCTAGGGTCTCGTGATTGCAGATGTTGTTCGTAGTTTAATAATACACACACCTTCTTTCTCTATGTTATTATAAACATAGACACATATTCGTTCAGCATCGCTGATGATCCTCAGGTACGTAACAAGGCACGGTTCTATTCCATGTTACAAAACGCATGTCAATGAACTAACAACGCATGTCACTGGTTTAACTGGTCATACTTAACAACATTAATCTGTACATTGGATGGTTACATGCTTTGCTATCTGTTTGATTTGGAGCGATAGCTGGCATGACAGTCACGACGTCCATGCTGGCATGACAGTCACGACGTCCATGCTGGCGTGACAGTCACGACGTACGTGCTGGCTTGACAGTCACGACGTCCGTGCTGATGGATCGGACATTAAAAAAACCCTACAGACACGATTCGTCCCTTTTAGTCACTGAGAACTTTTATTTCCGGAATCCGGTCTATTTCCCATAAGCTCCCAGAATGCCAAGCGAAACGCTGTGTTCCCGGGCTTTCAATCGGAGCGCGGCGATGCTGGAACTTCGGCGCTCGTCTGGAGCGAAGTTCTCAGTCTCGCTGGCCATAGCATTTCCTGGTAGCGAGGGGGGCGTGGTGTGTCCGGGTAATGGCGCAAAGTGCTGGCCGGCGATGCCGTGTAACTGCCCGGAGAGGCCCATGAAGGAGGGTACATTGGTCTGCGGGGCCATGCAGCTGTTGGCCGGAGTCATGTGGGGCCCCGACGGGGTCCACCCTCCGCAGCCTCCCATCTGTCAATCAAAAACGCTAAAAGTCTATTTCTTGTAGGATATACATATTTAAAAATGCATTTATTCTTTTTGTTGTTTTGGCATCGATTGTTGCTTGTTATTATCACTTTATCGTCAACACTTTATCGTCAACACTTTATCGTCAACACTTTATCGTCAACACTTTATCGTGGTTAGCGCATTGAAAAGTATTAATTAGAAGAGTATTTCCGTCATTATCTGGTCACCAACGATGGTAGACCATTTTAAACTTTGTTGTATACTTCAAACACTAATGTAGCTGGCCTAGGAAAGGCGTGGGAATGCATACCTGGGGGTATGAGGCCGGTTGGAAATGGTCAGGTCGAGCATGTCCTACTGTAGCTAGAGACATGGAGTCATATGTGACTAAGGCTGGCCCGCCCGCCATCGTCCGCATGGCCTGGATCTGACCATAACGTTCTCGCTTACGCCACTTAGCGCGCCGGTTCTGAAACCATACCTGTCACAAACACAGGTGTTAATAATAACTGCTACATCACCAGCAGAAACAATTATATCATTGCTTTCAGATACTTCTCCTTTTTTCGATAATAGACTATTACAATGGCCGACTATTGTGTCTGAAGCGTATATAACTGATGATCGTCCTGAAAATGTCCAAAACTAAACGGTGACCTTTCCCCCTATGAATATATTAGATTGTATATTGATGATTATTTACATTGTGTGAAGGTTGGATACTCGGGTACACTGGTGTTATATGAGTGTATATGGTGTTCGAATCGCCGAATATGAATAGCCATCCACTCAGCAGTTAACATATAACACGGAAAAATACATATTGCAATTATACACGGGGTCATCCAGGTAGATCTCTGTTTGGTGGATCTATTGTGCTGGCCTCCCCCCACCCTCCCTGCCCCTAAGCTCCACCTCCTCAGCTCCTCCCCGCCCCGAAAACCCTTCAACGGCAGCCAGCTGGTCACATCGGGCAGCCTGGCATGTCTTGTGCGCCTTCGATTGATTAAAGAGGAAACTCCTTTCCAAATCAATTCATATCGCAGTGATGTTGTTCACTTGGCCGTTCAAGCGAGGCCTGCCTCTTCTCCACAGCACCGCCCTCCCGCAGAGCGCCATAACATCGAATGAGGCACTCCGCAAACAGCTCGAAGAAATTCGATGCAACTTCACTCACGTTTCGTCGCAGCTAATTACCCGAATGTTTAGAATAAGTGGGTTAATTTTCGCTCAATTTGGCGAGGTCAAAGATGGAACTATAAGATGTTCATAGGTGAAGGAAGGTCGTGTTTACGGGCGTCAGAATTCTCTTCCGATTTCTTCCTAAAATCTTATAAGGGTGAATCTTCTATTGTTTTGAACAATAAGAGCGATGTCTTGTCCACCAACTCAAGGTGTTTTTCCAACACAGTGGTGCCTGTTATGAAGCCAATTTGTTGCAGAAAACAACCTGTAATTGTGTAGACAACAAGACAAACACAGGGCTACATGTGTTCCCAATCCACCTCTCTACTTATCGCTCCAATTGAGGCCTTTTTGCAGAAAAGCTTGGTAGAAGCGTAGACATAGTATGTTGACGCTGGAATGTTTTCGGTTCCTCTGAGGTCATTTGTAGTTGAGATTCATTTAATATATCCCGTTTTGTCTATCCAAGTACCAGGGTGATTGGTTTTCATGGTTGTTTCCAAAGTTAGGCTACCATCAATGTATATCACAACGGTTTTCTCTTTAGAACTCCGCGTATATGAGCTTTGAAATCCGTTGTAACTAACGGATGTCACCGTTAGCCCTACACCTCCTTTGAAGACTTCATCTACCAATCTACAACTTTGATGATGAGGTGAATATAACTTGAGTTAAGATTATAAATCTATTTGCAAGTAAGTATTTTGTTGGTACGCCTACACAACATTTGTCTGATTAATTGTGTAGCAACTTCAAACAAAACTGCGTTGTTGTTTATAAGGTAATATTACATAATGATAACATCAACTTTCTTTATTTGTCGCATCGTTAATACGTACTTCAGTAGAAATGCAAACCATATACGTCAAACCCAAGCGTAAAGATTGCATGCTACAACTTGCGATTCCCGCATTGGGTGTTTTTTTTTTAAATACAGCGGCGGTTGAATTAATTTGGCGCTCTCTGAAACATACGCACGGAACACATTCACGGTGCGGTCTTTACCAGCTGGGAGTTTTGTTTTTCCAATCAAAATCATGTCAGTGCATAATTCTATTGGGACACACCACACGTAGTCTGCTGGCAAAAACGACTATTCAATGCTAATTTCTAACGTGGCTTTCTCGCAATTCCTCCGCAGCCAACCGTTCGTCAAGGCTGTTCCGCTCCCCCCATTCGGCCAGTCCTAGCTTCCGTGAGGTGATCTGACCTGTGTATACTAGCCGTCTGCCGTCCAAATTGCTTAATAAATTGGATTTTGTAGGTAATCGGAAACACATGGAGAGTCCGTGCTGTACGCGGCATTGTTTTGCTAGCATTGATGAAATCGCCCGGCGTTGTGAGATGATAGCCGAGCTTATACAGGCCTGTTAGGAGACGGGGTAAATGTGTGGGGTAGTAATTAATGACTTTATAATCGTCCCGTTTTCATTTGGTATCGCTATAACACCCTGTACTATTAATTGAAAATATATACATTTTGATGAGGCTAATAAATGATCACAAGCCTATGAGTTAAAATTATATTTGAGGTCGACTTGTGTGGTGTAAGCCGAATGGTGAAACGCGGACATTATGTATATTACCACTTAGTGTCGAGTCGGCCAATCGGAACGACAGCTAATCTACCTAGGCAGGAATGGTCATGTTTGCTTAAACATTTACACATAAGCCCGGAGTAGAAATAACCTCGACATGTGAACGTGTAATAAACAGAAGCGACCCACTTACCTGAACCCGCGCTTCTGTTAGGTTGCATCTCAGGGCCAGCTGCTCCCGCGCATAAACATCCGGGTAGTGCGTCTTCTGGAATACACGCTCCATTTCCTCCAATTGAAAACTCGTAAAAGTCGTTCGATTTCTACGCTTCTTCCGCTTCCCGTCCGCATCCGTATCTCCGTCTGCGGATCCGGGCGAGTCCGGCATGTGGTCTTTCTCGGTCGAGTCCTCCACGAGGCTTCTTGGAGGAGGGCTGAGTGATCTGCGGCCGGTGTTTGGAGAAGGGGGCGGTGATCCCGTGGAGCCGGAGCTACAACACGGAGATGACTGCGGAAGAGTGGGCCCACGGGAAGGGTGCATGTGGCCTCCGTCCGGAATCTTACTGGCAGATGCGGTGGATCCCGGGAAAGGAGAAGGCAGTGGGCCTGTACGGTAAAAGTCAGGAGGTGCATGGATGGGTCTGTGATGGCCTAGTGGGATTTCACCTGGAATGGTACAATACAACATTTATGGATAGATAGTATGGCACTGTCGCGTGACAGTGGCGAGCTTTCATGGCCTACTTCTTGCGGACTGATTCACTGATTGCTTGACAAACTGATTCACTAACCTAAGCACCCACTGCTTACTGGTGGACTCGTGACTGAATCGCGTACACATACTCAGTCACTGAATGACAGACTAACTCATTCATATATAGAATAACCGACAAACTGCTTCAACGAATCGCCGACGCTATGATCAAGTGACCGATTCACTCACTCCTTCAAACAACCGACCTACCCACCCACACACCCCATCCCACTACACTATTCTGCACTCCACCCACTTGCTCATGCGCTCGCTCACTCACTGACTCACTGACTGACTCACCCACCCACTCACTGACTCACTGACTCACTCACCCACTCACTCAATCAATCAATCAATCAATCAATCAATCACTCACTCATCCACCCACTCATTAACTCACACACTCACCCTCTCGCTCACTCGCTCGCTCACTCATTAACTCACTCATTCACTCATTAACTCACCCACTCACTCACCCCTCACCCTCTCACTCACTCACTCACTCACTCACTCACTCACTCACTCACTCACTCACTCACTCACTCACTCACTCACTCACTCACACTCACTCACTCACTCACTCACTCACTCACTCACTCACTCACTCACTCACTCAACACCTAACACCCACTCATCCCATATTGCTGGAAGCTTTTAGCGCATGAGCACCGACACAAGGGTGTGAAAGATTTAAAATCAATTACACCTCTCGTGGTGCTTGTACATCTGAAGAAATAAACGAGAACACTTCACTTCAACAGGCACAAAAATCTCATGAAATTCTATTTGCAAAGAGGTGATGTTTTATGCATCATCCATGCGTTTGCGTATGATGGAGAAGTTGCATGATATCAGATGGAAGCATGTGTTTCACATGGAGGTGTCATTGACAGTGAGACAAGTGAAGCGACGCTCTGATGAGTGAGGGCCCCTCGAAGACAGGGGCTCACCATGGGAGGGCACTTGATCCGTCCCTAAACACCATGTCTCTATGCGACGCCCCATGTGTATAATACACAATATGGGATATTGGCTTATCTTCTGTGTGTTTAATAAATCTGGAGGGCGCCTCCTTGAGCGCGTGTTGGGTTGAAGTTTAACGAGAGGGCAGAGAATCGGGGTATACACGTGGGCAACAGATGTACTGATGCGACTATCAGATGAGGGAGCCGCATCATTGTGATGATGAAGCTGAGCCGAGCACATGCTGCTGCTGCTGCTGCTGCAGATGGCAGGACGAGATGCAGACCAAAGCACATCACCTCGTGGTATGCATCGAACGCGTGGTGCACGCACGAAATCTTACCGTATAGATGGGCCGCGTGTAGTACCAGCATTTCTTCAGCGATTTGGCGCAAATTTTGTTTTGTATCCGTTTTTGGCGAAGCTGCTTAAACTATTCGATTGGAGTCTTGTCATAGTATTGGAAACACCAAATCACCAATACTCTTACGATATCGGAGCCTTAGACGCAGCCTTCGAACTTTGTCTACAAAAATAAACTCATGAATCTCGATCGGGTCGCATGGACAATTCCATCATTTTCTGGTGTTTATACCCAAACTACACCCAGGTTTAAGCTTCGCATCTCCAATAGAGTCTACCACGTGCCATAATTGGCTGCAAATTCACATCCCGTCAAAATAAGGAATCTGACTTAAAAAAAAGAATTTAGAAAGGGTAAGGCTCACAGATTGTAATCGGTTTAACGGATAAAATTTCCCCAAACAGTTGAGAATCTGTCCGTGATGTTTGCCTCATAGCGTGGTGATGATGCATGCTGATTGTTTGTGGTTTCCTTTGGACCATGCGTATCTATCTCATTCTATTCCATTAGTATTCATGAAAGTGTGATGCTGCTGTCCGGTTGCGATTTATTCTGTGAAAGATCAACTAAATTTCAATGAAAGTAATTTCATCCTGTCTTCATTGGTAATTGCTTCATGGAGTGATATTGTATGGAGAAGATACAGAAGGAGAATCATAGTGTGAAGACGCGTCGTGTATGGTAATGACGTACTGGCTAGGATGACGCGTCGTGGGTGCAAATGATATCGTGGCAAGGTGAAGACGCGTCGTGGGTGTTAGTGACGTCGTGGCAAGGTGATGACGCGTCGTGCAAAGTACTGACGTCGGGGCTATATGATAACGCGTCGTGTGAAGTACTGACGTTAGGGCTATATGATAACGCGTCGTGTGAAGTACTGACGTTAGGGCTATATGATAACGCGTCGTGTGAAGTACTGACGTTAGGGCTATATGATAACGCGTCGTGTGAAGTACTGACGTTAGGGCTATATGATAACGCGTCGTGTGAAGTACTGACGTCAGGGCTATATGATGATAACGCGTCGTGTGAATTACTGACGTTAGGGCTATATGATAACGCGTCGTGTGAAGTAAGCTATATGACGCGTCGTGTGAAGTACTGACGTTAGGGCTATATGATGACGTCGTGTGAAGTACTGACGTTAGGGCTATATGATGAAGTACGCGTAGGGTGTGCTAATGATAACGCGTCGTGTGAAGTACTGACGTTAGGGCTATATGATGACGCGTCGTGTAAAGTACTGACGTCGGGCTATATATGATGAATTACGCGTCGGGGCGTGTGAGTGTAAAGTACTGACGTCGGGGCTATATGAGAATGCGTCGTGTGAAGTACTGACGTTAGGGCTATATGATAACGCGTCGTGTGAAGTACTGACGTAGGGCTATATGATAACGCGTCGTGTGAAGTACTGACGTCGGGGCTATATGATGACGCGTCGTGTGAAGTACTGACGTTAGGGCTTAGGGACGTTAGGGCTATGATAACGCGTCGTGTGAAAGCTATATGAGGCGTCGTGTGAATACTGACGTTAGCGCGTCGTGTGAAGTACTGACGTTCTATATGATTGCGGCTATATGATAACGCGTCGTGTGAAGTACTGACGTTAGGGCTATATGATGACGCGTCGTGTAAAGTACTGACGTCGGGGCTATATGATGACGCGTCGTGTGAATTACTGACGTCGGGGCTATATGATGACGCGTCAGTAGTGTAAAGTACCGACTTCGGGGCTACGTGATGGCGCGTCGTGTGAAGTACTGACGTCGGGGCTAGAAAGTCAAAAAAAAATTTTTTTCTTCATAATAACTCTCGTTCGAAGCGTCGTGTAAAGTACTGACGTCGGGGCTATATGATGACGCGTCAGTAGTGTAAAGTACCGACTTTGGGGCTACGTGTCAAATACTTTCAATGTATGAAATTGTAAAGATCTGGTTATTTGAAATAGTGATGGTCCAGTTATAAATATTACTGATGGACAAGTGTTATAAAATGCAGGTTGTCCAGATACATGGAATGATGTTAGTTCGAGAAGGCGAGGCTCGAATAATGTCTCAAAAAGGGAGACTCGAGTAAAGTGAAACATCGATGCGCTAATTAAGCTTCGAAATGCCCTATTGCATCAAAAGCACGTGGTCTAATTTCTGTAAACCATTTGACATATCTTATATAAGTTGTGTTTTACATTGAGGGATTTTATACAATATAATAGAAGAGCTGTTCGATGTTCAGATGATGTTGTCAGTCTATTGCGAACGGAATCGCTGATCCAGACATCCCTATGTAATACATGGGGCTCTACTCGTGGATGTGCCAGCATTGTAAAGGGGACTGTGTTTGGTACAACATGTACGTAGAATTCTCGCTGACCATACTTTGAAGGTGGGTACGGTCAAGAAAGGTTTGAATGGATTTTTTTTTATGAACCCGTATTCGTTAGGAATGAAGCAACATGCCGTATTAATGTTGGATGTATTTTTATGTTACAATTATGGTCGTGGTACATTAAAAATACACACAGTACACTGTACTAGAGGTGGATGTATATTTGAGATATGGTGTGTTTTATTGTCAATCCATTTGTGAGCTATTTAATAGATTCGACGCATCGAGGTAATTTGTGTAATTGATAAACAGGTTCCTCGCCATGCAGATCAAATACAGAAGCAACGTGATTAGAGTCCGGGTGGAAATGTGGCGCAAAATGATGAAGTCGAAACGAATACTAAGACTTTTGTCATTACAACGACTCAGACACTGAAAACTCTCGTTAACAAAATTCAGCTTTCAATAATGCACGCTTAAGTGCTACCATAGAAAACGGATAACATCCACACGAAAATAAGAGGTTGAAAGCGTTGCTTAGCGTGTTTGTGTAACTCTTTGGTCTCAGCTTGTTCGAAGTATTTCCACAAATGCGTGTAGTTTTATACCCCCTAACTGCTTTCATTTCCGTGGCGTGGTCAAAACTTCAAATACGTTTAGTATATATATATCATGCATGATGGGATGCAACGCGCGTCGTTAGCGAGCTCACACACGCGTCGTTAGCGAGCTCACACACGCGTCGTTAGCGAGCTCACACACGCGTCGTTAGCGAGCTCACACACGAAGCATTATCAATAGAAACCCGACCCCCTCTCGTTTACTCATCTTTAAAAAAAATTGTCTGTTTGTACCACTGGTTGCACAATCATTCATTCATTGATTCCGTTCCCCAGTCAGATGTTGTTTTGGACTTTGCAGCGCGATTGCACCTGTAAAAGCAACTGTTTTGTCTAAGGGTAATAAGAGTTAAGTTATTTTTGTGGTACGATACCGTGGTCCACGCACTCCCATACAGTTTGCGTCCATTTTTATGCGACTGTTTTGCTGTGCACGCGTACAGCCCTCTCTCAAACAAACACGTCCCCCATTTGTCATTATCGACACTTGTAAATTATCGTGTAATATGCCATAGATGAATAACTTGGTATCTTATTATATTATAAAGAAATTAGACACTTTAGTTTGCATTTACAATATAAATATTTATATATTTATATGTAGTATATAAGTCATTACCCGGTTCCATGTTGATTTTCGCTCTCTTGTTCAGAATACTCTCAATCGAATAGTGAGCTTTTCCGAGGTTTGCGGCGTACTCCTCGGCAATGTCCGGCAAACCTCGTATAGTTCTGTTGCCGTTGAATCCTGTGATCTGTGAGCAAGTGTAAAATGGCAATACCGGTGGGACAATTTTATTGTCACTAGACTTTCTTTCGTCGAGAGTAGATGTTATATCCAGTTGAGGATCCCCGCACTTAAGATGAGGATGATGGCGCTTTCTCTTGGAGGCTTCTTTCTCCACGTTGAAGTTTCGATCGTGATTATAAAGTTTCTGTGACTGAGTTATCAGATTAGGGCGATCGGCCAAAGTCGACGAAGTAAATCTGAGGGATCCCTGGTTGCCATGCGCCGGAGGTACGGTCTGTGGAACGGCAAACTTATCGCAGACTTGCTCTGTTTGGAGGAAACATGTGGGGCCTTCCATATCGTAGAGGCAGCCTCTTATCTGAGGGAAGAGCCGTTGCGTCCGTAAGCTGCTTCGTTCCTCTGACCAGGTTTATGTTTATGAAGGATCTGCTTGTGCCCCGCGATAAGCAGCTAACAAGAGGTCCCCCGCCGTCCTCGGGGCGGGTCAAATTTCTTCCTCACCAGCTTTTGAGGGATAGGGTAGAGGCTGTATAACGATGGTGTGATGCAGTGAGGGTGATGTCAGTGGATCCGCTTACTGGCTGAATCGTACGCACTTAAGATACAAATAAAATTAACCCTCATGATTTAATTCATGGGTGTTTTATGTGTTTTCTTAAGATTGATAAACGTAGCAATAGTGTGATCAATGACAGATAATGACCACAGGATCCGCGAAAAATGTATTATCGATTTTCGTCAAATTTATAAGGGATGATGAGCGATGTTAACGATCCAATTAGAGCCCTTGGCGTGTTGGAGCATGCGCGTAGCTGACGCTCGGTTAGAACTGCTAGGGATATACCGCGGTATATAGCTTGAAAGTGTATAAGAGATGCCGGCGAGACTCCATTCGCCAGATGGCAGATCACGCGAGCTGGGTTTATCTGCCCTGCTATTGGTCGTTAGTGAGAAGAGTGACTGGTTAGTAATCACGTTTATGAGGATCGTTAGAGACATCTGTAGAAAATCTGAAACTATTTTCGCTGACATCAGAATATATTCTGTTCACATGTCTAGATATTGAGGCGGACATTTGGTTATTCGGTCTGAGATAACAGAGACATTTAACGACCGAATACATTGCTTCACTCATAGAGACTTAGGAGGCCGATTGTCAATTGAAACAAAGCGATAAAAATCCAGAACCCACATGAAAGGTGATAAATCATATAGTAAGATTTAAAATTAGACTTATTGGAAAAACATCGAGGGCACGAGAAAGAAAAAATATTCGTAGAACCCCATTCAAAAGTGTTTTCGATAAAATCGATTAAAGGATTTTTAGATGGATAACACTGCCGGAAGTTGGTTCCGTGTTTCCTCTTGGCGCCGCGGTGGTGAGGAATACGGCCAGAGAAACGACAATTTACCGTCGACCGCGCGTCGGACGCAGCCTTTTGCCCCCGAGGAGAACTGCCCTCTCGCTGCTTACTTGACTTCGGCCGGGCGCTAGATCCACGCACCTGCATCTCATTAGCTACGATATGCTGGCCACTGGAACCAGGCTATTGTTTTTCCGAACATCTTATCAACCAAAATAAACCCTCTACCCCCTTCTTTGTCGGCTTCTCCGCTCGTCCAAGGTCTGTGATCTTAAGGCATTCGCGGCGAATTCCCCCGGTATTACCGGGACCCTACGTATTAAGTCGTGGTTACAAACTCGTGGCTCTCTGTTTATTTTTATCTAAAATAAACTAATTTATGTTCGAATTGGTACTGGAGAGTAGATAATGGTTAATTGATTGCCAATTATCCACTGAGTAGACATCATGAATGCAATTCAACACCAACAGCTTGAGAGAACAGTGAAATAAGTCACGTTATTGAAGAAATACCTGACATGGTTTGTTCAATCAAACTTTAGGTACAAATTGTCAAATTGACAACTATGCCCGAAATAGTTTGATGTATGTGCACGTGATATGTGTCTTTACGCCGTTTTCTGCCTCGTTTGATATCAGATATAGCGGGGAAAAGAGCTCCGGTAGAAGACATGACACACACTGTCTCACCTCATTAGATATGGTAACCACGGGTGGATCTGAGTCCCATTCCACGGATATACCTCGTGGTACTGAAAGTCATCTTGATTGGATTTTGTACAATTATCATCGCAGACCATCAGAAGATTTATAAGACGTCGTTTGACAGGAAGGTTATTAGGTCAAATGTTCAAAAACCTCAAACGCGGAATCAAACACCACCTCCTCAACCCCAAATTTGAAAGAATGTCGAGTTGAAATATGATGAGAACTTCTCGTCTTATCTCGCGAGTAGGCGTGGCGATAACCCGCCTTGACCGTCTTCTAATTTCACGCCACATTATCGCCCATCAGGCATATCCCACGACTTGTCTGACTGGAGACGCACCGAGACTTCCGTCCCCTGGGATCCATCTGGGACCGCAAACCTTCTTTGTACCCGCACTGGACACCACTATGCGTCCCACTGAGAGACCATTTATCGTGACAGCATGGCGGTAGCTTGCTAACGACAATCCCCCAGTAGACCTCTTGTCACATCAAAGATAAACAACCCAGATAGCACAAATCAACGGGCAAGTGTTGAATACAACTTGTCCATTGAGCGTAATGGATCCGGCACCTCTTACAAAGCAAGATATATTGATTGAAATTATTTGAAGTTACTCGATCTCGACATTACTGGCAATCCGTTATATTTAAGTAAATTGAAACAATGAGTGCGATTTTTTTCTGTAAATCAGTCCGCATCGACTTGCTCCTCAGACGTCCCCACGCTTTCCATTATGCAGGTGTCAAGAGAACAATCGTATTGGTTGCATTGTGAATTCATCCTGACGATCCTCCCCATATAAATCCGTGTCACTCTTGTTTCGTAAATAAATATACATTACTGTCAGACAACTAACCGTTCATGTTGTCATCAAAAATGTATTTCATCGTAAATCATCAAAATTCGTTTTGAAAAAAACCCAAACATTCGTTGACTGATTCCCTGTTACGTTTAGTAATAATATCCATAAACTCAGTCCAATCGGTGACCCAAGCTTTGTTTATGGCCTTTGTGAGGTTCGATTTTTTTTCAAGGGACGTGAAATGGCCCCAGATATGGCACACAGGGCGGAGTTTTAGCGATAATACCAGAAATTGGCCGAGTTGCGCATGTGTAGTTACTGGTCCAGGTCGTTGCCAATTTTAGCAATTACACAAAATCGGAGGCAAAATAAAAAAGCCGTGAAATGCTTCTTTAAGTTTTGGTGAGCAGTATGGATGTTTCATATGTGTGAGGGCCACATATATTTTAAGATGGTGCATTACACCCGATGCGTTTAATCGCACCATTATGTGGTAAACACATCATTATCTGGTTATCGCTTGTTGCATGGCACTGTTGTTTTCCATTTCGGTATTTGTATCTGAACGCCTTTGGTCATCAAACTCACAAGATTCGTCATTTGTTGTGCGGTATTTATGGTGAGGCAAAACCAGTCGCCCAGTTTGATATTTGAAGTGTGATTTTGTCCCCTGTTCAAATGATTAATACCAATAACAATTAGTCGTACAATATTGTATGGCAGACAAATATTTCCAATGCAGCTACCAAGGATGGCTACAGCTCTAAAATTATTAATCATATTTTGTTTCCAAATTAATCAGTAAATAATAATTGCTGCACGTAATACGATTCACTTTCCGCAGATAGACAACTTAAGATGGTCGATTTAATCATCGATTCCACGATGACTGTTACTAAAGATATTTGGCTAATTAAACAAACAATATGACGTCAATTTTCCATCGCAACTAGAAAAAGGATATGGAATTCTAAATTTTAAAGGTTCAGCGGTTTGTCGGTATATGGCGGCAAGGAGAAAAATATCCAGAAACGTACAGTTAAAGCGGATGAGGTTGCGTCGGCCAAATCGCCATCTTGATGATAGCGTTATTAATATTCTACTGGTATTATCATGCGCGCAGATAATAAATGTCATGTTTTGAATGAAATATACAAATCACTTCTGTCGTTATCTTGATGACATATTTTTTTTGGGACAATAGAATACATTTGGGCGTTTCTCTATAACATATCGTTATGATAGTTTGAGTCTCGGATTGATTCTTAGGCCTGTCGTCGGCGAACGTTGACAGTAGTTTTACACGGAACTAACTATCATTTGCCCTGTCTGTACCG
The DNA here is from genome assembly GCA_034190875.2 of Urechis unicinctus. Taxonomy (NCBI): domain Eukaryota; kingdom Metazoa; phylum Annelida; class Polychaeta; order Xenopneusta; family Urechidae; genus Urechis; species Urechis unicinctus. Next base: position 68,448,249 of record CM067358.1, on the reverse strand, counting down.
ACAAGGCGGGAAAAAGAAAGGCTGGCGGCCAGTCTGTGACGCTACTGATGACGTAAACAGGCGTTTAGGCAGCACGTGGTAGTGTTAGCATAAGATGAAGCCGCCAGCGGGTGTTTACAACCAAGTACCTCACACTTGACCTCCTTCAATTGCCTCTTGATCTTGTCATCAGAAGCTTGTGGCTTTGACCAGCTGCTTCTCCATCATGCCTAGTGCTCGCTTTCTTAAACGCTGTTGTCAGCTCAACCGATGGACGACGCTTGATGTGATGAGAGTCGGAAGTGGAACCAGAGTAAACTCGCATGTCTGTGCACCTGTCACACTGACGCTTTAACCTCTTCCAGACGTTGATTTAATGTTATCTTTGGTATATTCGGTTATGTTCAAGGAGCTGATTTATCAGTGCTGTCATTAATTTTATAAACTGTCATGGCAATGCTACATTCTCGAATTAACATTTTTCCAGGGATTGGTAGAAAACCTTAGCTATTACGTTGAAGCCAAAATGAAATCCTGCCGCAATCTAGACCATTAGGGGTGATTCAAAAATGACTTAACGCTTTTACTCCCGATTTTTGACCCGGTTTCGCTCCATAGCACTAGACACTAGCACAAAAACCCTCCATAACGCTCCATAGCACTAGCCCGCAAACCCTCTATAAGGCACAGTAGCACTAGCCCACAAACCCGCTATAACACACAGTAATACTAGCCCACAAACCCTCTATAACGCACAGTAGCACTAGCCCACAAACCCTCTATTACGCACAGTAGCACTAACCCACACAAGTTTTTGCTGTGGTTGTGGAAGAATTAAACGTCATTTGGATCGCCAATGACTGGAGCGTTCGTTATGACTTTATGTTATGACCGTTATGACTTCTCATCACCTCATCATAACGTTTGTCAGCAGTCATAATGTGCATTGGTCATCTGAATTTGACGAAGATGAATAACAAGAAGGTTTAAGTAACTGATTATCATGTGCTTCATCCTTCGATTGACTGATAGGAATATTACGATCTTATTTTTATTCAATGTAGACGATTTACTGTGGCTATTTTTGAATCATTCGCAGCATAATTGGTCGATTTTCCGCATAACGTTCACTGAATGCGCGTTATGATACCTTAGGATTGCTCACACAGCCCGATCCGACAATGTTAACGGGCACCCGGCGTTGTTGCGTATCACCATGGTCGCTCACTGATTTGATTTGATTCTTTTTAACGCAGATTGTTCTACTTTATTATCCATTCTAACGCCTTATTTATAAACAATTGCGTGATTCTGATGCCGATTTCATAATCAAAACCGACATCAACATTATCCATAATTCTCACCCCCTTTCCGTCCTCTTTGTTGACGACATCTTTATTTGACACCCACCTGATCAGCCCACATATCACAGTAGGCCCACTCTAACGTCACCGCCATACTGTCCGCCCACATATCTCAGTAGGCCCACTCTAACGTCACCGCCATACTGTCCGCCCACATATCTCAGTAGGCCCACTCTAACGTCACCGCCATACTGTCCGCCCACATATCACAGTAGGCCCACTCTCTCACCGTGCTGTCCTGCCTACATATCTCAGTAGGCCCACTCTAACTCACCGCCATACTGTCCGCCCACATATCTCAGTAGGCCCACTCTAACTCACCGCCACGTCCGCCCACACCGGCCCATAACTGTCCGCCCACATATCTCAGTAGGCCCACTCTTACGTCACCGCCCGTCCGCCCACATATCCATGGCCCACTGTCCTGCCTGCCCACATATCACAGTAGGCCCACTCTAACGTCACCGCCATGCTGTCCGCCCACATATCACAGTAGGCCCACTCTAACGTCACCGCCATACTGTCCGCACACATATCACAGTAGGCCCACTCTTACGTCACCGCCATGCTGTCCTTCCCACATATCACAGTAGGCCCACTGTAATGTCACGGCCATGCTGTACTGCCCACATATCACAGTAGGCCCACTGTATTGTCACCGCCATGCTGTACTGCCCACATATCACAGTAGGCCCACTCTAACGTCACCGCCATGCTGTCCTTCCCACATATCACAGTAGGCCCACTGTATTGTCACCGCCATGCTGTACTGCCCACATATCACAATAGGCCCACTCTAACGTCACCGCCATGCTGTCCTTCCCACATATCACAGTAGGCCCACTGTGATGTCACCGCCATGCTGTACTGCCCACATATCCCAATAGGCCCACTCTAACGTAACCGCCATGCTGTCCTTCCCACATATCACAGCAGGCCCACTGTAATGTCACCGCCATGCTGTACTGCCCACATATCACAATAGGCCCACTCTAACGTAACCGCCATGCTGTCCTTCCCACATATCACAGTAGGCCCACTGTAATGTCACCGCCATGCTGTACTGCCCACATATCACAGTAGGCCCACTCTAATGTCACCCCCATGCTGTCCTTCCCACATATCTCACTAGGCCCACTCTAACGTCACCGCCATGCTGTCCTTCCCACATATCACAGTAGGCCCACTGTATTGTCACCGCCATGCTGTACTGCCCACATATCACAGTAGGCCCACTGTAATGTCACCGCCATGCTGTACTGCCCACATATCACAGTAGGCCCACTCTAACGTCACCGCCATGCTGCCCTGCCTTTAACCAACTAGGCAATGCGCTTTGAAGCACTCACGGCTTATGGGGTCGTGTTGGCACTGTGATGATAAGCGGCTCGCTCTCTGAAGGTGAACAGTGCTATACAAGCAGTTGGGGACAGACTATAGTTTATCCCAATGGTGAAGTCAAGTGTTAAACACCCAACGGTAAAACATCATTACACGTCGGAAGTTAATTTGTATAATCATAGATCTCACTGACATAAGTCGCTCCACGGATATTTGGTTTGCGGGGTTTTGCACCCCCACCCTATGTAGTGAACGAATAGATGAGCATGGTGATGACAGCGGGGAAGATATACCCTATATTTCATAACAACGGCCATTTTCCGTACTCCTCATCGAAGACAAGGTTCGATATTTCCATATTCAAAGTCTCTCAGAGCTGTCTGCAAAGGTTGTTCCATCGACAAATTTCCATGTTACTTCTTTTATACTGACCATTTCTTTATATCCCCGCTATAGTTGTTGGCACCATATACCACCCTGGAGTGCCATTAAAACCTATACATACCTTACCTTACGAGGTCACTTTTTGTGTACGAAAAGATGCGCACCCATAAATTCGAGCTCAAAAGCCGACCTCGGTTATTTAGATCCCGATTTTATTAATATTTCCTTGGCTGATGCTATTTCATGACCGCTTTACGGGCACTACATGAAATTGTGGTGATGGTGTCCCGTTATACCCTGTACTTACGGTATAATTCCTCACGCCTGTTTGAGCAACATCGTCGTTAAATCGCCATAGACATGCGATTCTATGAATATTCTCGCTTCGCAGCCCGTAAATGTCCACCGCCAGGATTGTCGCTTGATGCCACTTTTTTTTTTATGTTCATAACCCAAGGAATTGCATTCACTCTCACATCTGCTGAGCATTTCCAAAATCGAACAGTAAATGCACACACCTCTCTGCCTGTATGATATCAATCCGATTTATGTACCATAGTTTGTTGCTGTGACGCAATAGATACGGCGCATCGCGACGCTATTGTTGCTGTGACGCAATAGATACGGCGCATCGTGACGCTATTGTGTCGGAGATAGGTATCCCCTTTATTGACTTAAAGAATGTTTTAATCATAAGTGCTAAACGGCTCCGGGTTCCCGAGTTATATAATTTTTCTTGAAAAGACTTAGTGCGGAGGCCGCTGAGGGCGGCGAATGGGCCTTTCGAAACGCATCCTTCTTTTCATATACATTTAGATACCGGGGATCAATCATAACGTAATACTTCCTGTTATCACCCAGAGGAGAACGCCCAATATGGACATAAAAGTGAGTAGATATACAGAAGATAATGCACCATATAATGTAGTTTAGGATGTGTTTAATTAAGGATCTTATTCACGCGAATGTCTATCATGATTCAAAGTGTCAAATGCTTTTGCCGAATCCACAAAATACATGGACAACGAGGTTTCGCTCAGTTCGACATTTATGGATATTAGTGATATCCATTATGCTCTAGATGAACGAGATAACTCTAGTTTACTGATATCCGCGCAAGTGACAATGTGGTCTTTCAGTTTGGAGAGGTCTTTGCCCACGCCATCTTGGATGAACTGGAGAGTTTATACAGAATGGAAAGTTGCAGCTGCCACTCCTCCCTGAATTCAATAGTATCCATGGTAGGGGGGGGGGGGGGTGTATTTTGTTACCAATCAACGAGATAAGCGAGTCGCAGTTCTGAGAGGTTTGATTCGACTTATGTTTTATGGTATTTTGGGGAATTTTCGCCATTGAGATATTCTACTGCAGCAGAATGTATTACTATTGATGTCGCATGGAAGCAGCTTACTGCAAATTGGGCATCATGAATTTATGCAGACGCAATAGCTTGACACTTAGTGGTCGTACACTGCACGGGACCGATATAACGAATGGGCAAGAAAATCGAAGGGCTGGATCATTTTGTTTTTATTCATGTATTAATTCGGAATAAGGTGGTTTGAGTCGTGCCAGTACAAAACCGGCGTAGAGCATATGAGGGTGAGACAAGCTAAGGTGTTGCACCATTTTATATTTGTCACTTTTACCAGGCCGGGAAAAGAGTCTATGTTAAAATTAGCATCGGACATATTTTCCTTTCAACACACAACATAAAATTATATCGGCGCAAAAATGACTAAACGTACATAGATGAATTTCACACATGATTAGTTCCCTGTCATGAAGGTCAGAAAATGAAAATATAAATGTTATGACATTCATCAAACATTGTTGTGGCAGAATACAGGGCAACGTGTCCACCAGGTTCCCTTTGGCGTTTGAGATACTGCAGTGGCATATTAAGCCCCCAAGCCATGAATCATGGCGTTTATGGTCTTTTGAGTGTGAATTCTTTGATGCAATTCCACAGTGATACTCAGAACGCGGTCAAGCAAAGTTTATAGTCCATGGGGAAAGAAAATATTAGCCACCACAAGATGTGTTGTTCTCACACCAACATAAATCTAAAGCGCTTATATAACGCACCGGTAGCAATGAAGTATTGGTTCAGTGGGTATAATGACTGTTTGCACAATTGGTGTTAAAATGATTTATTAGTACAGAGTGATATAAGGTAGTTTGGTTTTCTCTTGCTACATGACCTCTATCATCTATTGTACGCCTTCCTCATGCCCCACGCACATCTTTCTATTGTAGGACCTCCACCAGTCTCACAAAACACAAAATTTATTGCAGTCTCTCCCCCCCCCGTCTCACAAAACAGTAAACCTATTGCAGTCTTCCCCCGGTCTCACAAAACACTAAATTTATTGCAGTCTTCTCCCCGGTCTCACAAAACACTAAACTTACTGCAGTCTTCCCACCGGTCTCACAAAACACTAAACTTGTTCCAGTCTTCTCCCATTCTCACAAAACACTAAACTAAACAGTCTTCTCCTGGTCTCACAACACACTATATTGATTGCAGTCTTCCCCCCGGTCTCACAAAACACTAAATTTATTGTGGTCTTCTCCCATTCTCACAAAACACTAAACTTATTGCAATCTTCTCCCAGTCTCACAAAACACTATATTTATTGCAGTCTTCCCCCCGGTCTCACAAAACACTAAATTTATTGTGGTCTTCCCCCGGTCTCACAAAACACTAAAGTTATTGCCATCTTCTCCTGGTCTCACTAAACATTGAATTTATTGTGTTCTTCCCCCACGGTCTCCCATAACACTTAAGTTATTGCCATCTCCTCCTGGTCTCACAAAACATTGAATTTATTGTGTTATTCCTCCCAGTCTCACAAAATACTAAATTTATTGCAGTCTTCTCCCTGTCTCACAAATCATTATATTGATTGCAGCTTTTCCCCGGTAGTTGGTTTTAGAAACAGATTTATATTATACATCATGTGTATTTCCAGATATACCAATATCGTCATATATATTATTCGTATGACAAACTCTCTGACCCAAATAAATTTTGATAGTTTGATGTTTTAATCCAATTCCTGTATTAATAAATTCATACTCAGCAGATTTTTCAACCAATGCAAGCCACCCTACTTTGGGCTTGTTTACCCTGTCATTTCTTACAGAAGTATAAATCAATGGTTTACTATTTGCTTGAGGCTTGAGGAAGGTCTCTTGAATGCATATTATATGCGGCTTATTTTAGAGTTTGGACAATATACTGGCTTAGTTCATTATTATCACTTCTCAGTCCATTTGCATTCTTTTGCCATTTGATGAGAGATAATTTGACTAAGCATAGTGTTATACTGAAGCTTGATTTTATCATGCTCTTTAACGTGTTTGTTTAGATTTGTTGCGGTCATGATTAATTGAATTTCGCTGGGGCATGAAACAACACCCCCTTCTTGACTACTATAATATTTTTGCCTGCTCCTGCGTCATTCCAACAAGACTGAAGCAATACATCTGCCTATGGCAATTCACCAAAACCAGGTTCATTATGACCTTCATAATCACCTGATTTGGTACTACATCCCTCCGGGGTTTTATCTATGACAACGGATGACACAACTGAACTATTAGTGTCAACATATGACACTACATTAGGACCCTGAACAACTCCTACTTCGGAATCATGTTCGCCAATATGTTTTACTCTGCATCCGGACCAGGGGATACTTCTAAATACTCTTCCCTAGTCATAGGAAGGATTGAATTACTAAACGCATTTACCATATTATCATGGCTGTCAGAAATAGACTCAGTCATTTGCTACAGATTCATTTATTTGCCAAACAAAAATCGAAACCATTTGTATAGATGTACATCACTAATTTATCAAATTGTAAAGAAATACGCATTAAACGGTTGAAAAGAATATATACAAATGAATTTGTAAGGCCAGGAGACCGCCTCTAAGGCAATGGGTTTGTCGCAAGCGAGAGGGCCACCTGTTTGAAACAAGTCATTCTGTTTTAATTTTGAATGCATGTGTCGGGGAGAGATGGTAATTAATGTTCATTTCGTAAGATGCAGGTAGCATAAGCATTTTATATTTTAATTGCATGCTGGTATATTTTTACATACATAGCAGTTTATTTGCGAACAGTTTGCCTCATACATATCAATGCAATGTTTCTTACAATGTGATGTTACTCTTTGGATACTATGGGTAGCTATCTTTTCCATTATATGTAAAGGAATTTTTTAAATTGTGTTTGGAAGACTGATTCTAAGCGTGTGTTTTGCATACATGTGATAAATTCTATTTGTGAACAGTAATTGTGCTTTTCTAGTGTTGTGGGTATGGATATCGGATACTTGGGTGACCATAGTGGAAATATATGCTGGTAGCATTTTATGTTGTAGTAATAAAATTGTAATTCTAAGTGTAAAAATATCTGTTACTTTGAGAATTCCAGGTTGCTTAAAGATTGGGTCAGTATGAGCATTATATTTTTGTTTTGTTACTATACGAATTGTTTTTTCTGCAATTTGAATAATTTTTGAATACCACAATTAAATTGAGGCACAAGTAATGCATTGTATAAAGTAATCAATGTATGTTGAGGCAAATCATGCCTAAGCTTATTGAGAATCCCAATAGTTTTCGAAATTGTATTTGAGAGTTTTTGAATCTGAGGTTTAAATGTCAAAATTATTGTGAGAATCTGAGGGGAGTTCCACAAATTTTTTAAATGTCAAATTATTGTCGTCAATTAGAATCGCATGAAAATTAAAGCAGTCAGTAGTCTGTATTGGGAGTTCCACAAATTTTAACACAAAGTTGTGTGGGTTTTCACTTGAATGTCTTTGGAATAACATGTATTTAGTTTTGTGGAACTCCCAATACAGACTACAGTAAAATATATGACTGGCTCTGTTCAAATAAACTATCCCTAATGGTGTCAAAAGCTTTTGGCAGATGCAAATATACATTTAGGGGTGTGCGGCCAGAGTCCATATGATTGGTAATTTTGTCTACTAATTCAATAGCTGCGTACTCTGTTGAATGTTGAGCTCTAAAGCCATATTGCCCATCATGAAATAGGTTATTGTCATTGAAGTGATGGTAAATTTGTTGATAGATAATCTTTTCAAATATTTTGGATAGTGATGGTAGTAATGATATTGGTCTATAGTTATGTATGTTGGTTTGATCACCAGATTTATGGATGGGTATGATCTGGGCTATTTTTAAATTTTCTGGAAAGATACCTGTTTTAAATGATTGGTTTATAATTATACAAATAGGAGCACAAAGGACAGGTTTCAATTATTTTTAGCAATTTGGTAGTTATGCCATCTACACCAGTGCTGCATTGGGAGGCTGATTTATCTATGGAGGTAGCAACAGTATCTCCACTAATGGAGTGAAAATAAAAATCAAGATGCAGTGACTGTGTCAAGTAACCTTCGTATGATGTGTTTGGGGGGACCCTAATTTTATTGGCTAAATTTGGACCAGCATCTTTAAAGTGGATGTTAAAGAGTTGTGCCATTTCTTTTGGATCATTTCTTTTGGATCATCTACAGTAGCATGGTTGATTTGTAAGCTTGCTGGATGGGTAACTTTGGTGTTAGTTCATTTATTAGGGTTCTTATTTGTTTCCAAGTATGATTAATATCATGTTTTGAATTTTCAATTTGGCCATTCGAATGTTTTGCTTCAAAATTCTCTTATAGGTTGTTGGACTAGTTTTAATGGATGCATAATCGCCTGAAGCGGGGTTTGTGGACTTGATTTTAGCATACCAGTCTTCCATTTGTCTCTGAAGCTTATTGATTTAAGAATACCTGTTGTAATCCAAGGTGCTTTTTTGTCTTTATATTTATTAAACTTAATTCGTTTCATGGGCATATGTTTATTCATAGCTTCAGCTATATGATTGCTTAGAAAATTGTAATTGTCATTGGGATTACCATACTCGCTCTTGTCTAATGCGTTTGTTAACTTTAATTCAAGTTCTTGGCTTAAGTCAGCAATTGTATGATCATTGATTCTTCTGGTATAAATACAATTATCATCAAAATTTAATGACTGCATGTTTTCGAATATATGAAATGTGGTTGGTGGTCTGATATCCCATGCATCAGAATTCTTGCATGGAATAATTTATTTTCAAGAGGTCGATGTTACAATCACCAGATATTATAATATCTCGCGCCTTGTTTTGATATCGTGATAGTAATTCATCCATCTCATTAATAAATGTTTCATAATTTAGAAGGACATCTTTGGGTGGTCTATATTTACATTGAATGACTTGATTCAGGTCAATTATGATATAACACTTCCACTTCTTTTGCCTGCGTAAGTGTCCCATCAACAACAGCTTTCTTGATTTAATCCACTTTAACTGTCTTGCAAAACTGTATTGACACTCTTCCACAGATCTTGAGAGTGGTAGACTGAACAATATGGTCATTACTCGCAATTTCTCTCGAATGTAATTTGATAAACCACAAACGCTCGCCTGTATTACGCGGTGCTCGTGCGATAATAGAGAATTATAGAGAAAATAATTTAATGACATTTCTAGAGGGTATATCTTGTATATGGGTATTATAGTAATTTACTAAGCCCGCTTCCCTTCAGCTGTCGTAGGGCGGTCGTTACTGCTTGATCTTCTTCTAGGCTCCTTAGTGTACTTGGCTAGCTTCTTCGTAGCAGACTTGGTATGGCCCTTTCTCAGCGGCGGCTCGGCTACAAGTGTCTGGTCACTTGTTTCTGCCTTGCCGCCTAAAGGCCAGGGCGGTGCCGGAGGACGTGATTTCCTCACGCTGACACGTTAAGGGCCAAGTCCCTCAGAGGTGTCATACGCTTTAATGCAACGCCGTCACGTTTAGGTCATTGGACCACAGCGGTGACGTACGTCACCACACTCCCCCCCCCACCGTATGACGATGGAGTTGGACCCCACCCTGGATTTTCCCAACCCCCTCGGACCCGATATGCCCCCCATTACATATCGTAGAGTCGACAAGTATTCAGGGCAGTGATGTTAATAAGCTCCGCTGGACCCCTGCCGACTCTTGCGCCACCAGAGCCGCCACTACCCCCATATGGCTGGGTGATGGGCAACTGAAATAGGGGGCATCTGTCTCCAACAACAGACAATCCAGGGCCACAATACTACTCTCTTTATGAGTTGCCATCCTGAAATCAGAGTAACACTTGGTGTATATTTAATGTCGTGATCTACAGCACCCACACCGGTACTTATCTATACTTAGTGCATTTGTCACCGTGACGTTCACGCCAGTGCAGTGGTACCATTCATGACAAAAGTCGCACTGAATCATGAAACGCCCGTGACAAGGTGGTGGCAAACGCAATACAGCTCTTCGTCATCTTTGACTTCTTCTTGTCCCTCTTGCGGTTGTTTCTGGTTAGTTTTCCAGGCGTGGGTTTGTATCCCACTTCTGACACCAATATAGTATTTCCCAAGCCTGCTTATCTTCTGCTGTAGTAGGGTCGGTAGTGTTACTTTCGCTGTGTACTTAGACGTTTCTCGTCGACTTTTGAGTAGGCTATGCTTCTTGGCGTCTCGACGGCTGGGCAACAAGTGGCCGATCACTTGTTGCTGCGTTGTCGCCCAAAAGGCCAGGGCGGTCCGGGGAGACGTGATTTACTCCCGCTGACACGTTAAGGGCCAAACTCCTCAGAGGTGTCATACACTTTAAGGCAACGCCGTTACGTTAAGGCCCTTGGACCACAGCGGTGACGTACGTCACCACACTCCCCCTCACCGTATGATGATGAAGTTGGACCCCACCCTGGACTTTCCCAACCACTTCGAAGACCACAGGAAGCTGAGGTTCCGGTTTGGCAGTCTTCTGCCCCGCCCCGCTCCCCTCGATCCTACCACACTGTGCAGGCTGACGGCCCAAGTCCCAGACGAGCTCCCTCTCATGGGGCCCGAGCTGAGACAACAGAGCCATCAGAGGTTGACAGTGGAGGAGGACCGCGGGCGAATTTGGGGGCTTTAGACAGAAGCTATGAGGAACCGGATCCTCGTGGACCCAACAGAACTCCCGCATTGCCTCCTTCAATAATCCCGTGGGTTCCCTCAGGCTTTGGCATCCAAAACTGCCTAACCCCTCTGCAAGGCGGACCAAGGTTTTTTAATTCTCGGCCCGGCCCCAGCGGGTAGTTGCCGATCACATGGAGGACAGACAATCGCTGCCTTGTCACATCCATGGGGTCCAGGCCTTCATTGAAAACCTGCGGGACATGCTTGGTAAAAGCATGCGTCTTCGGAGACCCGTACGAATCCCCACACCCAGGAATGGGACATCTAGGCGTGGACTTCCCCTTGTGGCCGTCCATGTCCCCTCGGGGCGTCTCGCCTACAGCCCCCTGGGACCCACCCTGCATCACCAGGGGTCGTGAGTTGGCTGTTGATTGAGGGTGGGGGTCATTGGCGATGGTCATGGGCTTGTCTGCCTCCCTCGGCTTGGAAGACCCCCCACCCCCCGTCCAGGCGTGGGTTCGCATCCCACTTCTGACACCAATATAGTAATTTCTCAAACCTTCTTACCTTCTATTGTAGTGGATACGGTCGAGGCTGCATATAACACATTTAGCCCACTGTATCCTCCTGCATGTCGTAAGAGGCGACTAATAGGGGGCAACCGGTTGGCCGGGGGTTGCGACTCGTGTCAGCGGGCAATTTGATCCTGGTGGTTAAGAAATAAGCCTATACCCACAATTCATAATTTTAATCGCTTAAATGTAAACTAATCAAATGCAATGAATATATCAAATAATATATAATATCACTGATGACTGTACACATATGTAAACACTGATAACAACATTGAAGTGCTCCGACACATTTTCAAGGTATAAGGCATGATCTGCGAAACTTTGGTGGCTAAAACTGGCGGGATATGTCAGTCACTGCATTGACCGGCTAACCATGATATTATCTGCAATGTCACATCCTATTAAATTAGCTGTTGCCATGACCTCGGCATCAGTCGCCCATACACCATCCCGTGCAATTCATCAACACTCTGGTTCAGGTTCTGTTCGAGCTTCTTGTGGATGTCAGTGTTCATGAGCTGAACGACTCGGTCTCGGATGATGTCATGGTTCTCCTCTGATCCTGTCAGTGTGTAACTAATGGATCGTAATTAGCAGGTTTCCATCTCTTTTGGTCTTGTACGTTCGTTTAGGCTGTAAAAGTTTAGAGACTAAAGTATACTGACCTTGACGATGTTTGACCCAGTGCTGCTGTGAAGTTTGTTCGAGCATGCTCAGGAGTGGGTTGAACATCCTAATTGACTTTGGCCTTTTGCTCACACTTGTGTCACTGGTCTTAGTTTCTACCCTGGTTTGTAAAGAGCTGAAACGGGCATCCAAACCCGGAGTAGAATTGATCCACTTCTGCTCTCGCGGTAACCTCTGCAGTTTGTGATGGTTGGGTTACACACAACCAGTGCCTGTAATCTCCTTCGCACCACCAGGTCCTTTTCCTGTGCATCTGGTTTCTGTTTATAGATAATTCACTCGATAAGATGCATCCCCCTTTGAGTCCAGCGCACAGATCCATACCTCTTCCGTATGAGAACAGGTGCAGAGGCCCCTTCTGAGATAGACTCTTGAATGATCCCGGCCTCACGCTTTTTCTCTGTTTCACCAGTAAATCCTCTGCTTGATTTGCCTGGCAAACCTGGTGTCTATGGAATGCTCAATCTCCGTGAAATCTCCCGTTTCATAATCTGTATTCGTCGCGGGTAAACACAACCTCTTAATCAACCAACAGCGCGGCCAACTTCTTCCCCTGCCCCTCAATCGGGTAGTAGTAGAATTTATTCGCTTACAACAACGACATTTCATTGATATTGATTGGAAAAAAATACATACATAATAAATCTAATGTTGTAAGTAGGGACAATTTAGCCAGGGGCTGTCTTCCCATTGTCCCTCAGTAGGTTTTGCACAAAACAATTTTGTGATATTAATGTTAAGTGACACTGTAGTGTATTTTAGTGAGGATCATTGTTGATCTGTTATAATTGATGAACTGGGACAGGGGCAGGGCATACGCTACCAGACTGGTATGATACTGTTCATGGCGGACATTTCATCAAGGTGTAATCTAGAGGCCTCAAACATCATGTAGGGGGTCATTGCCCTTTGACCCCTGTACTACATGCAATAACATTCATGTGACGTCCATATGGCAGGCCATACGCACCATTGTGTTGGGACGAATCACCGTATTGTTACTTATGACCACTCGATTCCCTGCCTTCTTCTCTACATTCAAATCAAGGCTTTGTCCGTCGAAGAGGAGCGTGCTGTCTCACATATTTAACACGGCTTTACCTAAATTATAGAAAATGTCGAATCTTAGCAACATGTCTGGTTTAATCGGTGTCACAAAGATGTACACATCATACGTCCTCTGTCCAATTCTGATATCAGCAGGCCCCATCACCAAACCGCTCATCCCCCATGTGTCTGCTTGCAGTCGCCACTTTGATGTCTTTCACTTTTTCGGGATCCACAAGCGACCTAAAGAATCGACGAAGGTTATCTCTGCGGAAGTAAAGTGAAGGCCGTAGCGGACACAGCTGCAAAGTTTCACTGAGAGGCTGAACTGTGACACAGGTACCAGCTGGCACATAGCTATTGAGTGTTTGTCTTCCTAAAGTTTCCTTGTATCTTCACTAGGGGGTGTATGGGTACTACCCAACCAGCTACTCACATACCCTCCCTCGACCTTCTTACCCCTACATCTACCTATTTCTTCAGGGCAGGAATCGCCTTTGGTTGACTCGCTATCCCTGCGCTTGGTCGTTCGTGGTATCCATTTCTCTTCCGTAACTTCGTTACAGCCTATCTTTTGCTTCCTTGTTGATAGGTGGCTAGACATTCAGGTGACCGGTGCCTCGTACAGATGATACGGGGGACCTTCACCCCCTGTGAGTCCCGGGGGGGGGGGGGGGGGGGGGGGGTAGAATAGTCCACTGTATCCTCCTGCATGTCGTAAACCCGGAGAAGATCCACTTCTGCTCTCGCGGTAACCTCTGCAGTTTGTGATGGTAGGGTTACACACAACCAGTGCATGTAAGCTCCTGGGTACCACCAGGTCATTTTTCTGTGCATCTGGTTTCTGCTTATAGATAATTCACTCGATAAGATGCATCCCCCTGTGGGTCCGGGGGTAGAATAGGTCCACTGTATCCTTCTGCATGTCGTAAGAGGCGACTAATAGGGGGCAACCTGTTGGCCATGGGTTGCGACTCGTGTCGGTGGACAATGGGATCCAGATGGTTGAGTGGAGTGGTTCTTTTGAGGGCCATATCTGCAACATACCACTCTGGCCCGGATTTCGCCTAGACGAGAGGCTGGAATGACCTGGTCCAGTCAATCGGCTGGTGGTGACTTTCCCTAGGATATTATTTGCATTTTTATCTTTCATCCACTTGTATGTCCCTCTTTTTTCCATTTATCATAGAAGGCGGCTGCTTAATCAGGTCAAACTTATTTATTAACCTTTCTAGGCGCCATATAACACATACGTGTTGGTGTGCCGTTAAACCCTATACTCACTCACATTCAAGGCGCCATATAGCACATTAGTGTTGTTGTGCCGTGAAACCTCACACGTACTTACTTGAACAAAGCAGTTTACAAGCGAAAGTCATGGAACAGTTTCTAAATATTATTGAAACATCATCGAAATTAGAAATAACAGCATCCAAACGTCGCCAGGCCAATTGTTGTTTTTAACGAGGTACTGTGAGGCTCGGTATCTAGTGCTTGGTGCTTATGGGGTGTTTTTTTTTGTAATTTGTTATATATGTAAAGTAATAGTTAAAAGGAGAGCCGATTTCTTGCAGTTCTTGCAGATATATTATTGTTTTGTTGTAATTACTATAATCATAATAAGAATTTTTTCTGGCTTATACTTAAATGCAAAGTATGCATAAAGCTTACCGTATTAATGGATTTTATGGCGGCACGAAATCCGATAGCAGGTTCCCTGGAGGAAAACGTTCACAGGGCCTTGCCTAAAAGCGCGCGGCCGACTTGAATGCGCCTCTTTACGACACAGAACAGCACAGATTATGGTACATTGGACAAAATATATTGCTCACCTGATAATGATGTAAGCATAAAAGCTTGTTTGGCCCATGCTATAACCAGCGGGATGATAAGGCACTGTAGGACAATGTAGCGAACGCCGAAGGACTGCTTAAACAGAAAATTGCAACGTATTCTCTGGAACAGTGACTTACGATACAAAACTCATATGTTTTTAACATCATCGAAGATAAGATGAATGTTGGGTTCATTTTTTGTTTGTATTTTTCAAATGGATCATCTTGCATGAATAGTATTTTAACCAACCCATGATACAATGGCACGCACATGAGGGACGACAATTACTAAATCAATATAAAAAACAGAAATACCCATAACCTTATTAAGCCGCATACTCGACATTCCTTGCTAACATCGTTGTTTACTGTGCACAGTGGTCATAGAACTACAGATTGACATGGGCGCACCTGCTATTGGTCAATCATGGGTTAACCGGAATTTATAATACAGGACCATTTATCTAACAATGCCTTACATAGAACTGTCATGAATATTTCTTCTCACCGCGGAAAGATGAAATAGCCTAGTGGTGAATGCACGAGGCCATACATGCCAGGTTTTACTGTTGCGTTTTATCCTGTTAAGCTGCAGTTTTCTTCTCCAAAAAGCCATGGCTCAACGTGTTCCACTGTGTACAGGTTCTGTGTTACATATTGATGTAACTTGTAATAGTCATGCATTAGATTTGCGTTGCGGGCATTATTTCAGCCGCGGGGATGACTAAAGATAACTCTATCTTTGGTTTAATTTGGATTGAAAGTTATATTCTGTGATAGAGGCGTGCGACGACGATGTGGTGTTGTTCCACAGGGTAGCTTAGAGCATAATGCGCCTGCGAACTCTAACAATAACAAGAAGGTTGGCCAAAGGTCCGTGCTGACTCTATTTAGCAGGATGGCGCTATGGCAAGGCCGGGGTATGGCGCCATAATGGAATAAAAATGTTGTAAATTCTTGATTTGTTGCCATTCAGGGAACAATCATTTAACTATAATGGTTAATTTATGGCCGTATCATTGATATGGATTTTTATTAGTGATTCTGCTATATCAGGCAAAAAAATCATCACCCGGCAATCCTTTCCCCTGTGACTATACCGATCGTCAAAACCTTTCTGGGTCGAGGTAACTTGCCTATTCGGTCTCCGATTCTGGCCCATTGAATACAGCTATATGATGATATATTCTGTGTCATTGGATGATTGACAATCCCTTCAACTTGGGTTATGTCGATATGTTGGTCAATATTCGTTAATCGTGGAAGCATTTGCGCTCCAATATTCCAATATGCTCTTTGCTGTTTAATTCATCATGTGTGTCAGAAACAATTAGTGCAGTAAGAACTTCGCACGCCATCAAAGCGAAAATGGTTTTCGAACGAAAGACAAATAATTTACGTCACTGGTACTATTTTCGCCATATGCACGCCTGAAACTATGTGCCTTTTCAAATAACTGAAATAAGATTTTCCCATCGACTGTATACAAGGCTCCCATGATACCCATTAATCTATATACGGGTCATTTCACAGTAATGTTTTGTCACAGACGGGACAGACAAGGAAAGTATAGTGTCTAAAAAAAATAGTAATTATTGTCATTTGTTCATTTACATATCCTACAATGAGTGTTCTATCTTTCATTGATAAAATTTTTAAAAAAACCTTTCTTTTTTTGGAGGATAGATTAAATAAATCGTGTCACAGACGGGACATCTATGAGACACCATAAGTAGAGTATGTGTGAGCAGAACAACAACTCTTCAAATGTTAACTTGAATGGTTAACCTTGATAAAACTTCATTTAAATATACTGATTGCATCTTGGTTTTTATAAAATGGTAAAAAATAGTCCTGTCCCAGACGGAACATTTGTCCAATGTTGATTGTAATGTAATCCTTGGTACTAATGATATGATGAACTTGATTTGTTTATAAATTAAACAAAAAAAAAACCCAATTAGTCAGAAATGGCTTTATAGAGCTAATTTGGTCCAGTCGTAATTCGGCAAAAACCTGATACATATTCTTACTTGAAATGGTTATCTGAATGTGTACAAATTAGGCACAAACACTGTCTTAAGGGAAACAAAGCTACATGCAAGTGACCGGGCAGTAGAGGAACTTGTGACGCCTACTGTCATGACCAAGCTCATGTTGTATTTCAAATGTTATTGTGTAATATTGGTCTTTAATGTCACGTGGTTTGATTGTCCTTATAAGCCATGCGATTGCCAAATAAAGACAGTGTTAGTTGGACTCTTGTCGGGTGATCGTCACTTAGCAGCCGACAGGGTCGACAGGAGTCATGGAGTGGCTACAACCACGTGTTAAGAAGATTTTCCTGACTCGTTGACGGAGGGGAAAACGAGACACAACGAGTATTACAGGTTTACATAAAGTTTTGATAAATTGATATTAATGTCATAGTACTATTACTTTTGTGCACGTGGTCAGACGAGCGTTGGCCACTTTACTGTGTATTGTAGTTGACTACGAGCATAGCTATAGTAGTTATTTGTCAATTTTATTTTCACTCAATAGCCCATATTTGTTTGAAATCATTTTACTGTTACATGTTGGATTGTTATATCCGTGTGTGTAAATATGGATGTTGGTTCAAAAATTTTGTATACCAGAAGTGATATACTTAGAAAATGGTTAGTCGAGGCGGGTGTATCATCTGACGAGGTTGATAAACTCGACAGAGAAAGTCTGGTTCAAATGACAGTGAAATTAAAATCAGAGGGAACTTTAAATCCAGAGTATTTGAAGTCTGAAAGTTATGAACTTGATGTCCAGACTAAATTAGAAATGTTACGTATGCAACTCGATGCTGAGCGAGAAGCTAGGATGCTTGACATGAACAAGCTTGAGCTAATGAGGTTACGGTTAGACGAAGATAGGGAAGCAAGGCTTGCTTTAGAAAGTAGACTCAAACATAAAAGTGAGTTGGAACCATGCGAGTTGGTTAAAAAATATAGTAACGTCATGAGAAATGCCATTCCTCCCATGTCTTCCGACCCTGTTGAGTTGCCAACGTTTTTGGACTCTTTTGAGTCGGTGTGTAAAGGTTTTGATGTGCCAGTAAAATTATGGTCCACCTTAATCAGGCCGTATCTGACAGACAAGGCAAAAACTGTGGTCAGTAGGTTTTCCTGTCCAAGAAACAGCAAATTATGCAAAATTTAAAGAATGGCTTCTCAAAGAATTCAGACTCACTCCAAAAGCCTATCTCAATCAATTTCAAAATGCAAAACGAACAACTGGTGAAAGCTTTATACAATATGGGTTCCGACTGAAGCTATTGTTCTCTTACTATTTACGCAGTAGAGACATTGGTGAAACTGACAGTAAAGGGCAGTTGTCTGAATTGATTGTGGCAGATCAGTTCAAGGCCGCTATGCCTTTTAAAGTTAGAGAATATGTTTGTGACCGAGAGGGTGATGATTGATGTTTCAAAGCTGGGTTCTTTGGCCGACACCTTCGAAATGAACCATCCATCTCACGTTGACTCTGGTTATGCAAAACCCAAACATGATTCAAAGCCTGCCAGTTATACAACTGAAAGACCGCAAAGTTTTCTTACAGGAAATGCTCCTTTCACTTGCCATTATTGCCATAAACCGGGACACAGGTGGAAAAAATGTTCCTTGTGACAGAGGGACATTGATTCTGGCAAACTTGTTGACCCTGACAAAGTTCCTGTTGGTCATATTGCTTCCGAAGAATGTTTAAATCCCCTCGCTGAGAGCTTTAGACCAGGAGCAGGTGGTGGGCTGTGTGGCAGGGTATCGATTTCACCGTTTGCCCCCGTCACTGCAAAATCAAGTTGTCCCGTCAAAACAAACATTGTGCTCCTTCAGTGCAAACAAGGGTTGAAAATGTACTGTGTAATGGCCATGTAGTCAAAGCGCTGATTGATACTGGTGCAGATATTTCAGTTATTCCAAAACACCTTGTTAAACCTGAACAGATAGCTGTGGGGCGACAGCTAACATTAAAAACTCCCTTTGGTCATAATGTGTGTACACAAATTGGGAATATACCTCTTTCGTTGTATGGTGATTTTGCATCAACTCAAGTCCCAACCCTCTTACTGTGTGCAGTCACTGAGCAATTAGACATGGTACATGATATGCTTTTATCTGTTGATGCATACAACACATTTCTAGAAAGTAACAATGTGATTTGTCCGACTTCCAGTAAAGCCAAAAGTGTTGCACAAAAATGTAGTTCTATTCCTAAGGAGTGTGGTAACAGAGAATTTGCATTGCAAGAGGGTTCTCATGGCGATGGTTCTGAAGTTGAATCTGACTTGAAAGTGGTTGCTGGCAGTGACGGAGATTTACCTGTTTCTGATCCTGATATTATAAACGTTGATCCAGGAAATAAGATTTGTCCATGTGATTCGGTTCCACCGGAGAGCAACCAAACATTAAACGGTTGTAACGAAAACGTCTGTGATTTGCAGAAGAATGATAAGACATTAGCCAAAATGTGGCAAGCAGCAAACGAGGGCAAACTGTATGATCACTGATAGGGGTGTTTTGTTCCACGTTGATCACGTTCTCGGTGAACGAGTCCAACAACTAGTGGTGCCCCTTGAGCAGAGAAAACAAGTGATGCTACAAGCTCATGAATCAGTTTGGTCCGCTCATTTGGGAATAAAAAAGACTATGCAACGAATTCGATATTCATTTTGGTGGCCAGTATTACGAAGAGATGTGTGTGAATTCGTAAATTCTTGTGCAGAATGCCAGCTTAAATCAAAAAGGAAACAATCTGATGATGTCCCAATTACACCAATTCAACGTCCTGAGAGTCCATGGGAAATGGTAAACATGGACTGTATTGGCCCTATTAAACCCAAAACTGCTTCTGGAAAGAAGTATGTATTGTCCGTTGTTGATTATACAACAAGATGGCCTGAAGCTGTGCCTTTATCAACTTTGTCAGCAAAAGCTACATGTGAGGCGTTGTTGCAAATATTTGCTAGAACGGGAATACCTAAAATAATTGTCTCTGATTGTGGGACAAATTTTACTTCTGAACTAGCATGCATGCTTGAGAAACAGTAAGGTTGTTGTCCCAGATTTTCCACTCCAGGGTACCCTCAAACTAATGGACTTGTCGAGCGTTGGAATGGGATACTAAAATCCATGTTGAAGAGTTTTGTCTGTGAGCATCCTCGCAATTGGGACACGTTGATTCCATTCTTGCTGTGGGCATACAGAGAAGTGCCTAATGTAACACTTGGTGTATCACCATTTCAAATTATGTACGGCAGGTTGCCAAGGGGTCCTTTGGCGATATTACGTGAAACTTGGTTGAATGACGATTTGTTAGTCGGCATTTCTAAACCTGTAAATGAATATTTGCTTGATTTGAAACAAACGTTGGAGATAGCTGCAGACAAAGCATTAGAATTTGCTGACAAACAACAACTATCTTATGCGCATTATCGGAATCGCAAATGTAAAAACAAGCTATTTGAGGTAGACGAGGAAGTGTTGGTTTTCACACCTATATCAACAAACAGGCTCTTTGCTAAATGGATTGGTCCTTGTGTTGTCACCAGAAAACTTTCCAACCACAGTTATGAAATTGGAAAGCACATCCATTTGCATGCAAATAAACTGCGAAAGTTTATTAGACGGGTTGCTGTGCTGGGTGTTATCCATGAGGAGGATGAGGACTTTGGGGAGGTCATATATGCCCCCACAAGTGAGGAGTTTGACTCTGATGAAACCTCCAAAAGTGTGAAGCCTGATTTTCACACAAAATTTATCAGACAACTCAAAAGGAGGTTTAGTGCAGCTCTTAGATAAGTACGCATTTGTCTTTTCTGAGAAACCTGCCCCCTGTGGGTCCGGGGGAAGAATAGGCCCACTGTATCCTCCTGCATGTCGTAAGAGGCGACTAATAGGGGGCAACCTGTTAGCCGTGGGTTGCGACTCGTGTCGAAGGAAGATGGGATCCTGGTGGTTGAGCGGAGCGGTCCTTGCGAGGGCTATATCTGCAACACACCACTTTGGCCCGGATTTCGCCTAGACGAGAGGGTGGGTTGGCCTGGCCCATTCCTATCGGCTGGTGGCGTCGTGCCCTGGGACTACCCATCACATGCATTTGGCATCTTCCTTCATGACATTCATTTACTTCATGGACCATTTCTCATTTCATTGGCTTCACTAGTCCCAGAAGGCGGCTGCTTAATCAGGTCAATCGGATTCCATTAGGGGTGTTATGGTGCGCCTCTACGAGCTCAGCACCTTGCCAGTGTCTGGGCTCTATGGGTTACGTATTGTATCACTTTTTATGGGGGACGAGTATATCACCTGTGTAGCCCTGGCATCTTTAAGATGTCCCTTTATTGGGCTCCGGGGCGGGTGGGGAGCACAGGTGATGAATTGTTGTATTACTATGTCTTCCTCTCATACTGGCCAAAAACGAAGGCATTTAGATGAAAATGAAAAACTGAAACTGAAAACTGGCCAAGATTTCTTGTGCTTGAAAGAACCGACGGGAGTTTAGAGAAAGTTTCATTCATTGTTCTATTTAAAGGAATTTGTGGTGTTGCCGGCACTCCCAAAACCCTAAAACTTTTGCGATCTGGGCTTTATCTTGTCGAAACTTCAAAACCAATTCATTCCAAACTTCTTCTTCAGACCACCAAATTAGCGAATATCAATGTAAAATTCAGCCCTCATCGAACCCTTAATACCATCAAGGGTGTTATAAAATCTTTCGAACTCAAATACTGCAGCGAAGAAGAGATTTTGGAGGAATTGAAAAATCAAAATGTCAGTGAAGTAGCCAAAGTGCTCATTAATAAAAATGGAGAAAGGGTTCCCACAGGCACCCACATCCTTACTTTCAACACCCCTTACCTTCCAAACAACATTAAAATAGCTGGCCTGAACATCAAAACTGAACCATTCATTCCAAATCCTTTAAGATGCCACAACTGTCAAAGATATGGCCATTTTAAAACCAAATGTAATAGAACACCAATATGCCCCAAATGCGGTGATGAGCACGGGGAGCAGGATTGCAAAGCACCATTCAAGTGCGCAAACTGCTCCGGTGCTCATCCCGCATACTCTAAACGCTGTTCCATTTGGCAAATCGAAAAACAAATTCAAAACACTACATATCACCCAAAAACTTTCTTTCCCTGAAGCGAGAAAAATAGTAGAGTGCCAAAATTTAACTTCTTCCAGACCTTCATATGCTAGTACTGCAGCAGCACCTACTAAAATAACCAAATCTATTAGTACACAAACAGAAAACCACCCTCCGAAACAACCCCCTTTCAAAGCCAGCAATCCCCCAACGGAACAAACAAAACCAAACACCCCCACTACCCCAAAAGTCAATGAACACAAAACAGCAAACAAATACAATGAAAAATCTAATCTCCCACGGTCTGTAAAATCAAAACTCACCAGGGTTCAGAACCCAGATTCTTTTGTTGGGCCCAACATCTATGGCCCATTGTCTACCATGGAGACTGATGAGGTCCCCCATGGCAGACACACATCATCAGGGGCCAATCGGGACCCTGGGTCTGTAGTGGCCCAGGGAACCTGCGGCCCCAGGAATGCCATGGGGACTGAGGTCCACCATGGCAGCAAACGTCCCGCCAAACCCCCTGATAGGTAATGGCGGGCATTATACAATGGAATTGCCGAGGACTTCGGAATAATCATGAAGAACTTCTTACTTTACTCAACAAAAATAATGGTATTGCAGCCTGCCTTCAGGAAACATTTCTGAAGGCAGAAAATAAATATAGCTTGAAAGGCTATAAATCTTACCATAAATTTGGAGGCACTGGGGAACGAGCTTCTGGCGGCTCGTCCATTTTAATCAAGGATTGTATTCCCCAGAAGGAAATAGAACTCAATACAAACCTTCAAGCAGTAGCAGTAAATATTACCTTAAATAAGTCCATCACACTTTGCTCCCTTTACTTACCGCCAAGCCGAAATTTTACACGGGGAGAACTGGACAACATCGTGGCCCAGTTGCCAGAGCCAGTTCTCCTCATGGGTGATTTTAATGCCCACAACTCTTTATGGGGCAATACACATGATGATGGAAAAGGTCAAATTGTAGAAGATTTCTTCATTTCTCACAATCTCTGCCTTTTAAATGACGGCTCAAATACATACATCCATCCAGGCTATGGCACACCCACCGCAATAGATCTTTCTTTCTCTTCTCCTTCTTTGTTTCTCGACCTTGCATGGGAAGTTGGTGTCGATGATACCTGTGGAAGTGACCACTTCCCCATTCTTATCCACCTAAACCCTCCGTTACCACCAGAGTCACCTCCAAAGTGGCAGCTGCATAAAGCAGACTGGCCCTCCTTTGGATCTCTGTGTGGGGAGGCTATCCACAGGGATAAGATGCAAGGGCGAGATACACACATCGATACATTTTGTGCTAAACTGCTTGAAATTGCCTCCAAAACTATTCCGAAGTCCTCGGCAAAGCCCAGGCGCATCCCAAAACCATGGTTTAACCAAGACTGCCAGGACGCCATCAACCATAGAAAAAGGGCCCTTAAGTTTTTTTCAAACTCACCCAACCCATGCAAACCTGGCATCATTCAGGGCAGCGAGAGCGAGAGCTCGGCGGGTCGTTAAAGAAAGTAAAAAGAATTCATGGAAAACTTATATATCAAAATTAAACTCGAAAACATCAATCAAAAAGACATGGGAAATGGTCCGCAAAATAAGTGGGAAAAAACACCTCTTCCACTTCTTCTTACCTTCTAACACCAGATGGTAATGAAGTAAAAAAAACAAACAGGAAATATCTAACATCATAGCGGACACAATAACCATGAATTCTTCCACTGCTAATTATACTGAAAAGTTTCAAAGACATAAACAGATAACTGAAAGAACAAAAATTAATTTTAGGTCAAACAACGACGAAAATTATAATGTTCCTTTTACTTTAGAAGAATTGAAAGAATCTTTGAAACTCTGCAAGGACACTGCAGTAGGACCAGACGATGTTCATTACCAACTTCTTAAACATCTTCCAGAAGAGTCCTTGTATGTCTTATTAGACATATACAATCACATATGGAGCAGTGGAGAATATCCGGACTCATGGAGAGAGGCTACCATCATCCCTCTCCCAAAGTCCGGAAAAGACCCAACCAACCCGTCGAGCTACAGGCCCATCGCTCTCACGAGCTGTCTCTGTAAAACCATGGAGCGAATCGTTAACAAGCGTCTTATGTGGTACTTGGAAACTAATAATATAATAAATGAACATCAATCTGGCTTTAGAAAAGGCCGATGTACCACAGACAACCTTGTTAAGTTAGAGTCTTATATTAGGGATGCATTTTTAAAGGGGGACCATGTCGTGTCTGTGTTTTTCGATCTTGAGAAAGCATATGACACGACATGGAAATATGGGATTTTAAAAGATCTACAAGAAGCTGGTCTTCGAGGTAATATGCCACTATTTATACAAAATTTTTTAAATGATAGATTTTTTTTAAGGTAAGAATTGGGACATCACTTTCGGACCAACATGGTCAGGAAATGGGGGGGGGTCCCACAGGGCAGCATTCTTTCTGTCACACTTTTCAATTTAAAGATCAATAGCATCACAAAAGTTCTTAAACCTGAAATAGAAAAATCACTTTATGTAGACGATTTCCTTATATCTTACCGATCCAGCAGTATGACCACCATAGAACGCCAGCCAGCTACAAATCAACCTTAACAAAATTCAGAAATGGGCAGATGAAAATGGTTTCAAATTTTCTACTACAAAAAACAGTTTGTGTACATTTTTGTCAAAGAAGGGGCCTTCACCCTGACCCAGAATTAACCATCAATAAAAATCCCGTCCCTGTTGTGGAAGAAACCAAATTCTTAGGTATCATATTTGATTCAAAACTGAATTTTAAATCCCACATTAATTACATCAGGAATAAATGTCTCAAGGCAATGAATCTTCTTAAAGTAGTGTCCAAGCTGGACTGGGGAGCTGACAGGCAGGTCCTGCTCAGACTCTACCGGTCCTTGATAAGATCAAAGCTTGACTATGGCTGCATCGTTTACGGTGCAGCTCGAAAATCTTATCTAAAACGACTGGACATAGTCCAGAATCAGGCTCTGAGGATTTGCCTTGGGGCATTTCGAACATCACCCATTGAAAGCCTCCACACTGAAGCCAATGAAATGCCTATCCATCTAAGAAGAAACAAACTGGCCCTCCAATATGCAATTAAAATAAAAAGCAATCCAGATCACCCTGCCTATGACATTATCTTCCATCCCAAATACCAAGTAATATATGAAACTAAACCTAATGCCATACCACCTCTTGGCATCCGTATTCAAGAATCGCTAAACAACATATCCAATAATTTAGACATTATTGCTCCAAACAAAATTCCCGAAACACCACCCTGGCAATTGAACACACCAACAATAGACACATCCCTTACCAAATATGATAAATTAAATGCAAATGACCTCTTGATGAAATTTCATGAAATAAAAGAACATCACAAAGACAAGATACTTATTTATACTGATGGATCCAAAGATGCAAACCGTGTGGGTGCTGGAGTCGTGTTCGGACCTCAGACCCACAAGAAAAGACTGCCTGGTGCAGCATCTGTTTTTACAGCTGAAGTTACCGCAATAAGGATGGCATTGGGCCTTATTGCTCACCATCCCAATGCGGATTTTACATTTTTAGTGATTCTTTATCTGCCCTGGAGGCAATTGGGAATAAGTTGTTATCGTGCCATATTGTTGTAGATATTTTAGAAAATCTTACTCATTTATCCATGCTGGGTAAAAATGTTGAGTTTGTCTGGGTACCCAGTCACATAGGTATCCCAGGCAACGAAAAAGCCGATAGGACTGCAAAGGAAGCCCTACATGAGCCAGTGTCTGTAACCAAGATTCCCTTTACAGATTTTAAACCTCAAGTCGTCCAATTTTTTAAACAAAAATGGCAGGACCAGTGGGATGAATCCATTCCAAACAAACTTTACGAAATCCAGCCTCAACTTGGGGAGTGGCCACACAACTGCAGAGAGAGCCGAAGAGAAGAGGTCGTTCTTGCTCGCGCTCGTATAGGACACACCTATACAACTCATGCCTTTCTACTAAGGGATGAGCCCATCCCTGAATGTATTCCTTGTCAATGTGCCTATACTGTCAAGCACATTCTCATTGAATGTGCTGATTTGATTTTGATCCGAAATCGCTTCTTCCGGGTTTCAAACCCTTTCAGAATTGTTTGAAAGGGTGAATCCATCCAAGATACTTGGATTCATAAGAGAAATTGGACTTTTCTATAAATTTTAGACCATACAATTCTCAAATTATTATATATAATTCAATTCATATAATTCAATTAATACTAATTTTTAGTTAGTTTTAACCCTTGACTCCTTCTTATCCTTTCGTACTCGTATTTATCCCTCCTTAAGTAGGCACCATATAACACACTAGTGTTGGTGTGCCGTTAAACCCTATACTTACCTTACCTTTCTGAGAAACCTGGACATTGCAAATTGATAAGTCATTCTATCAAACTGGTTGATGGTTTTACACCCAAACGTTTGCCACCATATCGCATACCCTTAATTCTACGCGAAGAGGTGGATCGTCAAATACAACTATTACTTGAGTATGGAATGATAGTGCATTCCAACAGTCCATTTTGTCACCCAATTGTGTGTGTCACGAAAAAAGATTCCAGGGTCCGACTTTGTGTTGATTTCAAATATTTAAATTCTGGAACTGTGTCAGATGCATTCCCTATGCCTAAT
The DNA here is from genome assembly GCA_034190875.2 of Urechis unicinctus. Classification (NCBI taxonomy): domain Eukaryota; kingdom Metazoa; phylum Annelida; class Polychaeta; order Xenopneusta; family Urechidae; genus Urechis; species Urechis unicinctus. The sequence continues at coordinate 68,421,207 of CM067358.1, read as the reverse complement.
GTTGATGATCTTGTTTACAAGATCGGAAAGTCAAGGTTTATAACAACTTTAGACTTGACAAAAGGGTATTGGCAAATACCTCTTGAAGAAAGAAGTCAAGAAAAAACGGCCTTTGTTACTCATTCGGGTTGTTATCAGTGGACAGTTATGCCCTTTTGGTTAAAAAATGCTGGAGCCACGTTTCAGAGACTCATAAACATGCTGTTAGAACCCCACCAAGGTTACAGCTGTGGCTATATTGATGATATAGCTGTCTTCTCAGATAGCTGGGGAGATCATCTGATCCCCCCTGTGGGTCCGGGGGTAGAATAGGCCCACTGTACCCTCCTGCATGTCGTAAGAGGCGACTAATAGGGGGCAACCTGTTGGCCGTGGGTTGCGACTCGTGTCGGTGAACAATGGGATCAAAGTGGTTGAGTGGAGCGGTTCTTTTGACGGTCGTATCTGTAAGACACTACTCTGGCCCGGATTTCGCCTAGACGAGAGGCTGTGATGACCTGGTCCAGTCAATCGGCTGGTGGCGACTTGCCCTAGGATAATCGTTTCCATTTTTATCTTTTCCATCTCCATTTTCATTTATCCTAGAAAGCGGCTGCTTAATCAGGTCAATATCATCTATTAACCTTTCTTGGCACCATATAACACATGAGTGTTGGTGTGCCGTTAAACCCTATATTTACCTTTACCTTACCTTCCTCAGTGTTTGAAGTTGAGAAGGTGCATTGTAGTTTGGTGCCCGCTGGAGACGGACGAATAATTATTTTTTTTCAAAGTTTTTCAAATTGAGGAGTTGCAGGGGATCGTGACAGCTTAGAAGGAGAAACTTTTTGGACTGTGGTGCTTAGTGTCTAGGTTGTCTATAAGAATGTACAACAATAGTCAGCGAAAATACATTATTTTATTTTTTTCAAAGAACGAATTACAGCACCACGAACTCCATACAAAAAACGCTCGTTTCCTACATGATTATAATGTACTCTATCACCCAGATTCCCCTTGTGGGTGCGGGGGTTGAATAGGTCCACTGTATCCTCCTGCATGTCGTAAGAGGCGACTAATAGGGGGCAACCTGTTGGCCGTGGGTTGCGACTCGTGTCGGTGGACAATGGAATCCAAGTGGTTGAGTGGAGCGGTCCTTTTGACGGCCGTATATGCAACACACTACTCTGGCCCGGATTTCGCCTAGACGAGAGGCTGGAATGGCCTGGTCCAGTCAATCGGCTGGTGGTGCCTTGCCCTTGGATACTATTTGCATTTTTATCTTTTTCAACATCATCCACTTGTGTCCCTCTTTTTTTCCATTTATCTTAGAAGGCGGCTGCTTAATCAGGTCGATCGTATCTATTAACCTTTCTTGGCGCCATATAACACATGAGTGTTGGTGTGCCGTTAAACCCTATACCTACCTACGTACCTACCTACCTATAACACACTAGTGTTGGTGTACCGTTAAACCCTATACTTACCTTACCTTACCTTACGATATGTGATGGGGATATTTCGGTCTATGGGGATGGATAAAGTCCAGGGTATAGATATACGATGTAGACCATATCCAGCCCAGAATGGTTACTGCAGTTGAGGAGAAGAATGTTATCGATAGTACTATGGTGGGGGGTGGGGCCGAAAACCTGTGAGATTGGGAGGATATAGATTATTGTGCTCAAGGTGCCAGGGAATTCTGTTATTTAAGATAGATTCAAAATATTTGGAGGCAATAGAGGTGAGGCTGATTGGACGATAGTAGAAGATTGCCATAACTGGTTAAAAATTTGTAGGAGCACCTCAAAGGAATCAGGAAGGAGATGAAGAAAAAAGGGGTATATAAGAAGATCTTTCCCAGGGAATGTATATTTTGTTTTGTTAACTGCGTTTGTTATTTCTGGAATGGTGAAAGATTCATTAAGAGGAGAAGATTCATTGAATTTCTGTTGATTAGTGTTGGTGATGGATTCAGGAGTAAAGTCAGTGGGTAGATTATGATTAGAGCTAGTTTCTGTGAAATGAGATGCAAGGACATTAGTGATTTGTTGATTGCTATTTGTATAAAGATTATTATGGGTTGTTAGAAGAGGGGGGATTGGAGAGTGGGAATGATTGCCTTTTAAATTATTAACTGTGTTCCAAAGTTGTTTGAGATAAGGAGAATGTAAAGATGAACATTTATCTTGCCAATATTTAGCTTTTGTTTGCTTTAAAGTGTATTTGACTTAAGCAATTGATTTTTTGAGTTGAATTTTGTAATCAAGGGTTTTATTATGATAATATTTATTACGAGTTTTGGTTTATTTCCTTTATTGCAGTACAAGTAGGGATGGGATTGAGGTTGTTTATTTTTTTGTGAATTGAAAGGAATGGACAAGTGATCTATTTCAATTAAAGTGTTGTAAACATTTTCATATGAAGTAAGCTGATTTATCGGTTGAATTTCAGGGGTAATGTTTTTATTATAGAGTTTTTGAAAAAGAGGCCCATTAAATTTTCTAACAATCCATTTTGGTGACTGCGAGGAGGCGGGGGATGAGATTGAATGGTTATTTGTAATAGAGTTGATAGAGTGATCACTTCCCATTGTATTGTGAGTGTTTTTATAGAAGAATTTATGCGAAATGTTTGGAGAAATGAGAATTATATCAGGGATATTTTAACCGTTATCACGGAAGTGAATAGGAGAACTATCGTTGAGAAGAGTAATATTGTTGTCTTGGATTATTTTATAAAGGGAATTGCCTTTACCGTTTGGGAGGGGGTGATACCAAAAGGGGTGATGGGCATTAAAATCACCAACTATTATATTTCGAGGAAGATTGAGAAAAGACTGGTATTGATCTGGGTCAAGGGAGTTGAAATTGTCATAAATGTTTGAGATATGATAAATTTGGTTAGAAATGTTAAATTGAATGGTTTGATGTTCTACTTCAGAAGTTAAATTTATAATTTTGCATGGAATGTTTTGATATTTTGATAGATGGAAAGGATTGTGCAGAGAGAGATTGAGATGAGGATGGATTGGGAGTGGATGGGTAAATTGGAGCAGAGCAAGGAGGTGTAGTTTTGGAAGGTGTTGTGGAAGTAATCGAGGGTATAGTAGGGTGAGGGGTCGATGATGGTTTGGTTGATTTAGATGAATGAGAGAGGTCTTGAGTGGGGACTAGCCAGAGAAATAACACCTGGAGTAGAGTTGCTTATTGGGTTTATTTAGTATCAATAATGAAGCTCCCTGGAATCTCGGTCTGAATCTGGTCTCTAACTAGGTGATCTTCCTTAATTCATATCCTCAGGCTGGTTATATCGTGTTCCGGGAATTCGATTCCCCAGAGGACTTTGACCAACTCAGGCTGTTGGCGGGCCATATTGCGCTGATAATAAATGGTGGAGGCAGGGAGAACTTAGATAGAATAGTATTATAACATCCTCCTCAACCATAATTAAGTTGAACTTCCACTGTTCAATAAATTTAGAACGTACCCTTGAATTTTGAAGATTGACTTTACTGGACTAATTGAAGGTTGATGAAATGGAATTTGGAATAAGAGTTATAGAGTAAAGTAACAGCACGGCATGAGCCCATTATTATTTGTTTTTGAATAATGAATGATCCCAGAGTAGCTTGGGCATGCGCCAATACTGTTTTACATTGGCACATGTCCATAACAATATTAGATAATTATATGGGGTTACAATAATTATACAAATAGTATTTTCCTCATTCAGTTAGCTATAATGGTGTTGAAATAAATATATTACTATAAAATGGGAAGTATTAAAATAGTATCTTCAAAGTACACCGCACTAGAACCACATGAGAAGAAGCAATGAGCCTATACTTAAAATGGTGAAATAACTGATGGTTACTAATTTAATTATCAATTTTGAAAGTATTGGAACTAACGTCATGAAAATTAAATATACAAATACAACAGACTAATGCCATAGAAATTATTTGGAATTCATGGATTTGTTTCGATGTTTCTTGGAGATTGAATCTCTGAAGGGTTGCCGTATAGGGTTTGCCAGGTGTCGCTTGAGGTGAGGGGAGATATGCGTTATGGTCCTTGGTTGAGCCGTGGGTTGCTTCCTCTGTATCCCTGGTCAGGAAGACATCAGCTTTGACTCGCATGGGATTTGGTGCGTCAGGTGAAGGCGCGATCTTCCTGTTGTATGGCGTAATGTAACTGGGAACAAATGAACTTACGGCAGCGATCAGTGTGTCTTGATGATGGGTAATGTAGGGTATATTAAAAACATGAGTGTTTAATGTGTGAGTTTGAGTATGTAACAATTGTGTGAGAGGCAATGTTGACTTTAAAAAAGCAATAATGACCAGAGTTTACTGAATTTCGTGTGGCGGCAAAGGATGCTTGATTAAGCTCGCATTGAAGTATTCACCAATGCTATTGGCGGGCCCTATCATGCTTGAAGAATTATAGTTGTGACGGGGATTTTTGCAAGAGATTGTTTTGCAAAAGGGTGGCTTGTGATTTTGAAACTATTAGCGTAATGGAGGAACCTGTTTTGGCGGTGATGAATTCTGGACCTATGATGTTGATGATCTCTTTTTGAATAACGATGGGGTTTATTTTGACTGTGTTAGGTTTGTTGCTAAATATATTGACTTTAACAGTTTATGAGAGGTTCATTTGTTGTTTTTGTGAGGAATTGGGGGGGGGGGGAGATTAATCATAGGGTCGTTTTCGTCGAAAGGGGCTGCTGTTGCTCCGAGGACTCGTTCATTGAGATGTATGGCGAGGACAAGCAAGGCGAATAGAGTTTTTATGGAGAAGTTATAGTCAGGGGGTTGTCAGAGCGAGGCTCTAGCTTGTTGATGGATAGAAGAGGGCTGTTCATGATACTGGGGATTGGGATATATGATGTATGAAATGCACACACAAAAAGATAATATGGAAAAAGAAGCCGTTTAACTAGAATAGGGAAATGGTGCTTGAATAGTAAATGAACTGAGGGAACAGAACTAAAGAGAAACAAAAGTTTGATGTAGGTAATCCCAACACTGATCCGATGTCCAGCAGGGAGGGGGTGTAGTCCATGGGAGGACCAAGTCCTACCCAAAATTTAGCAAGATAATCCTATAATAAGGATTTTTATGTTACAACTGTGATGAGGTGTGATACTGTGATAGATGGTTGCCGTCAAGAATAACAAACTTTTCTGAGGTAGTACACTTGAAAAGAGAACGTAGAAAAATTGAAGCGAATTTTTGGCGCCAAAGATCTGGAGAAACATACACTACACTTCCGTATACTAAGTGCAGAGATGACGGGAAGAGGATGAATAATACCAATTTGATAGATCAACAATTAACATGGGAGGAAAGTAGTGATAATAAGTTAGTTGTTGATAACAAAACATTTGGTAGTGAGAATATAAGTGATGGTAGTGTTGATAATATTGGAGCAGAAAAGATTTTATATGTTTAAGGAGTATTTGAGTTGTTTGAGTTTGCTTACGAAAGGAATGCACTGGGAATGATATTTCGGGCATACAACCATGTAATGATAAATGTTTTCGGGGGAATGGCAGAAATTACAGTTGGGATTTTGGTTGTTATTATGTTTAGCTTTATAGAATTTGAGAGGGGGTTTCCAAATACTATTGAGGTTAGGATTCGGTCTGAAAGAGTATTTGGATAAATATTATCAAGTAAAAGTTTTTATTTTGAAGTTTAAGAGGAGGGATGCAACATTGAGAATATTTGACTTTGAGCATGTTTACTTTTTTCCAGATTTATTTAAGATTTGGAGAGTTAAAAGATGAGCATTTATTGCGTCAGAAGAAGCAGTTTGCTTGTTTAAGAGTGAGTTTAACAATAGCTGATGCTCTTTTTTTACTGGATACAATTTTCAAGGGCTTTGTGATGATAATATTTATTTCTGGCTTAGTTTCTTGATTTTATAGTAGAAGAACAGGAGTCAGTCAACCATGGGTGATACTTCCGGGTGATTTTTGTTGTGTGATGTAAAGGGAATAGATTCATGAGCAATATTAATGATTTCCATGTAAAAATTATATAAGAAGTGAAAGAATCGGATGAAATGATGGCAGCAGTTAATTTTTTCAAGCATTGTCGTTTGCAAAGAAGCCATTTGGCTTTATGGATATTCCATCTTGGTTGAGGAGAAGGAATGGTGGATTGAATAGGGGTGTTATAAGCCATTGAGATTATAGAATAATCACTCCCCATTGTGTTGAGGTTATTAAGAAAAGAGAATTTGTGGGAAATATCATTAGACGAGAGAAATAAATCATATGGTTAAATGATGATTGATAACTGAGTCTGAAATAGGGGATGGTTGAGTTCATTGCAAAATATTAGGGGAACTAACCATGGAGGCTAGGATTAAGGTTGTAAGAATAGTAATGTTAACGGTGAATGGGAAAAGATTCAGGTTGGTAAAAGTACGATAACTAGTGAATTAGATCTACCGATAAGAGAAATGTTCGATTATTTGGTGTAATTGACTGGTGACTTAGGCGTGATGATTTATAGCATAAGCAATTGTGCGAGAGGCAATGTTGACTTTATAAAAGCAGTAATGGCAAGAGTTGTAGATTTTGTTAAGATGGCTGCTGACAAGTAGACAAAATTTGAGAGTAATTGTTGAGATCGTTGCTGTGTTGGAGGAATGTTAGCTGAATGGGGAGATGAAGAGGGGGTAGAGTGAAGAGGAGGGGATGAGATTGGAGAAACTTGTTTGGGAAGGTCAGAGGTTGAGATGGATGATGAGGTAAGCGGAGTGGCTAGAGAAAAGGGTTGAGCACGAGGTTGAGATTGGACATTGGGGTCAGGCTTAGTAGGAAGAGGCGTAAGGGCAAGGGTTTGGAGTAGAGAGAGGGGGGGGGGGGGGTCTGGCAGACTAGAGAGTATTACTGTGCATAAGTTATTTGCTTAGTTGTTTTAATATTAATGACAGTTTTGGCCTTGGTGTATGCTTTGCAACCTTTAAAAGGCAACACTGTGACATTCACCACAATTGGAGCACTTTTTGATTGATGTTGAACATTTCGAAAATTGATGATGTTTCCCACAATTGGGACAAAAGGTTTTTTTGGGACAGAAGGTTACTGTATGGCCAAACTGATTGCACTTAAAACATCTTATTGGAGGTGGGATGTAAACTTTGACATTATGAAATGAATAACCTATTTGAACTTTGGAAGGCATCTGGGATGTGGAGAAGGAGAGTTCCACTGAGTCGGTGTGATTTACTTTGCCCATTCTGCGAATAGCTGTGATGTTGTATTGTTTGAGGACATCAAGTAATTGACTATCTGAAATATCTTTTGATACATCATGGATAATACCTTTGGTTTCATTTGCTTTGGACCAGATGACTTTGGTGTTGATATGAAGATTGCAGAGCTTTTGGAGAGACTTTAGGAGGGGAGCTTGAGCTTTTGAAACATACAGTGTAATTGAAGAACCGGATTTGGCTATTTTGAAAGACCAATGAGGGAGGAGATTACATTGTGAATTGCGATTTGATTGAAATTAGCAATGTTCACTCGAGGCAAACGATATTTATTTTGACAACTTCAGGGATGATGATTTGGTTTGGGGATAGGGAAGGTGACCGACGTCTTTTTTTTGACTGGGGTTGCATGATATGAGCTGATAGATGAATTTGATGAGGAATCTTCAAATGGGTCATCAGGAGTAGAATGACACGAGGATCATGATCTGGCCGGAGAAAGGGCTATGGGGTGTGAATCAGTGTGAGGTTTAAGATTTGTTATGGACAGTGTTTCCTCCATGCCGAATCAATTTGAAATATTGAAAATGAAATACAATAGATATGGATGACAACTGAGGATAAAGTAACTGAAGATAAATGAAGTAAACAAAACCAGATATGCGCTAAAAATGTGCAATAATAAGACAGTGAACAAATAATAAAAGATTTAAAGACTCAAGTATGTTGACAGGACGGCTAAATCTGTGAAATTAACACCTTGGCTCAAGCAGGCCGCCAATGGCGACTATGCCGGAATAAAAAGCTGTATTTGTCCTTAATGTATTATAAACTAGAAAGAACAAATAGCCAAATAGTTGCGCCACAACTTAAGCACAAACTAATGAACCAAGAGGAAATGAATAAACTAATGAAAAACACCGATGAAGCAAGAACCCACCGCAACTTCCACAGACCAATCGGTGTTGAATACCTATGCCCCTGTTACACCAGAGATCCTTCCATCCACCAGTGATTACCAGGCACCTGATGACCAATCTCGTGCGGCAGATGTTCACTTGTCCTTTTCAGCAAAAGCAGGAAATCTAGACGACTAGTTGTCGAGGATGATAGTGATGGCGAATCCATTGTTCCTTTTGTCCAAGAATGAGGCCTCAACGAATCCGATGATGACACCTCAGATGAGGATTAAGAGGAACAGATAGCACGTCTGAGAGGGGACGCCTAACGAGACCGGACCCTATTGGCTTCAACGGGAAGTGCACGGTACAAGCTGGGGACATCCTCGATCAATTTGATCAGAACCTGCTCAGAACCGACACATTTCTTTACCAGGCTCGTCACAAGGTAGAAGCCGTCAATAACATGGTTTTCTGGGTGCATTCCCATGCAGGCCTATCTTTGACAGAGCCAAACATTGACGTGTTTTCTATGGAGAATCATGATGACATCGTAGATTTGTATTTCCGTCTGAGTAGTGGCATCTATAGCGCTGGTACCCCTGTGTGTCCGGGGGTAGAATATGCTCAATGTATCTTCTTGCATGCCGCAAAAGGCGACTAATATGGGGCAACCTGTTGACTCGTGTCGTTGGGCAATGGGATCCAGGTCGCAAAGTTGAGTGGGTCTTGCGAGAGCCATACCTGAAACATATCACTCTAGTCCAGATCTAACCTAGACGAAAAGCTTGAATAGCCTAGTCCAGTCATTCGGCTGGTGGGGACTTGCCCTACGATAACCGTTTGCATGGTTATCTTTTTTCCTCGTCATCCAGGTCTTTTTCGACTTTTCCACATTCATCCTAGAAAGCGACTGCTAAATCATGTCAATCGTATCTCTTCATATTTTTGAGGCGCCATATTACATGTAAATGCGGAGCATCTCGCTTGCACAAATAATGATACGCGTGGCTTGGTCACGTTTATTACACTACTTTTCACGATGAACTTCGTTGACCACGTTGAATTACGTTCGGCTACTTGGAACCACGACTTCAAAAACTAAAATCAAATAATACATCGTCAATAGACTAATTTCACTATCAATACAACAATAACGAATTAACGATACATTCAATACACATTTATACATTCAAATCAACTCACGCTTGTGCGCTTCGTTCTCTCTGACGGTCTAGTCCGAAAAGAATGCTCTACTGTCAACGATTTAAAACTACGGGCTGAAGCCTTTAAGATCAGCTAGCCAACGCCCAAGATGTTACATAAGTATTTAAAGTTATTACCGTAGAATGCTAAGCAAGTACTGAGCCATTCTAGGGCCTCCAGCTAACAGAAGATAATCACACTTTACAAAAACTGCGTTTGCACTCGGCCTCTTAAAGGACAGAGTTTAACATTAAATAAAATACAATACAAATGTAATACAAAAATAAACAACATTCCAACCATATGGCTACCTTAGACAGCTCACATAGTATAAACTGATAACATGTAGTACCATTTCAATAGAAAATCTTGTTGGTGGTGAGGGACCTTAACCTGATAGAACATAGCTTCTATGTCAGCCAGCAATGCAACCTCTCCTTCCCTAAATCTGGTCAGAACACCGATGAGAGAATTCGTAAGATCCGGTCCCTGGAGTAGTTGGTCATTTAGGGATGTTCCTGCATAGCTTGCACTACAGTCAAATACAACCCTTATTTTGTTTGGCTTCTTTGCGTGATACACGCCGTGATGAGGTAAGTACCATTTCTTTCCGTTGTCTACCAGGTGTTGTGGCTGTGCTACTACTGCGTAACCCTTCTCTATGACTTTGTTTACAAATGCAGAGTAATCGCTGTGATAATTCTCATCCTGAAGCATCTTTTTCTTCTGCCATTTAGCTCTGCTAACTGCTTGTTGTCTGTTATCTGGCATCACAACATTGTCGTGCCTAAATGGCAGGGGTATCACATAATGTCCACTGGAATCTTTGGTACATGTCTTTACTTTGGAAGTAAATAATCTGTCTTCAAACGAAAGTCCTCGCTCTTCTGGAACCTTGCCGACATCTTGCTCATTGCAATCACTTTCGAGAACCTTGAGCACAGATGCTGGCTGCAGGATCTCCTTGACTGGTTCTAAATCTCGAAGGAAAATTCGGTTACAGGTGATGCCATCACTGGTTAAAACCATCTTCATTGGGCCATTCACTGTCCACCCATGACGTAACTTGACAGCAAATGGGCCACTCCTTGCATTGGTAAAACCTTCTGGGGCTCCATTGCTGCTGGGCAATTATTTCCAATAAGTAACCCTATGCTAACATTAGGCATATACTCTGGGATTTCACATGCTATCTTCTGTAGATGAGGCAATTTCCTTATCACTTCAGGCTTTGGAATCTGGTCATGTGATACTGGAATCTCCAACCTGGTAAAGGCTTTTGGCAGTTTCACTGTGTTTTTTCCTTGCAGATCACAAAGGATTAGGTTTTCGACAACTCTTGAACTGACACAGCTTTTACCATGCATTGTCTTCAGTTGTAATGTTGTTTCCATCCCTTTAGCTGCTATCTCTTGCTCTAGTTCTTCTGTAAGGAAACAACCGCTGCTCCCATTATCAAAAAATGCATATGTTATGACGCTGTGTCCATTGCCCTGTTGTACACGGACCGGAATGATAGCATGGAGAATTGTGCTACGTAACTCAACATCACAGGCACTGGTTTGAACATCGTTGATAGCAGCTTCCCTGGTTTTAGAACTGGCGACATCTGCTTGAGGCTTGAATCCTTCAATATGTAACCCAGTCGGATGTTTTCTGCCACATCTTCTGCATGTCCGCTTGCGTAAGCATCCCTTAGAAACATGGTTATAGCCATAACATGCGAAACACATGTTTTTCCCTTTCAGAAATGCACGCTTCTCATCGATAGACATTTTTCCAAATCGATGACAGTCATCAATATCATGCTTATCGTTGCATACAGCACATGGTCTTTTTTCTTTAACCTCAAATTCTTGCTTGTTGGTATTAGTGGCAAAGCTGCTGCTCATATTTCTTCTATTGCTGATTTTGCCCTTAAACTCAGACGAAGATCTTGATTTTGTCGCGTAGGCATCGTTTCTGCTCATAGCATCCTTGCCGTAAACTGGGTCATTGGCGGCGTCAGCTGCTTCCTTAACAAAATTAACAAGATCCACAAATGATGCAATCTTGCGTTCCTTTGTTCGCATGAAGCTCGCTTTATCACGCCATTTCCTTTGCATGTATAGTGGCAACTTCTGGATTACTGCTTGCATGTTAGGTGTATGGTTCAGCAGCGTCAGATTAGACAGAGTATTCATTGCATTGAGGCATCTGATAAGTAGTAATGAAAAGGCTCGCAGAGCACTATTGTCTTCTGTTCTGATAACTGGCCATCCAAGAACACGGTCCAAATACGCAATTGATACCTTGTGCGGATCACCATATTCTTCCTGTAACAAAGCCCTTGCCTTATGGTATCCTGCATCTGGGTCCATAAACATGCAACCACTAATTAAATCATGTGCTTCACCTTCAACCAGCTGTTGCAGATAGTACAAGCAATTTGCATCATTATTATCAATTAGGGGTTCAATCCTGGCATCAAATGCTCTGACGAATGCGGTGTACTCAGTAGGGTCGCCTTTGAATCTGGCTATCTCTGGCTGAGGCAGCAGAATTGCAGAGGTGAGTTGTCGATATGCAGCTAAGTTTTGCTCATTTTGTTCTCTCTGTAGGTTCATAGAATGAAATTGCTGATTGAATGAGTATCTTTCATCTTCGGTTGGCTGAAAAACCTCTGCCTTCGGTTAAGCTGTGTTGAAACAGTGGCCTTCTGGATACCTTCTACTCGTGAAATGGCTGTAGGAGATGTTTCGTGGAATGTCTTTGTTCGTAATGTACTTACGTTTCCATCTTCTGCTTTCAAATGTGAAAATGTTTGTGCTCTGGCTTGGCTTTGAATTTTAATCTCTGGCTAATGTAAGAATTGCCTGTCGTGGTGAGTTGTCGATTCCGTGTGTGCTTTAAGTTCCTCCTGTCGTGCTTTAAGTTCCTCCTGTCGTGCTTTAAGTTCCTCCTGTCGTGCTTTAAGGGCTCCTGTTGAAACAGTCTTTTACCTTCTTCTCCTGTCATGCTTTAGGAGATGTTTCGTTTCGTAAGTACTTCCTCAGCTCTGCGATCCTGCCTGGCTAATTCTTTAGTTCCTCCTGTCGTGCTTTAAGTTCCTCCTGTCGTGCTTTAAGTTCCTCCTGTCGTGCTTTAAGGGCTTGCTGCTCTTTCATCATACGCTTTTCTACGAGCAGCTCAGCGATCCTGGCTTCTTCTTTAGCTCTTGCAGACTTTGCTGATTGTAAGATCTGGATGATATGGGCCTAGTATGATTACTCGGACACGCTTCATCCATACCGTCTTGGATTTTGCTTTCCGTTTCTCTAATCCATTCGGATGTGTATTGGAGGAAATCTGCAGCCATACCAAGTTTCTCTTCGAAACGTTTTATCTCTTCCTCTTTGGGCTCAGAAGGTAGTTCTCTACAGAATACACTATGCGCTTCCTTATAGTTATCAATAAGTTGTTCATAACTGTCTGCGTTCGTTTTCACGAGATGAAGATAACTTTCACTGGGCATCAATTCCTTTATCTCATTTTTCTTTTTGGTTAACGCTGACAAAGCCACGCCCGGTTACACGCTTTGGCATGGTGAATAGCTGTATGAAAGTGCCAATGACATAACTGTTCATCCTAATCACTTCAGGTTTACGCCACGCCCGGTAACAAGTTTTGGCATGGTGAATAGACTGAAGTTACAGGGTTTCCATGTGTTTGCTCCTGGCGAGGTACTGTAGACGTTCTACCAAGGCAGGTAAGCTTTTTGAACTAATGTAAATGCGGAGCATCTCGCTTGCACAAATAATGATACGCGTGGCTTGGTCACGTTTATTACACTACTTTTCACGATGAACTTCGTTGACCACGTTGAATTACGTTCGGCTACTTGGAACCACGACTTCAAAAACTAAAATCAAATAATACATCGTCAATAGACTAATTTCACTATCAATACAACAATAACGAATTAACGATACATTCAATACACATTTATACATTCAAATCAACTCACGCTTGTGCGCTTCGTTCTCTCTGACGGTCTAGTCCGAAAAGAATGCTCTACTGTCAACGATTTAAAACTACGGGCTGAAGCCTTTAAGATCAGCTAGCCAACGCCCAAGATGTTACATAAGTATTTAAAGTTATTGCCGTAGAATGCTAAGCAAGTACTGAGCCATTCTAGGGCCTCCAGCTAACAGAAGATAATCACACTTTACAAACTAATTGCATTTACATTACACATTAGCGTTGATGTGACGTTAAACCCTATACTCACTCACTCACTCGCTCACTCGCTCGCTCACTCGCTCGCTCGATGTTACTGGTCGGGGAATCGGGATACAGGCTTCTCCAGTTGCAAACTAATACCGTACCTTGCGCTACTAGACTTAGTCAAGGAAGCTATCACCATAAACAAACGCAGCATTCTGAAGGCTTTGACCAAATCGATTGCAGAGAAAGGTAGGCAATGCCTTAGTTTTAATCCCAATTAGGTACACTTGTCTGTCACTAATGACAAAGTTCAAGCTAAGATCAAGGAGCTGTTGGGTACATTTGCCCCTGGTGTTCATGGTATCAGAACATGCTCATACAAAGGTGGTAATAGGTTACCTATGGTCTATTTGGTTATCATGCTCCCTCTGACTTATATTTCAGAGACCGGTTGGCACTGCAGGGATGACTGTTACTGAGGTAACGGTGGCGTGTAAGAAAGTGGACCTTGGTCCTGAGATGGGGATGTGGTATTTGTGACTGAACAAAACAGGTGCATGTCAGCCCGCAACTTTATATTTGACAGAGTCTGAAGAAGTTCTCCTGCTCATGTTTATTATAGATTCAGCTCCACAGGTAACCGTAACGGAAGTCCGACTAAATGGGAACCCTACAAGTGTCTTTAAAATTTTCAGATCTAATATGGCTTGAATCGGTTGAGTTCAACTGAGACACGCTCAGCCGTTGACAAGGCCTTGGCAAAGTCACTGGCACTGGTACAATCACGGCAGCTCATCCAGTGAAGACGGTGGGAAAATAATATCGATCAGAGAGGTCCAAATTAAGCATTCACAAGATAACAAATGTTACAGTTACCTCTGATGAAGGTTATCCTGAACCTGTCCCCATCACGTCAGTATCAAATCGTGAGGCATAGATATCAGGCTCCTGGCCAGCTACACCAGCGTCAGTAGCATCGTATTTTGCCTCGTTCATGGGCTCAGATGCGGAAGAAAGATACTCTTGTTACAGAAATATCCCCTTCAGAACAAGCCAACACCTGCAACACATGTCACATCAAGAATTAATGCATCAAACAATAAGATCAGTTACTTGGTGCTCCTCCCAAGCTCTAATTTCATCAGGAAGGAGGCATACTGAAAGCACGGTGCTGCTCACTGCCACGGCATCAAAAGGAGGTCGGCACAGCAAAATGGAAGGCCTCATCAGTCCACATTATACTAGGGTGAAGCTGGGCTTTGAAATACACCAAATGAGACACATGGTACTTGTAGTCAATATGCCAATCAAAAAGATGCACCCCTCACTGGCATCGTGTGCAATTTCCGCCGAGTAGTTCGATTGTCTGATTTTGACTCTTTGACCTGTACATAACTCATACCCCTAAATGTCACTGTATACATTATCCGCCGAGTGGTGCGATTGTCTCGCATTCATAGTCTTGACTTTTAGCCAGCCCCACGAACACTACAAATATTGTTATTAGTGAATGTGTGTTTTGTAGTGTCACTGGTTCACGGTATCCTCCTCCAAACAAATCAGAATCATCTATAACGCTCACGGTATCCTCCTCCAAACAAAACAGGATCATCTCTAACGCTCACGATATCCTCCTCCAAAAAAACGGAATCACATCTAACGCTCACAATATCCTCCTCCAAACAAAACAGCATCATCTCTAATGCTCACAATATCCTGCTCCAAACAAAACAGCATCATCTCTAATGCTCACAATATCCTCCTCCAAACAAAACAGCATCATCTCTAATGCTCACAATATCCTCCTCCAAACAAAACAGGATCGTCTCTAACGCTCACAGTATCCTCCCCCAAACAAAACAGGAGCATCCAATGCTCACGGTATCCTGCTCGAAACAAAACAGCATCGTCTCTAACGCTCACGGTATCCTGCTCCAAACAAAACAGGATATTCTCTAACGCTCACAATATCCTCCTCCAAACAAAACAGGATAATCTCTAACGCTCACGGTATCCTGCTCCAAACAAAACAGGATCATCTCTAACGCTCACAATATCCTCCTCCAAACAAAACAGGATAATCTCTAACGCTCACGGTATCCTGCTCCAAACAAAACAGGATCATCTCTAACGCTCACGGTATCCTCTTCCAAACAAAACAGGATCATCTCTAACGCTCACGGTATCCTCCTCCAAACAAAACAGGATCATCTCTAATGCTCACGATATCCTCCAAACAAAACAGGATCCTCTCTAATGCTCACGATATCCTCCTCCAAACAAAACAGGATCATCTCTAACGCTCACGGTATCCTCCTCCAAACAAAACAGGATCATCTCTAATGCTCACGATATCCTCCTCCAAACAAAACAGGATCCTCTCTAATGCTCACGATATCCTCCTCCAAACAAAACGGGACCATCTCTAACGCTCACCATATCCTCCTCCAAACAAAACACATCGCTAACATACTCATCAAGGTCAAAGTTCAACGCTTGAAAAAAATCAACAAAACAAATGAATCATTCACGACATTCGCGACAATCATTCATGGATTCCTATTGTGTTTGAGCAATGTTAAAGAAATACTGCATATTCTATATTGCCTTATGCGCGCGAACTAAACCTTTGGTATGATTTATCGCTTTACCACGTTTCGGCTTAATTCACTCGGCCATGCTTAATATCTATAGTTATTGTCCAGGGGATTGCTAAAGCTCTCGCGGGTTATTTCTCATGGTAAACTATGTATCTTCAAATCAAAGGTTCATTGAGTGGTACACTGTATGTGATTGCTAAACAATAATATCCCGCGGTATATCCAGCCAGGAAAAATGACATTGCACCATCATTTTCAGCAAAAGGTTGCCGTATTAACAAATATTATATCAACTTGCCTAGATGGTACACATGCGTAAAACCGTATTTGTCTTTTTTGGAGTGATATGATGCTGTAATTATGCGGGCCATTTTTTGTAATCAATTGTGACAGATTGATGGACTTTATTGGCTTATATACCATTATGTGGTTAGATATTTCTAATTGCTGTTGTAGCTCATGCACGCTGAATGCGTTACTCTGGCGTCTGGGCAGAGCTGATCTCCATAAGCTGTGGTACCTCAAGCACTTGTTCAAACTCGACCAATATAGTTCAACTTGAAGCTTATACCGTGAATCAAAATGGAATTGTTTGCTTGTCAAACTTTTGAAAACCCACATTGTGCAAGAAATCGCTGTTATGACATTTTTTAGTTGCATTATCTGAGTTTTACCACGTGTATTGGTGTTTTATGACTATTGATTGTAGGTGCTCATATTTAGATTTAGATCTACAGTTAACGTCCGCTGTGTCACCTTCTGGTGGGACCATGCTAACAGATTTAGCTATAGTTAAAGTGCAAGTAACGTCTATTTTCGAATCCCTAATCAAAGTTGATTAAGATGTATTTCAGCCTGTGAAAGACGTTTCCGACAATATTTTCGTCCATAGATGTCGTTTTGTGTGTTTTTTTTCAATATTTCCATCGATTTTTCGGACCGTTTTGGCATATGCGCAAAAAACGACGGCCATTGGCTCCTGAGTTTGTGACGTCATATGTCACCGTCCAGCCGGATAGCGCAGTCATTTCCTCGTTTGTTTACATGGGAACTGTGGTAGGTGTGAGCATAATCGTATTTTATACCGTCATCATGTACATCATATACCGCAACGAATCACATCATTTAATGTGGCATGGAGTACTTGTTCGCCTAGAATACATTAAATTGTGATAAACTTCTATTATGTTGGTTGAAAACGTCAACCAAAGGGGACCGAGCGATAATACAGGCAGTACTGGAACAGAGGTCTGCACCTCGATTTCAGGCCCGTTTAATACAATAATGGTTATCAATGATTGATTCACCATTTGCCTGTCCTGTTACGGAGAATATCTTTTCTTGTGCTTTGATTTGATTTAATCGCAAATGAAAACTGATACTACATTAAATGGGGATTTCACTCGATATTTCGTTTTTGCTATAAATTGAATAAAATTTCAATAATTTATATTCTCCTTGACAACAGAAAATATCAATTTTATTTTAAATATTGGCACTCTGTTTTTTGGGAACCGAGACCTATCAGGGATAAGCTGTTACAATTGAATATACCTCTCCAGTGAATTGTACAGGATCCAAGTTCAGTGACATGTTTATGACTACATATATCATAGGCCTTTAAAGAGTTCAAGGCCTTACACTAGTTCTTTGAATTACCTGGGGTACCAACCTCAATAATATATACTTTATCTTGTCCTTATTAGTTCTATATTTATTACTTACACCTAGTACAGTGCATAACTGCCATTATACTTTGCTTTTATTATATGTCAAGGGAGCAAAATGTCCTCATCTTCCTCATATACAGACAACTCCGGAAGCGATGAGCTGGATTACAGCAGTGAGTGTTTGTCTCACCAAGAAGAGGAACTAGGAACCTAAGGGGGGCATACAGACATGCAGATTTGAACCTCCAGCTAAGACAAGGCCTGCAAATTCTCCTCAAAAAGAAGAGGACTTGAGCCGACTGGGTAACAGCACTTGGTATTGGCACATTTCAGTCCAAACAATCTTTGCAGATATTTTTCTCTTTACTTTACAGTTGTCCTTAAGTATTGCTTCAAGTCATCTTCTTATTCATGTTTTATGTCAATTATTTGTTTGCTGAAAAGCTAGTTATTCATTGTAATTATGTTCTGTACTAGGTGCTCATGTGGGCCAATGATTACAGTAGCAGAGAGTAAATGCTGCCAGGAAATTCCACAAGTTCTCGAGAAAGTAAAATCTATGGGTGCGTCCTGTATTACAGCACACCCAGGATTTGTCTCAGGGTTCCTGCGTCCCTCGACACTAGAAATAGCATATAGTGCTTATATCCAGAGGTACAAGAAGAAAGTTACTACTCAGCATGAGTGAATATATTTAAAAATGGTCTGGTTCAGATGATAACTGATGAAAAATATTCATGTACTCTTTTTATTGCAGGTTATTCCGATTCACTACATATCGGCAGTTGGTACAGTGGTGATGGGGTAATCTAGGCAGACATCATAGAGTGCCACTGCCAGCTTGTTCTGTACTTAAAATTAGAGATGATTTCCCAAGGGTGAATCAGTTTATGTTGGTTTCAAACTGCCAGCATTACAATAATAAAGGGACAAAAAAGCATTATGTGTCTTATTCTGTTATTTACATTCAGCTATGATACTACACGCTGATGACAACCAGCAACAAAATTCAGTTAAGGCCAGTCCACCTAATTTATTATACCATATGCATAAAATGATAGGAAGCATCAATTCCAAAATCATGACATACCTGCAGGGCATCTTGTTCCTGTATCCTGTATCTCGTACAAAAGATATTTTATCACTCAAATAACAGTATGTTAACAGTCGTTTAATAATTTTTGCAGGATATTTTATATATCCTGTGCCATTGCACATCAATCATCATGATTAAATTTCGCGGGCACATTATACAAATAATGCTTATGCAATTCTGCTCACAATACCAACAATGTCTGGTTCTTATTCACTTGTCTGTGATAATAGAAATGGCAAAATAAATACACCAGTCCAACATATATATTTACAAAATTAATTCTCAGCAAGCCACAAAGAGGAATCATATAACAGTGTTTGAGTTTCACCACAGCTTAGCTTACCTTAGACCCATTTAACATTCAAATTAAGTCATAAAGCCATACACATGCTGGATGATTTGAAAATAAAAATGGTTAATATTGTTGTTTAACATCACTTTCAACATCAGAGGTCATATTGTGGCGGTTACCTCACCAATGATGTTTAAGATGATAGGTCCACAACTGTGGTCTAGCAGGGTGGGTGTTTGTCTAGTTTCCCAAATGTGGCAAGTTCAAATCCCACTGTGTGCTATGCACGGTGGTGCCATGTGGGCGATAGGATCTTAAACTCCAATGTTTGTTCGTCATCTTACACCACCAGTTTGAAATGACCTTTGATGTTCAAAATGAATTTTAACCCCAATATTTACCATTTATTTTGTAAGTATGATGATAAGAAATAGTTATGTCCTTGTGCACTTGTTAAAAGATAGGTAAAATTAAATGTTACAAGCTTGACTTAGCTGAAGCCAAAGCTGAAAAATAAACAGAGCTTAGATATTACTTGTAAACAAGCAAATATCAATCGGCCAACCACCAATATAATGCTTAGGCCACCACCATCAACTCCATCACCACCCCTCCCCTACCCCATCACTACCACCACCATCATTCATCATCACCTTTAGATACCTTACTACATGACTCATCTAAAGAAGAAACCTCCATATGCTGCCTCTCAGCCTCCTCCTTGTCAGGGTAGTCATACATTTCAGCAAGTGCACCTGGTTCATTGGTCATCACGGATGTACTTATTGATACTCGTGTGCCTATCGGTGATGATGCATTCCAACTGGAGTCCTTGGTCATCCAAACGAAATGACATTCTTCGTTTGAGGCCCTAGATGCGAATTATTGCAGTACTGTACTCACATATTCGCACAATGATGATACAGACTGGAAGACATAAGGGTAAAGTTATATGAAGCAAATTTGACAGTAGGCCAGAACTGACTCACTGAGCACTGGGCATCGTCCGAGGATTGTTTAGGACAAGTGTAAGCTACTGTCAGGCTAGCATACATCTACATATTGCAGCCTGACGAGACAAATCTATATGTTATCTGTGAAACAGCCTTATAAAACTTGAGCCGCCCCACACTGATCACAACCGGCCATGTCAATTTTGTCAACGGGCAAGTGCAAATTCTGTTTTCAAAATCAGTACGGAAACATAACTAATGAATTCTAATTCGACTTTCATATGGGAAATGTAAGAATGAGTATACTTACAGATTCTCAAGAAACCATGGATACAAAAACGCTGATGAGTTTCTGTAAATAGCGATAAATTAGTACGACAGCTAGTTCGCGAATAGAAACGGCGTCCGTGGTAACATATAGATCTTCTGGTGACATATGACGTCACAGCGCCTTCGTTCATCTTCGGTGTGTGGTCGGGAAGTTCCGG
>CM067358.1:68393107-68395607 GCA_034190875.2 Urechis unicinctus | reverse complement strand
GGCTGGAATACGCCGAATGGTCTGGTCCTGTCATTCGGCTGGTGCTGATATGCCCTGGCATAATCGTTCGCATTTTTATCTATTCCACTGTCTTGATAACATTTTTATCCATATGGATTTCCCGCGTTTTTCCATTCATCCTTGAAGCTGGCAGCTCAATAATGTTAGTCTTATCTCTTCATTGTCACTTCACTTTTGTAGGCACCACATAACACACAAATGTTCATCGTCAATATCATTAACAACATAAGGCACTCCCAGTACTAACTCTGCTGAGAGCGTCCACAATAGTCAAGACAACAAAACCACATGAAGTGATCAAATATAAGGTAGCGGTGGCTAAGGACCTGATGATCTATAAGAAGACAATCGCAAGAGGCATTGCCTACACATATCTACATCAATCTACAGATCTTAAAGATCTAACTTTACGACGTTAATCACGCGAGCTGCGCTGGTCATCGCGTTCACGCGTTCAGGGAGGCAAGGGGACAAGGAAAACGTTAGAATATCGTTGATGCAAAAATCTTTGATTGAACCCGCATGCGCATAAAGCGATCACGATTCCCAGGCACCGCCCGGTGCGTGTGAGACCGACATAAACCGAAATACTCTAATGCACAAGAGAGGAGTGGAAGAAGTTCTAAAGGTGAGACTTCGAGAAAAACTGAGAAGCAGGAGGTGGCAAAGACTCGTCCATACAGTTACCCGTAGACTTTTGAGAAGGTCAGAGGTACAAAAGTTCAGAGCCAGGGTAGATGTGGAATCAACAATGCCTCAAATAAACGCTGAAATTTATTGGTTTAAAATTCTTACTTAACGGCGAATCCATCCTATTCAAACACCCGACATATATTCCGAATCCGACTTGAAGCCGCGGAATACGAGGTCGTCTGTGTCAGATAATAAAGTGTGATTGATGGAGCTTACCACCGCCGGCTGACCTCTCAGGCTCTCAAACCGTGACGGATAGCTGTGATACAACTTCTCCTTTTTTAGAATTAGGTTATTTTTGGGACGCACTTCAATCAACATATATAGATATATATATATATATATATATATATATATAGATAGAGAGAGAGATAGAGATATATATATCTATATAGAGATAGATCGAGATAGATATATATATATATATATATATCTGAGATATCTAGATCTCCCTCTCTCTCTCTCTCTGATATGTGTATCTATCTCTCTCTCTCTTGTCTCTCTCTCTCCCTCTCTCTCTCTCTCTCTCTCTCTCTCTCTCTCTCTCTCTCTCTCTCTCTCTCTCTTCTCTCTCTCTCCCTCTCTCTCTCCCTCTCTCTCTACATCTCTCTCTCCCTGTCTGTCTCTGTCTCTCTATGTATCGCTCTCTCCTCTCTCTCTTCCTCTCTATCTCCATATCCCTCTCTCTATATATCTCCATACCTCTATCTATCTACATATATATAAATATGTATATGCATATACATATACACAAAGATATATATTGATATATATATATATATGTACATATATGTCTAGAAATATATAAATGTATATATGTGTATATATATGTATACACAAACGCACACACATATATATGTATATATGTATTTTTATACATAATTTATATATGTATTTATGTACATGTTCATATATATATTAACATAGTTATTTATATATATATAAATAATTTATATATGTATGCATATGTACATATATGCATGCATTCATATATATATTATTGCCAATATGCTATGCCTATGTTATCAAATGCCACAAGCAACGTCTGTACAGATTATCTCTCAGATTCCCATGTCGATTTACAGACATCCATAAAAGGTACCTGAGCCGTTCATTATCTTTATGACTGTCGACATTAAGGCAAAGAGTGTACAGCTTCGCCAAGGGGTTTAACTTTAAGTAGCTCTGTCGTGATCGCTTCGCTTGTTATATAATACACTGCAATCGTTAGGTGGCGCTACTGTGATCTACACAAAAGCGCTTGGGAGTACTGTGCTGACGTCGCTGTGATTGATGAGTGCGGGAACAATGTCGTTCCGCAGAGCATTTCCGCTGTCAAAACACGTCAGACACAGGCCTAAAAATAGTAAAAACCAACCACAATATGACAGAAAAAAACTTGACCGATTAGACCGATCGAAAATATTTCGCCTCTAACAGCGACGTGCCGTTTACTATTCTCGATCTTTAATGTTGGCCCTGTAGATGGTGATATATGATTGTCAATAACCTTATAGAGCGAGATAACTATGAAATCAACAAAAGCACATGGGATTGTTGATTCGACGTCTCGGGGTCGGCGTCTATTAAAGACATGGAGTCATTTGATTGGTCAAGGCCTCCAGAGCTCCAAATCAATCAGAAAATTCCACGTGGGTTTAAGTGACGTTATGACAAAGCAACGCACTGCGCCTAACTTGTGGCGTGTTCACATTTGTTCTCGTGCTGAGGCTTGAGTGAGCGCCCATAGCGTAGCTATAAACTCTATGATTAAGGTGAATGCCGA
>CM067358.1:68328107-68383107 GCA_034190875.2 Urechis unicinctus | reverse complement strand
GGGTTTAGACGATACCCTACAAAATGTGAATCATTTGCAAGTAAGTGGGAATTGTGGTATGCCTTTATTGTGACCTCTTTCTCTCTTTGCAGCTTATTCCTATGCCAACCGTATTAACATAGGAATAAACCTCGAATGTATGCTTTCATAATGATTATATGCAGTTGAGTAAATGCCCAAAGGCTGATTGTGCCGGCGCAAGCACTTTTTCGTGTTGCTGATCGTACATAATAGTGATCTTTCCCGAAACCTTGCTCTTACTTAAACAAAATACGCTTTCGCAGATTGAAAAGATGTTTTCAAATTTACAAACGTTTAACCTAATACTAATGAAATGTAAAGATGGACATTTCAATGCCAAATTGAAGCTAGAGTCCAGAAATAAATAGTTACCAATTGACTAACGTTACATTAAACAATACATGCGTGCATGCATCAACGTATCGTTTGTCACCGCTAACCAATACGTGATTACAATTTATCATTGTTTTCAGTCTTTTGAACTCAGATTGAGAAAAGGTGACAAAGCCACAACAAAACGATGATAGTAGTATTTCCATGTAGATGCCTAAAACTTGCAATGCAAAGCTAACATTATTTTAGGAATATAAACCATGAGGAGGCTTGTTCTTATGGTGCATGTGCTGCAGTATTAATAAGTTCATAAACAAATTTATCTATTTGGCGGATGACACAGTGCTACAAATACAATGTGAACTAATATCACTAAGGTTCCTTCCAGCGTTCCATCATAACATTCATGGTCGTTTGAGTGTGATACCAAAGAGTTTATAGCTACAAAAGCACATAAGTATACTGGGCCAAAGTCACTGCAAATGATGAGAGTGGGATAAATGTCGTTTTGCAGAGCCATTCTGCACAGGCTAAAAAATACATAAGAACTACAATATGGGATAACTATCCACTTTTCCCAGGCAAACCTTTAGAAAACAGTTCGCCTCTCACAGCGCCCGCGCCGTTCGCAACACTCGATCTTTAATATCCGGGCTGTCGGTGGTGATATAAGATCGTAAAGATCTAATTCATGAGTACGGCTTCAGTGACTGTCGTTATCAATTAAAAGAATGTAGGGGCAACAATATCAACATTAGACTGGGCGATACAGGCGAAGAAGTAGCAATGGTTTCCTTTTTAGTGAAAATGCCAAGACTATTTGTTAAACGTCTGTAAAAAAAGCAGCAAATATTACATCATATTGAAATAGTGAAAAAAATTTGCGACTTACGCGACTATGGTTTTGCATATCAGTTTATCGTTAACACAGAAACGAGCCTCTTTGATCACCTACTTATTTGGGACTTCATACCTACACACCAGAATCGTACTCATATTATATTGGACGCAGCCATTTTTGTACACCTAAGGCATCATAGCATATAACATTAATATTCATGGCGTGAAGAGACATCTTGTTCATGTCCATATTATGCAAGTTTACAGAGGCATGTGGAGTATAGATGAAAACAATATGCGCACATACATACTATTTATATAATCAACCCTGACCTCATAGATGTCATGCTTTGATTAGGTAACCATTATTTTCCATACACATGGACTGGGATATTGATGAATGGTGGAAAGGTAAACGATATAATTGTTGTTACTATGTGATGTCGTCAAACCCCACGTTGCACACACAAAAAGGTGCGAAAATAGCCAGACTCTAACCACAGGGGTCCATGTAGCATTGGTAAACAAGATAAGGACTTTTGTTGCCTTGTCGTTTGTCTTTCAGAAACTGTTGGATCATCTATATGTTGTAGACCCAGTCATTCTCTGAATAACAATGTGGATGTGATATTTATTCTATTACCTCCAAGTCATGACTAGAATGCTCCAGAGAAAAGGTGCTATAGAGCCAGTGAAAACTTTTATCAGGGATGTGACACTGCAGATTGTAGCCCTACTCTAATTGTTCTGCACCTTTGTAGAGGTCATTTAACACATCCTTGTCGGTATGCTGTAGTATTTACGTTTGCATTTACTATGATAGATCGACATAACAACCTTACTAGATTTCGTGTCAAAAGCAATGGCAAACATCACTGCATTTGAAGGAAAAATTATACAGAAAGTTTTAGAATGACAGGAATGCTCTATTACATTCGACGATTACGATTCGGAATATACAATGACAAATACTGTATAATTTGTTTTCATTAGAGTAATTCCGTCTTTTGCTTATTGGACGCCATCATTCCATGAGGGTCTTTTGTCATTACAGAAAACACATAAGCACCAGCGGCTCGTTGAGGACCGGCGCTCCCAGCATACATTGGTTAGATAACGATAAAAATATAATCAACGCGCTTCATTGTTATATACACAATAGGGTCGATAATGAAAAGGAATGAGAATGCATGTATTATGTTTTGATGTTGGCATTAATTGTTATGTCTATTGTCCGTGCTAAATGAGAGCGTTATAGCGCGCCTAATGAAAAGGGGTGCAGCAAATCTGTCTTGACGATATTTCATGTTTGCAAGGCAAAACACAGTATAGCTGATATCGTTTCATCATCATCACTAAACACTATTGTTACACACACACCACACACACACACACACACACACACACACACACACACACACACACACACACACACACACACACACACACACACACACACACACACAGATTTCACTATATATGGGCCGGAAACGATACATTTAAATGCAGAACGGAATTAAGTATAAATGGTTTATCTTATGTAACTGTGACCCCATGGAATAGGCTACCATCCAATGTAGATTTAACTAATGTTTTAACCTTACCGTGTAGTTATACTGTGTACATACGGTAACTAACCTTTGGTGACCCTTGGTAGGGTACCTAAGACCAAACAGCCTGTCACCCATATCTATATGATGTCTGGCAGCCATCTTTTGAAATCTTTTGTAAGCAGGCCAGCGTGAAATCTACTGTACTTGAAGTGAATCACATACGGGGACATGTAGAGTACTCTCTGATGTGGTTCTTTGTGTCTGGAATTGCTAGTGTACTCTCCTGGTTATAAAGAGGTCACAAAGCCTGTGTAAATTAAAGCCATGATTGCCAGCAGTCGAATACTGTGAAAATTATCTCAAAGGAACCCGTTACTTCCTGGGATAAAGGAATGACAGTTTATCGTCTTTGACTTTGTCCAGCAAAGCGTGTGGTGTCTGGGGATAAAAACTCTTGTCCAGTAATTGAATGGTTCACCAAGCAAACATAAACCATGCTCGCAGATGCATGATGCATGGTTTGGATTATGCTGGATAGCACTCTGCGTCGCTGTCGTTCACAGCATTACTTTGTCCATATTGTACACATAAAGCAACAACGACAGGCGAGTCTGGTTCAACTGGGATATGTGTAGAATAGTGGTGTAAAGTTGGTCCTTAATCTTTTATTCATTTGAAAGCTGTGGCATTTACACAAAAGCAGTAGTAATCGAAACGCAATTGACGCATTCATCATCATCATCAGGACCTGTTATAAGAACAATAATATGTCACTTTCCCTTTTATCATTTAATTAAGGCGGCACAGGCGAATACCCCTCCTATTGTTTGTTTTCATGTGCCCGTTGCGGTGACCAAGGATCGGCGCCAAATATACCATCAGGAACTGTTGATTGGGAAATTGCTGTCACTTCCGATTTAAATCATTCAAAACAATGAGCTGTTATATATTAAGAAAACTCAGCGCGCAACCTTGTCCCTCGGCCTCGTGCAAGAAGCCAAACATAAGCTGATTAGCCATTAATTATTTTACACCATTGTAAATAAAATGATCTGAGACCGTAATTAGCAAATTGGTTTTACGCATTGCTGTATCTCTCTATCATTCAAGAGGGGCCCAAATACCGTCCAGCGTAGCCAATTGAGCCACAATGACAACCATCAGACATCTCAGGACAAGCGTACGATGACTAAAGTTGCCGCAACATTTTCAACCGCACTAATGCCTGACAGCTTATGAGCTAACCACAAATTTACATATGCTGACTACCAACTTAATCCTTTTGACACGATGCTGTCAACAACTCATTTATGTTAGGGATCAGTTACTAGACAGGCAAGATTAAAAACAAAGCTGCTTGTTAACAATGGCGAGACAATGACAAAGTCAGCGACTAGAGGCGTATTAAAGCTGTCATACCATGATAATGACGTGCCTGTATATAACGTGACATGATATTATAACGCTATCGCTGGCTCGCTGATTTTCAGGACATTGCAATCTAGAACGGTTTTACAAATATGACCTGAAAATAAGAATTGTCCTTAGTCCATAGTAAGAATATATTATTGAGATTAAATGTTATGTGTCAAGCAAAATACGCCACAACATCATTATTGAAGTCTACTAACCTGATGACCCATGAAATTGTGCAGGTCATGGTACCACGTTACCATAAGTCTGCGTGATTGTTCGATACATGCCACAACTGGTACAGTCTACAAAAACTGTCAGGTGTGAAAAGTTAGTCGCTAAGGCACACCATGGAAACTCGGATGAGAGAAAAAATATTTTGAAAGTTTCAAAATTATTTCTTCTAGTGCATTATATCTAGCAAGCTATGACTTCGAAGATCTGATATCTAAATGGTACAAGATCATCTTGAAATTTGCACTGTTGTTGCACCACCCTTTCACTCAATGTCAAGATTCACCTCCATTATCTAAGCAGGCACCATTCAATCGTTGCGAAATGCGCACGCGCAGATGCCAGTCCAGATTGCGCAAAATGACGTTACGACCACCTTTGACCTCAAATTACCAGAGTATAATGGCATATCTCTATCGTGGACTGCTGAAACCCAATCACATATTTGTCAACCACAGCTAGGATTCAACCTAATCGCATAAGTTATTTTGCCTAACATATTCATCAGCTGTCTGTGCTCTTTCTAGTACTCTGCTGTGAACGTCATAATAAAACTTGGCCGATTAAAGCCATAACCGCAATAATAGGGCAGCGTAAAATGCCTAGCGGATAAAAAATTAAGTAGAAGGCATGTATTTGTACAAGTTATTATTACAGACGCATTTCTCTCTCATTCGAATACTATTTGGCTATTTTCACAGTACTGATCAACTCTTAAGCATTAACGAATACGTATTTATGCATCACGTGCTGTCTCCATTCGATGATGATCCTTCGACTTCCCTAGATGGCGGCATTGCCATTAGCTTTACTATCCCAGCTTTCAAAGAATCATTTGCAGCAATATCCTCATCAATACATCTGTCCGA
Source organism: Urechis unicinctus (assembly GCA_034190875.2). Lineage (NCBI taxonomy): Eukaryota > Metazoa > Annelida > Polychaeta > Xenopneusta > Urechidae > Urechis > Urechis unicinctus. The sequence goes on along the minus strand of CM067358.1, from coordinate 68,377,844 downwards.
ATGTGGTAAAGTCAAAGCTGCGTTGCCATGTCATCGGAATAGATAAGGAGGCGTTTTCTTTAATGGTAAATGTAGACAAGAGATGTTTTCTTGACCAGGAGACTGATATATTAGCTGGTAATGAAGGTCAGGATACGTGTTCAGTTACGCCGCAGTTGGTTCGACAATTACTGGAGGTAGTACGAATAAGGTACGATCACGGAAAATGATTGATTAAAACAGACCCACACAGCACATATAAGCAATGGAAGCACAAATACGAACGATGCACTGCTCGTCTCACTCGAACTTTATATGCAGTAACTTGGTCGCACGATGGCGGTGATGCATAAACAAATCTGGACCAACCAATTTTGGCAAAGATAAAACACATGTGCAGAAAATTGTAGAATAACACTTGTTGAATAAATTGAAAACAGCACTTATTTAGATACAGATCCAATAGGAACTAGTTTTACATTGAAATCGACACAAATCAATTTAATGAATCACTTCAGTGTAGATATAAGGGTGCTGCGATCAGTTCCTATGCGCATGGCATATCCAATCATAAATTCGACCAATCAGTAAATCCGAATCACAATCATAGCACATTCTCAACTGTTTCAGATTGACCAGGTGCATGTAGCAATAGACGCTCCAACTCCTGGTCGCTATGCCGACAAACAATTACTGTATTCGCTCTAAATAATCATTGTAATTTGTGATTGTACCGAATTAGAAATCTTGTAGTGCAATAAAGTTTACATTTAACTCAACTGCGATTCGATTATTACCTCAAGTCGGAGAATGCCATTGCTCCGCCGAACTCGCAATATGCTAAAACATTGAAAAGCCATCTGTGAAAATAAGTCAAGGCAGACATAGAGAGATGACGCTACCATACAATCAACAAACGCGCATGGGACTGCTGAAGCAACAGTCTCGGAAAGAGAGATCTTAAACTGCCATGTTCATTGTAGGTGCAATGCATCTAAAATGCTGTTTTGTCTATATTGCCATTTGCGTATGAGCTATATTGCCATCAATATCGCATTGTACCCGAGGTCGTTCGCAAACTTAACGGACGTTGTAACCAGCGAGGGATATAATATTCTCTAATAGATCCTTTGTGACTGGTATTGCATTTTGAAGACCCTTTCTTTGCTATAAGGACTCTGGCGTCAATAAACAAAAGCTTTACTTCGTTTCGGTCAGCGAGTAGGTCGGTTGTAAACAATTATCTCCAAGGACCGCGTTACGATATTGGAATGGCCGGCTTAACCCTAAAATAATAAATCATGCCGATCATTGTAATTCGAGCACGAATTCTTGGGTATGGTACCAAGGAGATGCACTGAGCTTGGCCAAACAAAGTTTATGACCCTTTGGATTATAAACATACAGATAGAAAATAGGCTGTTCCCTAAATGAACATACAAACTAACGCGCAAAACGATTCATGAAGGGTAATATGATGCGGGATACCATAGCTGGTTGGCGGTTGGCATTCTGGGCATCTGATGTTCACAGCATAAAATACCAAAAATACAATCGCGTAGTTATGTTCAGAAATGCCTATGTTACGGAAGAGAAAAAGACATGTCCACATGAACGAAGTGCTCCACCACAGCGAACACACATTCATGTATATGCTCGGCAAACTACTAGTTAGTTTGCTGCTTGTACAAACCCTTGTGAACTGGTTCAAATAATTTATTTAAATAAGTTGCCCGTGTTGTCACTTGCTTTAATCAAAGAGTTAATATCAATTCTAAGGGTGTTCACTCAAGCCTCCGCCTGTGCAACATGTGAAGACCCACCTGGGAGCAGCATGTGGTTGGTCATAGCGCCTCAATAAGTCACGTGTAATTCTCTGATTCATTCGGAGATGTGGTCACACCGACCAATCGGATGACTCCTAATCTTTGACAGACGCCGGGTCCCGAGATTTTATCATCCGTTCCTATCAGAAATGTTTGCCAGCAAAGCAGGTCATAAAGACCTTGTCATTAGCTTGGCATTTCCATATCAATATCTACTTCTGGCGCCGCCCAGCTGTAAATTAATTGTGGTGTCTTGCTTGTATTGCTGTCAGACGCATTCAATGAAGATGAGCCAATTGATTTAATTTATATAATTCTCTCAATCATTTGTCCCACCATGTACATGTAAGACCCCAATGCATGTTATATGACTGTACGTCAGCTGTTAGAGATCAGAAAGCAGCACCATGTGAAAAACATCATGTGGAAAAAGGCAAAAGCAATCAATGCAAGAACAGCAATTACAACGAGTTTCGGGCTCATTTGTTTTGAAGCAAAAATTGAACATTCGTCTCCTGATTGCACATAAGCTAATATTAGCAAGGTGACAAGGGAAATGAGGCTGTTGCTCACTACCAACGCACTTTACTATTACACACCACTGGTGCCAATGTGATTGACAGAGGATCACAATGAGCCATCGTCTCCAATTCACACGGATGACCACGTGGTGATAGACTTCACGCACAATGCCTCGGGGCTTATCCAATGCCAAGGCTGACCCAAATCTTTTGTTTGAAAATGGGACAGGCAGGGATTATTGGATGAGCCGATGATAAGAGAGTCAGATGAGAGGCACCAGCATTTACATGAGGACCATTACGCGGACACATTGTAGAGACCGTGCAGAGAATGAAGGATGACATTTTGAACATCAGTTAAAACGCGGCTAACTGCCGGGAATAAAAACATTACACATTGCAAGAAAAAAAAAGAGAGGCACATTGGACATATAGCATTATAAACCTGTGTGCATAGTTCCTCTGCATAGAGTTATGAACAGTGTGTAGGTGAATAATCGATGCGTTCCTTGAACACGAAATCCTAATGAACATTGAACAGCGGTGTTTCGTATCAACATGACAGCTGATCATTTGCTATTTACCTTGATTACCGCCAACAGACTTCAGCAATTGCTCATGGTGTGATATACAGGATCCAGCCGACAGATAAATGAGGTCGTAATTACGTAAGTGAGCTATACAGGGTTTCTTAACATATAATACGAATTATGTAGTTCTAAACTATCTGATTGTGTGAAACTATCAGGTTGTTTAATTAGGTGACTAAATGATTGCGCGTTGGGATCTCAACAGAACATTTTCAATCGATTTTTAAAGAAAAACATGCAATTAAAAAGCTTTTGTTGTTTGGATTGCAAATATCCCCCACAACATACGGGTTATTACCAGACATAATCACCAGACCGTAGGGTCAGTAGAAGTTATTAAGGGTCTTGATAGTGGTGGTCTAGTTCACTTTTCACTGGTGCCATGTCTCACATAGACAGATTTTAGTCACCTTTCACATTCACATTATTTTGTCATTCTTAGAGGCCGCACACTGTCATATAAGTAACAGCCTGGGAAAACATTTAAAAAATACGTACTTCGTACATAAAACCAATGACTTAAGGGAGGTTTACTGTCGACATCGAATGTTTCATATATATTATCGTGCCTAGGCATCACTAAGATAAGCCAGTAAATGGGTTTTGTGTTAACTGAATGAGCAAAACATGTGAATGAAAACCACGCCTGGTGGGTTTCATTCCGGTGCAGGAAAGTCGTGCGTAGAAGTGATATGGACGAAGGGGAACATATTCTCCGGTGATCCACAACTGTGTGACTTTTCCTCCTGTTAGGTTGCATCCGTTTCACTCTGCTATTTAGCATGAGAAAATCTGTCAAAATGAGGTTCCTCTCCTAATCATGCGTGCCATGGCGGCAGTTCTGGTTTGTGGTCAGGCACCGACTTTGCGTTGACTTCGAAGGCGACAAATGTACGGTTGTCATTGACTTAAGCGACGCCTATGGGCTATGGGAAATGTCATATTTAATTTAGACATTGTCTCTACATGAGTGACAGCATGAGCCAAACCGCGTATCATGACGTTTGCTGAGGACACATATGATACGTTGAGCCACACATCCCAGAAGCAAAGTTGCTGCTAACCAATCTATAGCTAATAGTAATGGACACGACATTACACCTTTGTTGGTATCTCTGGAATATGATATAATGGTTGCGAGAAGCGTGTTTGCACCTCTGTAAATCGCATAATACAAATATTGGACATTCCTTTTACCAGATCTTATATACGCAGTTTGATATTGTGAGATATTTCATACGACGATTGCACATAATCCATTTATTAAAACCATTGCACAATATAACCACCTATCGGTTTTGATGCTGTACATTTCCATTAAATGCGATTACGGCGCAACTCAAGCCTTGACTTCAGTTGGCTGTCAATCACGCCAATAGATCGATGAAAGGAAGTTCAATGTCGCAATTGCTCGCAAACGTTAGAGAATAATCTGTTATTCTATACATCGTAATACTCGCTTGAATAAACTGAATAGTACGAATAGTCACATGGTAGTTTGCCGTTATTTGATCTCCATAAAAGAATGCATTGGCTATACTATGAATTCAAAGATAAATCTCAATCAGCGTGTGCGAGAAAGAATCCCCCATCACGTGTCTCTTCAAAAGATGTTGAATAAAATGTCATATTAAACTGTTCTTAAGAGTATTTTAAAGAGTGCATCAATGATGAACAAAGCCACTAAGGGATTGAATTACTGAATATTCATGACAATATTGCAAAGCGGTAGCATGGTGGTTGACTCTCCAAAGTACTCATCTGCCAACCTTTAGCGTCTTAAAGGGAAATTTTAGTCGCTAGATGGCACTACGTGTGCATTGTGGATGAATCATAACAAATTGATGCCTATTTTTTGTCATCAACATTTGGTAAATATAACAATTGGACATCCGCCTACCTCGTCACAAAGGAATACATATCGAATATAACGCCAAGCAAAGACAAAACAAATGCCACACGTTCAATACCAACCGTTTCGAGAAAGATTGCATAATTAACAGACATGAGAAATGACAGCATCGCAACATGATGCAAGCGTTTTTACTGAACTTAATAGCTTCCTGAGTGTTAAGCATCATTGAGTTGTTTAGATCTATAGTGTGTTTTCAACGCATGAATGCACTCCGTTTCATTCCGTGCTACTACCGACGAATAACAGAACGATGACTCTTTGGTTGCGTACCACCATCAGTAAGCTAGCGGTGAGTCGCTGCAAAATTGATCCTGCTAATGGCACCAGGCGGCTTGTATATTGTGATAAAGCCATGTATATAAGTGTGGCAGTAATAATCACGACTAAGTGCAAGCTGCGCTGATCGGGTCAGTTCAACAAAAAGGAAAGCAATCACTTGTAATGAAGGTAGGAAGGAGAGTGCTCAATATCAGCATGTTTGTTGTATCACTGATGCAGCTGGGCCTACAAATACAGTCGTTCTCATGTATAGACAGTGTTACAATAAGTAGAGCACCGCTGCTACATTGCCACTTTCACACGCGAATGTCATATGGAGCCAATTCCACATTAATTAGTGGTTGCAGCTGCGACCATGGTTCCATTCAACAAGGGCTTTCATCCAATATACCAAGCCAATATGAGGAATGGGCATCATTTGACGTGAGTACAGACTGGACGATAGATGTTCCTTTATGCATACAAAACGCCAATGATTGCGTATCTTTTGTATAATTACACAGGCGGCATTTTCATCATGGTTCATCATGATCACAATGATACCCTGCTGTATCGTCGATTCTGTTAACGAACAGATGGACATCGTAGGAGGCACTTGTAATAAATCAAAACCTATGATACAGCAACATCGTTGAATGTCAGCAACGTGGGTTTTGGTGAATGACATATCTAAAAAATAAATATAAATAAATTCAGCGATTGTACATTATAAACTTTAGATTATCGTACATACGCATACCCTATCTAATGAAATATTTTATGCTTCTGGAACGACTAATATCAATAATTGCACGTTGCGCAAGGGCTACCCTTTGTTAGCACTGGGAACGCCGTTTTGTATTGTTCAACTACTTTCATCGTCAAACGGTAAATATAAATGTACAATCAATGGCAGCTGTGTCGTTTTTCCTGTAAATTATTCGCAGGTGCGAAATACAAATGGCCCCGTTATCATCAAACGCAATATTGTTACAGTATAATATGGCACATACGTTTTCCGCTAAATACATATTTCGTTATTATAACAATGGATCTGCATGTTTAAGGTTGCTGTTAAATGTTTTGATGAAACAAGAAACGTCTCATTCCAGTGATTGTCATAATAGTTTCCATTAGTGGTAACAAGTACTGTGTATTGTTTCAGCCTTAGCAAATCAATATATAAATTATGCAATATAACACCATTGGGAACGTAAATAGAATTCCATGTACCGAAAGCCCCCAGCATGAGCGCTTTGTTTGTTCTGAAATATAGTGATCGATAGTGTGAAATGCCGAAACCGACATACTTGAGCAAAGGCAGACGAGATTCATATAATTTTAGATTAGGCTATCCCTGGTGTCTAAATTGTAATACCAATTGTTTGATAACAAATAAACACATTAATGGAAAATTAACGGAGCAATGGAATTCGCCATCGACAATATAGCAGCAGAATGTTTCAATATCGATAGTGCGAACCGTAATACATCCAGGAGCTTATCAATTGAACTTAATATATGATTAAAGACCCTGTAGTATAATGCGTATCCTCATAACACCAAGTGTGGGGCTGAATGAAACTTCAACTGTGGACAATGTCGAGTAAGAGATAATGGTAAAAATAAGACGGCATTGTATTCAGACTATATATAACTTGCTGGAGAATGTGGGTTAATTCGTAAACATGAGGTTGAGCTGAAGCTTTTATCTTCTCAAGGTGAAGCCAGGACAATATAGCAGCAGAATGTTTCATATCGATAGTGCGAACATACATCCAGGAGCTTATCAATTGAAGCAGTGAAGCAGTACTTATGTTTAGCGAACTCAGCTTTCTGAAAGTGAAGCTGAGTTAGCCGCCTCAAATGAAGGCATCAAGAAACCTCGATCAGTCGACTCCAACGATTCGACTCAACTTGAGTCGGCAAGAGAACTGGCCTAATTTCGGAAGCACAAACCTTACAAATGCCCCTCCAACTGTAATATTTCAGTGCAAATGTCTGCTCGGATATAAATATATTTTTAGAATGACCAAAACATAACCAGCTGTTGGTAATCTCTTGGGAAATTGCTACAAAGAATGAAGCGGAATATTCTCAGCTGGATCACGTCTGTCAGGATACTGGCAGCACACAAACGACGCAGGCTGCAGTTTATCTTAAATCAGAATGGTTTGTGCTTTACAAACATTTCACAAGCAAAGATGAGGACATGTAGAAATGAACCGTGACTTGGCATTGATGTTATTGTTACTATAGTTGAGTCATGTACCATGACTATTGACATTGCCTAGTTGTGATGTAGTTATACGTATATGTCAATGTCTGGGCTGTGTGGGAACTTAACATTACAAGTCGTATTAAGCCGTTTCCGTCAGGTTTGTTACCATTCTTCAACACGCCATTTTTACCAATCATGCACCGATAATCGCGGTCTGTGTAAGAAGGTGTTCGGATATATTTTTTGTGGTATTGTGATCTTTCTTTGCCCGTACGGCTTTTGCAGAGATCCATCCTCTTGGGTTTTGATAAGTGTTGTTGCATGAGATGAAAACATCCACTTGGCTACATCGTGTATCAATCGTTACTACAGTGCAATAAGAAGACTGCGACGAGAAGGGCTTCGATAATGAGCAAACATTCCTCATGCCTTTTCATGCTTTCTTTCGTGGAACTTATATATCGTCTTCACTCAAAGAATGAACCTATTATCATTATAAAATTGGTTTTGATATAAATCTACAGTCTCAAATTCAATATAAGATGAATTCCTATTACACACCAGGGTCTGGTGGAGACCAAACAGTGTTTGTTATGGCTCATTGCCCATTAAACACAGATTAGATGTCGTTTAGAATGGGGACCCAAGCTCATGGACACATAAGATACGGTACAAAACAAATTTGACACAGCTTTCGGGAGTTTGGACTGATGCGTATATATAAAGCTCTAGATTGCTGTGTATTGAGTGACAGAAGAAATCATAGGTGACGTCAGCATATCGTGGATGAATCATTTGTTCCCGACGAATGATATAAGCTGCATTTTTGTTGCTTTTAACCTGAAATTGTAATCCTGCTTACGTTGAACGCAATCTACTTCACCTGTTTCTAAAACTACACCCTTCCAGGTATGATGCGTGAATGGATGAGGTGGCGTTGGCCTTTGCATTACCACACATTCGCTTTTCCTCTCTGTAATTGTCACTTCAGACAAACAAGGCTCGATTTAGTAAATTGAGCATTCTATTCCTTCGACAAAGCATCTACTCGACGATATGTATATCTATGTCGTCGATACTAACTGGTACCCTAGCTGTCACTTGGATATATGTATATTTTAACGAGTCAGCCGCATTTTGGCCTTAACCAACATCATTCCGTTAAATTTGAGCACCTGAAATGTATAAATGAGCACATACATGCGATGATATTTTCAATAATCATAAACAGTTACGAATGACATAACATTTGATTGATTTTATCATGTATAAATGTGAAAATTGTTTTGCGTACGCTCAAAACTGTCGTGTCATGATAGTTTCAAATATTAAACATACACATGGTTATCTAATAAGATGGCATAGGATTGTTAAAATTCAAAAGCAGTCTTTAAATGCTTCTGTTATTCAAGTGGCTCGATCTATACGCTTAGTGATACCACCCGTTCTTTATATTAAGTATCTCCGTTAAATCTGTTCTTCTGATTATACACGCACACTCTTACGTTTGTTGCAAAGCAAAATATGTTCAGGATTTATAGGCAGAGATAGAGTACTTCCAATAATGCTTTGAGGTCCATTTATGGTCGAGTTCTGCAAATATATTGCAGTTTTTGAAAAGACAACTTGATGACAGCATACGCTTAGTTGTAGTAATGGACTAATACAACGACGTTATTTTTCAAATAATACCTTAACGATAAAAATACGTGATCCCAAATTGTTTAAAGCATGTTTCTATTGTAGCATGCGCGTTATATTGGCGCTCATATTACACACAAACTTTGCACCTACATTGTGTGCCGAGTTGGACAAGAGGAACCCTCGTATCGTTTGCGATTCTAATGTCGATCTTTGTTTGCCGACCCATAATGTGGATTTCCCGAGGCATCACTGACTTTCCCCAGCAAACATAACAAGATAATGAGAACAAAGAGACCCGACATGGCGCATGCAGCGACTGATTTGTCCCTACTGTGTCAACGTGGATTATTTGCCAAATATCTCTATCTACCATTGTTTTATAATATATTACGCAGATGACGAGTCGGTTGACTCAAATATGTCGTAAAAGTCCTTATAACAATACCTCCGTCTAGATAACACCGCATTTGACTAAACCGTGGCGCCCTATTGCATTACTATTTGAACGATGGACATTCAACAACATCATGAGCATGTAACCCCATTGATGTAATAGATTGGCAAATAAAGGTATGCTGTTGTGTGCTTGTTATCTGTTAATATTTGTTAATGTGTGTGTCTATCTGTTTTGTGTGTCAATGCACATGCTGGATGTCTTGCACACAGATGATTCGACTTCCAAGCCAACTGAGGTAGCAGGAGGGCCAACTGTAGCGTAAATTGGCGACAAATTCGCGGACAAATAGCGATGGGAGGCAGTGCATAGTATCAGTAGCGGAACAGTTGGGATGTTATGATTACCATGCATTACAGACCAAACTACTGCACAAAGGGCAAAACCATCCCATAACGGTTGTATTAGGGCGAGGTCATGGGCGATATTGCGGTAGAGTAAGGGTGGGTATTATTAGGGCAATGTCGCAGCTGGGATTAGGGTGTGCTCAAGACAGGACGTCTGGTGGGGTCATGGCGGTGATTTTGAAGGGATAGTGACAGAGATTTGGGTGGGATCATGGTGTGGAATAAGGTGTTGTCAGTATGGGGATTTGGGTCAGGCAGCGGATTGAGGACACCCTATGATCGATAGTAGCGCTACGCTTCACAGCCGTGGCGAATGTGCCTTCATTAACACCAATTCAGGAACATTGATTGCTAAACTGCAGTCCAGGCAATGCCGTGCAGTCGCAATATATGTTGTGTTTGATAGAAGATATTTGTCCGGAATATTTTCCTTCCAGCCAAGACTTTATATCCCCTGCAGCACCGAATATCCTGCTAGTTCTAAATGAAGGCATTAAAGGGACAGTTTAACCGGCGAGGAACGCAGTGCACAGGAAAGCAACTTGAAACGACCTAAGGGTATATAAACCACACGGTTATTGCAGCATTCAGCATATCGACAGCACGCAGTAATGAGGTGGGAAGTTATGTGACAGTTGAAATTGGGAACTTTTAATACTAAATGTGTATAAAAACTGAACAGGAATCAACACTATTGTCTCATCATGAAATAATATATTGCCTGCTGTATCAATTATGACTTTGTGCCATCCCACAGAACGATCATGTGAACTCCCCGGGTGGATGCGCACTCCCAGGCCTCTTATAATACTTCGCTCATTGAGCATGGACAATACATGACGTCATCATGAAGGGTGATGCATGTGTTCTCAGCGCACTTTCATTATCAACCCTGTGGTGTAACAATGAAGCGCGTGTGTTTTATTTTGTCATTGTCTACACCATCTACGTTGGAAGCGACGACCCGCAAATAGCCAAGAGAGTTATGTGTTTTTGTAATATAAATAAAAGTCTCCTATTGTGTGCATTATTGTGACAAATGATGGTGCCAAATAAGCACCAGTCAGAATCACTATGAATATTTCTCGTGAAACCGTGAATTGTAAAACATTTGTTTGACAATCCTGATGACAGTCAAGTTATAACCATGATTGAGTCAGCTGTATGACTAGAGCTTACAGTGGCACGCACGATTAATTGGGTTTATATTTCGTCATCAAAGGCATTGGCGTTTAGCTTCTAGTTAAGTGTGGTTAGTACTGTCTTAGCACATAATAATTGAGAGTCTGATACAACTGACGGGGGAATTGTGTGATATGATTGCATTTCGAATTTCGTTTTATTGTCGGTTGTTTGCTTAATGAATTATACTTATCTCTTGGGATATGCGCAAAAATGTAGATGATGAACACGAACATTCCTAGTAATGGGAACATGCTCCGTCTTTAAGAGGAATATCATGACTGATTTAAGCCAGGGTTCTTTAACATTATAACTGACTGAGGCGCCGCATCCTGAAACAGCATTCATTCCCTTCAATATAAATAAAGTGATAATCCAGCCTACTGAGCCAAATCACAGTAACACGAATCTCTCTTCTATCGCATCGGGGTTATAGAGGCAGCTATATATTTGACAATATCTCCCCATTTTCATTAGGCCTGAGGAAATGTCATGGTCGCCGCCATGTTGATAGTGTAACATCACAGTTTCACAGAGACAATTTGTACAGCAAGGAATTGCTTGTGGCGAGTTGATAAATGAGCGTTGTAGATAACATATTTTGCCACCATGACTTAAATGCACTTTGCCTCCCCTTGTATCAATCACTGCATGACACGTTCGACACTGTATTACTTCGATACAAAAAAACCTGCAGCTGGTAATATGTACAACTATTAAGTAACTGGAACAAAGACGACAATGATAGAATAGCCATAGGCAAGGTTAGCACCTCGTACTAGGGCCAATTCTTTGCTTTCGATGAGTATTTTGCTGGTGCTTTTACCGTTTAATCCCATGAGGCTGTTTCGAAGGTTTATCTGTCATTGTTTATTAGACACTACTCTCACTAACGAAAGCAATCGTCACAATCAATAGGAGTCGTACATTTACATTTGATTTGTTCACATTTAAGCGATTAAAATTATGAATAGCGTTCTTATGTTCTATCGTCATTGTGTGAAATAGAATCAAACATTTAATTATGTACCCATTATATGTGACAGGGGGTATAGTCTGGCCTAGGAGGGGTATAATTTTGCCTGGGTCACTTTAGCGCCGGTTAAGTCTGAGTAGGGGGTATATGTCATTTGTTCTCCGGCGGCTGCAGTATCATTTTGTTTGTGCATGTTTGCTAGGATTGATAAGGAAGCATTCGGTTTCGGTAATTGTTTTCTTATCACCGTCGGGTCCCGTGGAAAACCAATGTTGCGTTCAGTAAATTGCGGCATCGGGTGTTTTTCATACGCTTTGCGTGGAATTCTAAGCATGACAAAGATGAGTGGTACTCTAAAGAGTACGTGTTGCATGAATTATTAATATTTGCAACATACATATACGTCAGCGGTTGATATATATATAATATATATATATATATATTTATATATATATACATTTATATTTATATAAATGTGTATATATCTGTATATAGATATTCATATATATATATAATTATCTATATACACATATATATATATATCTTTATATATATATATATATATTTGCGTGTACTTATTAATATAAATGTAAATATATAAATGATATATGTTTGTACATATACATACATTTAGGTGTATATCATATATATATATATATATATATATATATATATATATATATATATATATATATATATATGCATACATTTATGTGTATATATACATATATATTCACATTTTTAAATGTATGAATATATGTATACGTACGTATAAAATTATTTATAATTATACATATAACAGCCAACCTTATCATAAATACATGAGTTTAAATCCGCTTTACATGTTTGGGGGTTTTAAAGGCAGCGTAAAGTATGCTTAATACAGTTTCACCCAATTGTACTAGCGATTGGGTAATGGACTCATTAGGATGGTGTGACTTCACAATGCAAGCAATCAGCCGAGTAGTTTACTGGCAGCGATCTAGCGATCACTACTTTTGTTTGTGCTGCTACAGAATAGTCTGAAGGCAGCAGACATATAAGCGATCTCGTTTGCAAATGCTGCTAACCACCACTGTAGGATCATGTTTTTTGAGAATGTTTGCTTGAAGCAGCTAAAGATCACCTTTTTGGCTGTGTCCTAATGCTTCCTGTCTTGTCCTAATGCTTCCAGTCAATACAGTTTCACCAGCTACAAATAGATTTCTAAATTGCATTTTCATTTTCCACGGACGTGACTACCTGGCACATGTGGTGTCACCTGAACAGGTCTTTGTCCCTGACACTAGTGTTTCTCTTGTGGTTTTCTCGCGAGGATCTCAGCCATATGGCCCGAACCTCTTCGGAAAGGTTAATGCAAGCTGTTGTCACGCAAAATGTTCTTGCGCAGTTCATCATGAGATTTGTCTCTTTCTTCACAATATTCAGTTCCATCGACTCACCTCATGCAACCTCGTTAAGGTCGAAGCCGCGTAAGTGCATATTAATATCTCCATCTACGTTGTGCGGGTGAAAATATAAATGTTATATAATGATCAATTTGTTTTTCAATAACAATGCATTATATTCCGCGGGAATTGTATATATATATATATATATATATATATATATATATATATATATATATATATATATATATATATATATATATATATATATATATATATATATATATATATATATATATATATATATATATATATATAAAATATCTGATATTCGTGGGTGTGCTTGTATGAAGTAATATTTGGGGGACGGTATAATCACGCACCCACGTTAAAGTTATCACCACCACACCTGCATTGTACCGTTTAAATTTACTGGATCAGGTACGATATTAACCAGTGTCAATGTCAACATTTTAGCTTCTGCCGTTTAAGACCTTACGATATATATTCTGTGTTTTGTCATTTCTGCTTCACGGAACATATCGAGAATACTTGCTCAACAATTCTGATCAGAAAACATACTTTGTTGAACAAAGTGGCATTACTGGTTATGGCACGGATGTGGTCACTGAAACTTGTTGATTGTCTTTTTCCCATTAAGAACAAAATATATCTCACCGAACCAGCAATGAAAATATCACCGAAAAGATGAACTCTAGAATCTGCAAAGGTGAAGTTTGTAATTGCTATGTCTGATTAATCAATATTACTGGGGCATCCGAAAATGGTCAGAGGATCTAAGCTGCCACGCACTATTTGTCACACTTGCAGAGAGCGTAAGAAGAGAGAGGAGAACAATTGTCATTACAATGCGGTAAATATCAATAAAAAAATCCAATCGTTGTATTGATATACTTCTAGATCAGACAGCCGTTATGTTCGCCTGGATCAATCCAGTGGTATGAATTCAATTGTCTTCCACATAGAGAATAATATTCCGCTGCAATATAAAACATGAGATTATAGATTCATTGGAAATGACCCTTGAAAGCTTTTAGCTGAGCAAGACGAGTTTTATGATGACTCAATCAAATCTACATGATTCATGCTGTGTCCATTATTAGAGACTAGAGCTTCTGGCCATACTCTGTTAGGTTTGTAATTACATTCGGAACCTAAGGCTGATTTACAACGCAAAAATTATGGATATGGCCTTTCACTGTGGAAGGTTGTTTTGTGCTATTTGTTGTGAGCTACATTTCATTAACTTTTGATGTGTAATAATGCTGTTAAACTGGAGCTGGTCTTAAGAGACAGGATTATTTGAGTAAAATCATTTCTGAGCGATCATGATTTGAGAACATTAATTGCTTCTTTGTATGCTAATAGACAGTATCTATAAGTAAAACACCCAACTCATATCTTGTTGCTTCTCCTCTTCATAGCAGCACACAGCACCCCTATTGCCTTAATATCGTGTCCTGCTTGTGGGTGTTCTCGACGTGTGTATGAACTTCTGATTCTGGAATAGCAGCAATCTTTCCCAAATATTACTATTGAATTCATGGTATGACACTAGTAATAACATTTTGTACATAACCGTTATTCAAGAGATTTGGTTAATTTGCGCCATATGCGTGAAAAAACACTTTTGGTTGCGGACAAAATAATCCTTGATATCACGCAGGTATTGTAACTGTGTCACATTGACTGGCGTAACCCAAAAGAACTCCCCATTTCACTGTTGCCTCATGCTTTCAATCACTGCAGACTCTTTCGTTGATTACAATTTCATGTTAGAAACATGTCTATGTAAATATTGAAAATATATTTTGTCGCGCAAGTCACAATACACAAATGATGCCAGCTCCGCGTTATGTAAAATCACAATGATAGAGCTTCTCGCAAGAGACATATGCCTTGCTACAAATACAAAGCCAAATACCATAGACTTATAGGAAATTATCCAGTCCGAGGTTTATTAAGACTCCATTTAGTCGCTAGGAAACATCCCGTGTCTAGTAGAGGCTAAGTCATTGTGGCCATGTGTTGCTGATTCGCAAAAATAATTATGCTGGATACAGCCTGTCAAAATCGTATGCTGTATTTGCTTCAAACAATTAAACCAGGGACTCCCGTTGTAGGAGCAAGTGTGGCGGGCATATCACATCAAATGTCACGGTGATTTTTCATATTGATATGCAAACATCATCCCTACGCAGCGCGTCTCTTTTCAAAGCAGATAATTGTATCCACACAAATTGTCTTTTGAGATGTAATGATGGGAGGTTGCAGAAATTTATGAAAGAATCTATATTGTTTTTGATAACCCCGACCATTAAGCCCGAGATAAGAACCTTGCTTCAAACAAGGAAAAGGTAGCAACTACAAGTTGCTACTTGAATCCCTCGCACGCCATGTAGATAGCCGATGCCATCTCGGAAAACGTCTTCACCACAATTACTGACGCCATCTGCAAGTCAATGGAACGTCGAAAGGAATGTACTGATTACGCCCGACGCGACATGTCTACCGGAAATAACATTGGTAAATAGATCATGTTAGCAATTGCATTTTGTCATCGTCCTTGTGCTGATTAACGGGATCCAGCTCCCCTATACTATTGGATGTCTACTCGGCTTGTGAAGAGTATGGATGAGACACGTGTTCCAAGTGACGTTATTGTTACATTTCGATAACCGTCACGCGTTATCTTTGTTACACCAGTTTCGTCACTAACGTACACTACCAGGAGCCTTTGCTTGTCACGCATATTAAAGAGTCGGACGCACGCACAATCATAGGTTGCATTTCGCCACTGATGAAACAGTTTAACGGTGGATGACAGAAAACCTTTCACATTTTCAAACTCGTGGGTGAATCCAATATGTTCGCTATTATGGACACTACCGTTCTATTATGCACAACGCCACATCTCAATGCTCTTTCATTATGCGACACTACCACAAGATAATTTCGTTACTTAGAATAAATTCTTACCGCATTTATTGGAATCTGTGATGCATGTGCCAAATATACACAACATGTTGTTCAAAAAGATTGATTTCATCAGCCACCTCATTACGCTTGGGCGGAAACATTGATAGCTACCATGTCAATCTTGCATGCGGAAACTGTGTTTACATCAGCTATTTGTTACCTCGTGTATTGAGGTAACACACTAGCAGAACAAAGGATGCGTACCATGTAGGTTTGTTTCAATCTTTAATGTCCGGTACATCAACCTTGTCATTAACTGACTCTACATCTTGTCAAATGAACCCTAAAGCCGTAAATAGTGGTTCGTGAATGTCAGCATTTGTAGCTTTATTGCAAGAATTTATTGTGCCATAATGTATCGTTAGGGCACTACATTTTTAGCAATTCTTGTCATGAATGTAATCAGACAAGGTCGGGTTGCCAATATCATTATTAAAAAACCGTAAGATTATGTAAGTTATCGGTATATCATTGCGAATCATGGGTTTAAATGTTACGCTGATTATTACCTCCTGGAAACAAAATGAAGTGAATGGGACATATTAGATAAGGTTAATCTAATGAGCTCGATTTCGGTCATGTTTTTCATTTCTTATAGAAAGCGCCTGCCCATTCAAGTCAATCCAGTTCTCAATTCCTCACTTTGAGTATGTTAGTAATTCATATTTAGTATATTGAATGCGCTCGTTAAGCCGTGCATTTTGATGTTCCAATTGCTTTGGGTCTTACAGCGCATTGGAACAATATAATTGTACATTTTCTTTAACACTTTGTCTGACCTGGTGGAAATTACAGTTAGCTATTTACGTAATGTGTTTATTGCCCTAAATCGATAGATCCGGACAAGGTGATATTATTTGTGTGGGTTCCAATCCTTGTCTTGATCCCTGTCACAAATGAGAGGTGCTTAACCAGGATGTTTAGATCATCAAATACATTAAACGTACATGGAAGTAAAGAACAAGGGCATAGTTCCATCCCCTACTAACGGCACCAAATTCAGCCCCACACTCGGCAATTGGCCACGTAGCTGAAGAGACAACCTTAAAGAGAAGGATATTCTTACCCGTGCACATATTGGTCAAACCTATGCAACACAAGCTTTTCTCACATGTGCGTATCTGATTACTATCAGGAATCGCTATTTTCTTGTTCAAAGTTTTCCAGAAATGTTTATACAGAAGGGTTTTTATAAAGCAAACATTGTATATATATTAAATAATCTTATATTATTGTAATGAATTGTAAATAAATCTATCTAACTAATGAAATTATAAACGATGTCATTTTTACGTTAGTGTTCATTACTTTAATGTTACAGTTGGTTAAAGCCTTCGATATAAACGGAAGGAGCGAATGCAACATTTCCATGGATGAATCGTTTGATAAGTTGCACAGGAGGCTGACAGTGTATTAATTGTTGAACATGAACATAAAATTTCACCTCCCACCTCATCTACTTAAATATACTACTTCTAAATAACGCTGATGAAATGACACATACTTGTGATATGACTTGCCACATATGACCACACCCAGCTACCATAGAAGTCGTTTCAGTGTGCGAACTAATTGCTATTGACCTCGAAATGTGATATCACTATCAAACAGCAACAGTCGATCCTTTTGGGATACCCTACTGGTTTCGAAGAACATGATAATTCCATAAAATAGCTGTTCAACAAATTTAATACTCAGCTGTTTGCAAGTACAATTATTAAAAAAAATTGACGTAGTAACGAGAAAACGTTCACTGTGACCCATTTATAGGTATCTTATGCTTGAAGTTGCAGATGAAGTTGCTTAGTGATGAATCAACAAGTCATCGCAGTAGTTGGCCTAAAGAAGTCCAAATACTTTATTCGTTGAATTTTATAATAGTAAACCGAACGGACCGAAAGAATGCCATTTGGCTTTTAGCGAGAGGAGGATAGATGTTTCCTTATTGAAGGCCGATCCTGAACTCCCTCTTTGACCCGCATGACCCCTCACGGAGACTCGGGCGTAAGCCCGCCACATAAGGGAGCCAATAACGCTATGCAGTTAGATTGGAACTATTACAGTACAGTCGCACAAGTACTTGTATTTGCCACACTACAGGTATATGCAAGATGCACTTTTATATAAATAAGATGACCCAATTTTATTAATCTCTCCCTCTATAAAGCTGTTAGCATACCATGCTTAGTGAGAAGCGTTGATGTTACTTAAACATATTCCTCTATGACAAATAGAGAAGCAATGCGAGCGCATTTAAAAAATTTCTGCATCGAGTCGAGCCAATAGACCATACCAGTGATGCCGTCATGAAACACAATGCATGTGTTCTCAGTGCTCTTTCATTATTAACACCTATTGTGTTTGTAATAATGGAGCGCGTTTATTCAAGTTGTGTTATTGTCTATGACATATCGGTGCACCGATCCACAAAGAACCATTAGGATGTTTTGTACTATTGATATACGTCCCCTATTGTGTGCTGTATAGGGATGAATGATGATGTTTTACAAACACTAGAACGAATGTATGCATAAGATATTTTTTCATTTGCAAATGAATCATTAAATACTTAGTTGGAAACGCGCTGTTTCATGCCGAGTAGCAGATGTGTTATTAGTAGTTTAGTTCGATGCTGTATGACAAGAACTCTGACTGGTAATAAAAATCTAACCAACTGTACTTTATCCAACATCGATATTGTCTTTGTACTTTTGACATAGACTCGCAACTTATCGCCATATATAACGTCAGTACCTCGCAATCATTACGCAAAATATGTATCAATATATACATATAAATATAATATATAATATATATATATATATATATATATATATATATATATAACTATGTATATATATATGCCACATATATATATATATATATATATATATATATATATATATATATATATATAGATATATATATATATATATATATATATATATGTCTATATATATATATATATATATATATATATATATATATATATATATATATATATATATATATATATATATATGTATATATATATAAATATATTGATATGTCTGGCACTAACTGAAGGAGACTTTTTGTCAATTCAATGTACGTTCCTTGGGTAAACAAGCAGTTGGTTTTTGAAATTGCTTTCCTGTTGTATCGAAATAAATTATCCAGTATGCCAATGGAGAACCACTCCTGTCTTAACCAAATTACAGCCTCTCAAAACAGACAAGCATTGTATGGATAGCCACTGCCGTCTTAATCAAATACAGCCTCTTTAAACGGACAAGCATTGTATGGAGAGCCACTGCCGTCTTAATCAAATACAGCCTCTTTAAACGGACAAGCATTGTATGGAGAGCCACTGCCGTCTTAACCAAATTACAGCCTCTTAAAACAGACAAGCATTGTATGGAGAGCCACTGCCGTCTTAATCAAATTACAACCTCTTTAAACGGACAAGCATTGTATGGAGAGCCATTGCCGTCTTAACCGAATTACAGCCTCTTAAAACAGACAAGCATTGTATGGATAGCCACTGCCGTCTTAATCAAATACAGCCTCTTTAAACGGACAAGCATTGTATGAGAGCCACTGCCGTCTTAATCAAATACAGCCTCTTTAAACGGACAAGCATTGTAAAGGTTTTTTATGGACGTATTGGTTGTGTCTCATGCATTGTCATTTAACGCGCGCTTGAGGTACGCAATAACCCTATCGTTATTTGAGCTCATATCACACCTTTGCCTCAATGCAAATCCTTGGTAACAAATATCATCACATGGTTCTTTGTGTCATCGAAGTCCGCGGCAACCGAACAATTAACAACTTATGTGCAATGAACCACGCGTGGTCTCTAATTGAGCTCAAATAATTCCACAAAACGTTTTGTAATGTTACCACAAAGTGCAAGGACGCGTTGGAAGCCCACGAGCTCTGCGATTTCTAACACGTCTTCAGGACTGTATGTGCAACGTTCGAGTTAACTAGTTATAACCAAACCGGCTCCATGTGGATCCCAAGAGGAGGACATAAAATGTGACAAAAGTTTACATTTGTCTCACAATAAATGCGATAGTGTTAAATATACAATTAGCTGAATAATACAATGGCCATTATGCAGATACACAGTTGTTCCTCTCCGTGAACATTTAACAGCATCATATTGCCACCGCGATCAGGACATATTGACTTCATTTGCTATTCTTCCAGTAGCGACTCAGGTATTTGGTTCGCTTAATTACATCTTTCAATGAATTAATTTCCAACATATCAATCATCGCATCGTGTTTGTTAGAGCGCCCTTTGGCAGTGAACGTTTTCCTTTGTCAGCTGCATCCGGATCAGCTTGTCAACTTTCAGCTGCTTGTATTGAGTGATCACGTGATATTGACTGCCATCAGCTAAGTGGGCAATCACATTAATACATGGTCCATTCGTCAATTCCCTGTAACTCCATTACTCTGGCCTCCTGATAGGATTGGTGTTTGAAGAAATGATGATTGAAGAATGTTCATATATCGATACAATGTGTTATAGGTTAACAACCTACTGGATTCATGGCATGGTACTGATTGGAACACTTTTAATATAATCTTTATTTAATAAATTTATGTTCACCATAGCCTTGTAGAAATATATTGAAATCGCCACTACAGTGTACACAGGGTTGTCCACTGATTTGAACTGAGTTGAATATCATTCTAATACTTAATACAGGCTTGGACTGGCAGATATGTGATATATTGTATCCTCCAAAAAGCTACAGTAAATATTATTTTGGCCGAGAAAAAAATAAGTATAGATACTGCGGCTTACTACCGTTGTTTTACATTCACTGACGTTACCCAATATTATGTGCCATATCATTGATGCCTCATGCTATCACTGCGGGCTTCTTGGTGGAATACAACATCATAAAAACGCATCTATGTATATTTCCTTTTTTGTCCACAAGCAAAATTGATAATCCATTCGGTGATATCTGCCGTTCTTTATGACGTCATGCAATTCGCATGGCATACGTTATGAATAGTCAGCATTAAGTACAAACATTACGAATAAAGTATCTCGCTTATGATTTTTGTCTCGTTACCAATGCAAAGCCTGTAGATTTATGGGAAATGACCCAATCCTACGTTTATTATGACTCCATCAAGCCGTTATGACTCATCACGTGTCCGTCAGTGGAGGCTAACTACAAACACATTCGATCTTCCTACAACACATCATTGCTTGTGTTTCAAAACCTATGCTGCTTCCCGTCACTATCAACATAAATTAGTTTGATTTAGGCTTTGTACCGTTCATTTGTCACGATATGCGGATTGGTTTGTCAAACCTGTATTGCTGCATATTGACGTCACTAATCACAATATAAATTAGTGGAAGCTTTTGTATTCCCATGTTGATTTAGGCATATTTTACTTATACCGTTCATTTGTCACGTCAAATAATGCGGATTGGTTAAAACATACTTTTAAAATGCAGGATTATTTTTGATAAATCATATCCGCACGTACCTGTACGGAAAACATTGCTTATTTTAAAACATTTTTATGCAGTATTTACGAATGATTTGTTATGCCAACCTCAGTTTCAGGAATGGATGCTGATATCACGAGAACAAAAAGTGTTTAATACGGAGGGAAATGGCT
Source organism: Urechis unicinctus (assembly GCA_034190875.2). NCBI lineage: Eukaryota > Metazoa > Annelida > Polychaeta > Xenopneusta > Urechidae > Urechis > Urechis unicinctus. The sequence continues at coordinate 68,355,901 of CM067358.1, read as the reverse complement.
GCCATCTCTAGAAATAGCCACCGTTTAGGATTGTCACATGGCGAATATTTTTTGTTGTAAATGAGTGCAAAAGTTGAAGTTTGAATGACAATCGGGACGATTTTGTCACTTATCGGAGTGATGTGGATTGCCGAGTACTGAAACCATGCCTCGCATGCTAAACCAGGCAACACCAGATACAAATAAACTTTCCAATTTGCATAGGTTACTGTTCGCAATGAAAAGCATTGTAGAAATGTAAATGCGTCGCCAATTACACTGTACACAGGTTATGCCCCAGTGGCATTGAATTGACCGCAAGGCATTTATATATTGTCTTTCCGTATTGGACTGGCAGTCAGTGATATATTATAGCCAAAAAGCTACAGTAAATATTTTGGCCGAGAAAAAATAAGTATAGATACTGCGGCTTATACCGTTATCACCATGGATCGGGTTTGCCTCATGCTATCACTACTCAATATTATGTGCCATATCATTGTCGCGCACTGCGGGAGGCGTCATAAAACACCACTACGGTAACTATATTCCTTTACTCTGAAAAAGATGAAAAATTGAAATCCTCGTTGTTCTCTGGTAGCCGTCTCTTCATGACCTCATGCAAGTCGCATTTGTTGCGTTATGTTCTTTTTTTTTCTACCTTAATGTATTAAGTAAATCGACGTTAGTAACATTCAAGCGTCGCAATACCTAACTGCAGTAGTATGCCCCAAATCATTTAAAAACGCACAACCATGCGTCCGTAACATGGCATTCAGCAGCGTTCGCGCCCCAGCCGCCATATCCAATGGTTGTGAACCTCTCATAAAACCTGTTGTCTTTCAAACGCGCGTCACAATGTTCCTCACTGAAGTCCGCGTATGCGCTAATCAAGCCTAGATCCTGGCAAATTGCGACCCGGACCCAGGATGATTATCACCTTTGAATATTTTATATTGCCATTGTCGAAAAGGGACATCGGATCCACCATCTTCAGCTTGACGTGTTCAGTAGATAAAAGCCATACAATCTAAGTAGCATTGCATCAGCCACTCAATGGTCTTCTTCATACATCAATAACACTATTTGTGAAGAGAGGATTTCATGAGCAAAAAAATATCTTCCATCCAAAGGAGTATATGAAAGCCCTCAATTATTATGATGACAAGGCCTAACGCTATAAGTTGTGTACAAGTTGCATATTCTTCTATTCGATGCAATAATTTGTACAGACCTTTCATAGAATTAATGTTATTGCTTTCCTCCGAGTCCCGATCCTATGGTCGCGTCTGTTGCATATCAACTGATCTGGCCGATAACATTACTGGGTCGCTTGATAGTCATGGGATAATAATGTAAACCTCTAGGGAAATCTATGTTGCTAAATATGTAGTCCTACAGTATAACGCCATAATATTTGTGCTTGATAGTCAACGAGTGCTAATGTGCCAGCTTGACCTCGCTTAACCTCACTATTGATAGTAATATTATTCGCTAAACGGCTCATGTAAATGGAATTGATTCTAATTGCTGACCTGCTGAATATAAGAAACGCTGGTTATAGCAGCGTTTCTCGTGTATAATATGTACAGACTCTTGGCATACAGCAAATGGTTCTGTGTTTTAACAATAAGATGGGTTGGCTGACTGAGTCAATTAACTTCGACCAGGTCTGAACGTGACCCAATGGATGCTGGGGCTAAACAAGGATCATTACGGCAGCAGTCACATTGTGCAGTCTCATGTGGTAATGTGAATCAGTGATATATATGAGAGCTAGAATTGCAATTTACCAGATTTCTGTGTTATATAAGATGCAAATCAAACACACTGTCTTGTTTCTTTGTTGAACGATTCTGGCTGATCAATATCAAACTGTCACAAGGATCGCAAGCTTTCCGTGTGTGAATTTGTTAAATGTAGTTATACCTTGATCATGACATACTCAACTAGTACGTATCTCAATGTGTCAGGACAAGTTGTAATATCTTTAATTATCTTTAATTTGTCATCATCGTGGAATGGCCACTTAGCATCAACGGACTTGGAGCTTCACAAACGTTCATGTGAGGTATGAACTTAAACTAGTGTATTCCCGGAACTGCACGTGATTTGCGTTGCAGTGAAACTAAACCTGGTAATAATTTGGTGGATCAACTAATCATGTTAAATCCCTAGACTTTCATTTTCCGATGCTAGATTGTAAAAGTGTGTGTCTAGTCATTATAGGTTAACCTAGGAATAATTCATATCTTAACATATAATCATTTAGTCGCCTGGCTTATGGGTACCTTCGAATGGATGATACATAATAAAAGCTGTCTATGTCTGCATGATGCTTTATTTGTCATTAGTTTACCAGACGCTGCTCTCACAAACGGAAGTGATCGTCACAATCAATAGGTGTCCTTGCTTGTGGCATCATAAAATTAAGCATGAACTAAAAACAAGGCAGCTCATTACCGGATGAGCCATATGATGGAACGACACTGTGACATATATTACCCTATAGATTTAGTCCTGGTGCTTGCTGGAATATATCGATGGGTGACTTCCAATACCATCCCATTCCTTCCCATATATAATTATCAATCCGCGCCTTGTTAACTGATGTGATTGGGTTTCTGATTACATATTTGTCATCCATCAGTGTTGTGTTATATATTGTGTAGTAAGGCTGCTCGTTTGCTGCATCACACATAAATGTTGAAAAAAAGGTTCTGGCTGAATTGGCTCAGATTCACGTACGGCGAATTATGCTCTGGCCGAGTGGGGAAAAAACTGTTTTGGTATTAACAATGTAATGTGCTCTTCAGCTCCCTTAGGATTATATTTTTTGTACTTGTGCATGTTTGCGAGTATGTACCAATTATGAATGCGATGTGCTACTGGTACTTATAATTATTTAAGCATTGGAATTATTTATTCGCATTCCATGAACCTACCCATGAAGAATTTATCAGTCGCATTAGGTGGGCTTACCGCGTTCACTGGTGACATGTGTGGGCTGTAAAAATGGCTATGCAATAGAAAAGACGTCGACCCTTTAAAAGAGGTTACTCTTTGAGAGGACGACAGTTCGGTTGAAACGGGTAAAATGAAACGTCTGAAACCTACCTAGTGATGTAGCTCGTACGTCCATGACACTGGTTCTTACTGAATTTGACCTCTAGTAAGATAGCTGTATAGGACCTTATACGCAATGAGATCACATCCAGTGCCGTATTATTGCCTCTCTAGGTGATAATGCGACAAAGAATTAATAGCTTTTCTGTCACCTGCTGTATTTAAATAAAGCGTTTTGGGGGTCTAGTGGCGAACCACTGTTTGGTTAAGCAATCTGAAGCTTCTGGCGCTTTTTAAGATAGGGCGCTGATATTTAAGCACGACATAAATGAGTTGATCTCTAAAGAGTAAGTCTTGTACGGACTATTAAGATTTGATAAGATAAATAAATATATATATATATATATATATATATATATATATATATATATATATATATATATATATATATATATATATATATATATATATATATATATATATATATATATATATATATATATATATGTGTGTGTGTGTGTGTGTGTGTGTGTGTATGTGTGTGTCTCGTGTATGTGTGTGTATTGAAATCATACATTGTAACAATAAGTGTTCCAATATCGCCCTCCCCTCCTTCAGTCATGTCTATCGGTGTTAATCACCAAGCAACACATTTATCTGCGAGTCACTACGAATTCAGCTTCACGTATTGCATGTAGGTCTTGCGACAAACGTGCATTTATAGGAAACGACCCTTAAAAAATTATAAGCTGATATAATCGAGGTTTATTAAGTCGTTCGGATTCATCCTGTGTCCATCAGTGGAGGTCAAAAGCTTCTCATCAAGTCACTTAATGTTTTCAGCCACATTCAGATCGTTTGACGGATTTACATATTGGATACGGCTTGTCTAAGCATACTGGTTGAGTTTCCTACCGCATGTTAATAAATACGTGCAAAAGTTGTCTTGTCCATGAGTTGTAAGCTTCATATTAGCAGTGCTGTCAACGAAAACCATTACAGTTAAGCAGGTCTTTAATTTTCCTAGCGTACATATGCAATCGTTAGTCAGCAAGAATGTTCGGCAGAAAGTATTTTCGTGCATTATCGTCGTTACACGTGTGCAAGCGTAGGATTCACCGCGCCATTGATTTAACGGCTTGAAATGTCAGGGCGGAAAGAACTTCATCATTTATCATCTCCGGGCTTTTCCTACATATTGACCACCAAGGACCGAACGGGCCGTATGTGATAAAACTATATCTAGCAATATGGCCGGATATGCCGCACACAAAGTTATATTGCTGAAGTGATAAAACTAAGTGACGGTTGTGACGTATGAACACCACAAGATCGCTTTGATCTGCCTGCTATTGTTGACTTTGTCACCTCATTAATTCAGTAAGACCACTTGTACCACGTAAGGGAGTATCATATAACAGCTATCAAGTAGCTTAGGTACAATCATTCATGATTTGCGAATTACCCTTGTCATTAATGGGATTTGCATCTTGTCAAATCGGCCAACTAGTGCGAAACAGTGGTCCGCTAATGTTAGCGTCTGTACCTTTGTTGCATGTTTACATTGTTGCAGTAGCAATTAGTGCCATGTCTGTGCTACGATAAGGCCAGGTGTGCGCGCTTTATCATTAAAGATGGCAAATTAATGCTTGTCATAGGTGTATAATTGCCCTACGGTGGTCCCAATTGTACGTTCCCAAATCATTGAAAGGAATCAAAATACAATTTGGTCAATCGCGTAACAGTCTAACCACATATTGTTTTTAGTTTGAACTGCTTAATTGGTGAGATACGCATCATTATGCGTTTGTGTTTTAAGAGCACACACGAAGACGCGCTATAGGAAGTCATCATACAGACGGTGGGAGCAGCAAGCGGCAGTGAATAGCGTAGATTTACTTAGTGATTCAGAACAAACCATGATGGCGGAGTAGGCGGAATCGTTATTGGCATACGAAATCAGTAAGCAAATGGAGTGAAAACCTTTAGATAAAAACAGGAGGTGCCAAATGTTGTGCATATAATCTCATCCCAGCGATAACATGCGATTAAGGCACCTGTACAAATTAATTGTTTACCTGCGGATGTAGATATGGAGATTATAATTCAATATATATACACGTCATTCAAATAACATACACTCACGATATAACCCACATGTCTTTATTACTCATCTACCGAGACAGTGACAGCAGCATTTATTGCTATTGACATCTTCATCGAAATACCATAGATGTAGACGCCAAGAAGCACATGTGGAATCTTTTGGAACAATTTACTGATATTCGAAGAAAATTCGTTAAACCAGTTGGGTGTTCACTGACTATAATACGTACTTTTGCAGGTGCAAAGCAGTCTATATATTGATCCTACAAGCCCACCACTTTCAATTGTCAAGTTAACTGGAAAACAGTCCTCTTGATATACTTCAACCAGCATGAATATCATGACACCATAATCTAAATCTCTCCTTCTACAAAACAGAAACCACAATGAGTTCTATTGAGGCGTAGATCGTTTTAAAGACTATTCTCACAAATATTTTGCACGCCTTCTCGGAATTCTTGTAGGCACGCTGCCGCCGCTCTTGTGCTATTTGCGCATTCAGCACGAATAATAAAACCATATAGCTGATGCCATCATGAAGCGTAATGCGCATGTTCTCGAAGCTGCTTCATTATCAACCCCATTGTGTTTGCAACAATATAGCATGTTTGTGATATTTTATCATTACCTACACCATATACGTTGGAAGCATCGAACTGCAAATAACCAAGAGAGATTGGTGTTTTTATAATATTGATAAAAGTTCCCATGTGTGATTCAATGGGGCAAATAATTGCGCCAAATAAGCACCAGTCAGATTATCTATGACGAATATTTTTCCATTAACCGAGTCAAGGTCCCCCAGCCTGTTGGCTGCGGGCCCTGTTTACATGTTAATGATATTCAATAGTCTCGCCAACAGTCTAAGCTAGGGTACCTCATTCGTCAGTGTCTCATTTTCTGAAGTTTCGGCGCCATATTTGTTTTGGTACGCTCCGTTTGAAAGACTTGTTCGCTCGGCTGCTTGATGGGTCGTGGCTGTTTTGTAAATGTGGCTGTTGGGACGGGGAAACATTTTGCTACACGTTGTTAGCTACTGCTCTCGATGCAATGCTTGGAATGGGTCAGGGTTCGACACCAATGGTCCTCAACGTCACCCATTAGAGCCGTGTGATTTACAATCAATTTAAAATTACCCACTTATTGTTAACTATACATTTATAAATATAGATAAATATATACAAATAAATATATATATATATACATATATATATAAATATATGTATATATATATTGATATATATTATTAAATGTTTATATATATATTTATAAATACTTACAAATATATATATATTTGTGTATATAATTACTTATTTATATATACATGGATGTATATTCTTTTAAATATATATGTAAACATATATATATATATATATATAAATATATATATTTGTTTAGATATATATGCACATATATGTGTGTATTTATATATATAAATGTATACATAATATATATTAATGTACATATGCATACACATATGTGCATATATATGTGGAAGTACATCTTATGTCTATCATAAGGCGATACCGCCCTCAACGTCACCCATTAGAGCCGCGTCATTTACATTCAATGTGAATATACCCACTTATTGTTATCTATAGATTTATAAATATAGATAAATATATATATATATATATACATATATATGTGCATATATATATATATATACATATATATGGATATATATATATACATATATATGTATATATACATATATATATAATATATGTTTATATTATATATATATATATATACTTTCACATATATTATTATTTTACATATACATATATGTATATTAAATATATGGGTATATAGCTTTATATATATGATTATATACATATATACATATTAATATATTTATATGTACATATGTGCGCGTATATATAAATATATACATGATGTATATATATATATATACATGTACATACATATATGTGGATATATATGCTAATATATCTAGAGATGTATGTTTATGAATATATGTATTTATATATTGGTGTATATAGCTATATATATATATAATTATATATATATATATATATTAATACATTTATATGAACATATGTGCGCGTATATATTAATATATACATAATGTATTTATATATATATATATATATATATTTATTTATAATTATGGATATATACGTATATATTTGTCCACCGCTCTACGTGATAAGGTATTCATATATTGCCTTCCCTTCAATCATGTCTGTCGGAGTTAATCACGTATGCAGGACATTTGTATTTCAAGGCACTAGGATTAAAGCTTCTCGCGTAGCATATACGTGTCGCAACAAATGCAATGCCTATTGCCCTTAAAAGCCTGTAGCTGAGATATATGAGGTTTATTATGTTCCATCAAGTCGTTTGGATTCATCAGAGCTTCTGACCATGTCCCTTTATGTTTGCAAGCACATTAAGATCGTCTGGTTGATTTACAAAGTAGTTATTCAGGATACAGTCTGCCTGCAAAACACAAAGTGGATGTTATTTTCTGAATTCTTGAATATAATCTTAAATGGCATATATGTTAAATACTTGCCAAGCCAAGTTCGTGTGATATATAATGTTAAACAACATTTGATCATTTTAGGCAAAACAATCATCTCCAAATACGGGGAGCAGAAGCGGCGACAGCAACGGCAGCTTAGTCAGGAAAAATGTTCTTGCGCAGTTGATCACGAGATCTGTCTTTTTCTTCACAATATTCAGTTTCCATCGACTCCCCTTATCCAACTTCATTCAGGCTGAAGCAAATAATACAATGGACATTACCCAGATATACAGATGTTCCTGTCCATATATATTTAAAAGCATCATATTGCTACACCGACAAGATATTCACGATTGTACTGATCATACGTCGTGCAGCATGTCAGTAATTAGGTATAATTAGCAACTATATAACTTTGCAACAAAATATATTGAATTCGGAATTTTCTTCTATTTTGGTTGCGGATTTAATACGCATTGATACCACGGAGGTATTGTGACTGTGTCACGTTGACAGACGTAACCCAGTAGAACTCCCCATTTTGTTGTTGCTTCATGCTTTCAATCACTGCAGGTTTCCTCGATTGTAATTTCACATGTGAAACATGTCTATGTACATTTTCCTTTTTGGTTGTTAAAATATTGAAAATATCTTCTGTCGCGCAAGTCATAATGCATTAATGATAGAGCTTCTTGCAAGAAACATATGCCTCGCTACGAATACAAAGCCAAATACCATAGATATATAGGAAACTATCCAGTCCGAAGTTTTTTAAGATTCCATTAAGTCATTCTTAACGATGATATGAATTTGGGTTAAATTTTTGCAATGATTCGAGAAGAGAATAAACCTTCATTGCTATCAGCATGATTCATACGTTTACTATCCTAAATGTTTGTGTCCTTATCTAATGGTTTCATCTAATGCATAATCATTATATTTAGCGCAGTGTATTAATCAATCTTTTGGATGTTTATCATCAGTTGTTTGCTGCATATTACATATGATGTGAAAAAGGACTTCACAGTGGTAGGAATATTGAGATTTGGGCGACCCAAAAACATTATAAAGAGGCATTTTGGCTAGAATATGTACCAAGAAGGTGGAATTTGAGGAAATTAAAGATCATTTAAGTCCGTAATCAACCGCGTAGAACCAGCCATGCAGGACGCGAGCGAGTTCTTCTCAAAGGTTGTCATCGATCCAGTTTTGACCTACGTGGCCCATTCGGTCAACAACTCACCTGTGGAAAGCATTGTTAGAGCATGCCGTGAGTTTTACTCCTTGGACGAGGTTGTGAAAGCAAAGGGACTGTTGTTGAGAGTGGGCAATGAACAGGTTTTGCCCGCTTTTATTCGACGCAGAGACACTGGTAACTCGCATGAAATCTACAAGGTTATCCAAGATGAAGTGTCTGCGCCACTACCTATATAAGGACATTATGACACCTTGCTCGTTGTGCATTTCCGGTTTAAGAATAAACACGTTTGATTTAGTATCACATCATTTGGAGTGTTATTTCTACTTACTGACGTGGTGGCAGCGGTTATCCGATCTCACGCAAGAAGAAGACAACTCCATTCAAAGGTATGTAGAAACAATCGAAAAACGATCCGTGAGTGACACCTCCATTTACAGCTACGTGGCCCATTCGGTCAACAACTCAATGGCGGGAAAGCACGTATGTACTGATTTGGCATTTTGCCCCGTTCCGTGAGAAGTTAAAAACACTACACCATTGACGTACAAGCTGGTGTAAAAGCAGCACAGAAGGTAAAGTTGCTCATGCTGCCAGATCGCCCACTACTGCCCCGTCATCTCCATGACCATAGTGACCATGCCCGCTTCTACTATCTTGCAATCAACGGGAGCACTTCCTTGAGACAGCCTGGACCAGAAACTTTTTCAGCGCCTCATGTCCTTCGTCAATGCGACATGAGGCATCACTCACCTTACCCCCTGCCAAGGACCTATCGCCGACTTTGAAAATCTGATTACCGTACTCTGGCTCCATCGACCTACCGAAACCTCGATACGGTACAGAACTCCCTCGGACGTTGCATAGCCCACCATTGGTCTTGACGCCTTGTGCCAACAAGCTGCCAACAGGTCTCAATGTACTGGAATTTGGCCAATTTTGCCCCGTTCCAACACTACCAACCCCACACTGGCTTCACCGCTGACGGCGAAGACGTACAAGCTGGCTCCCGTTTCTGGAGCTCATGCATCGCCAACTTTTGCCTCCAGGCACACCATAGTGAAGAATTTTCTTCTCCAAACGGGACTTGATGTGATCTCCAGACTAAACCGGGACTTCCACTCACCTTGGCGAACCCCCTGCCGTAGATGAGGTCTGATTACCGTAACGACGTCACGACTCGGACCGTTGCATCCATACGCCCAGACCAGGCTATTGGTTGCCTTTGATGGTTTCCGCCAAGGCCCATCGCCACCCCCAATGTGTCTTGCGCCTTGTGCCAACAAGGTCGCCCTGGTTTCGACACGCACTGTCGGTTTTCTTCCAAAACAAGAACTTCCTTGTCAAGTCACGCCAGACCGTTGCCTTTGATGTGTGAGCGTACCAACCGCTGACGATGCGTATCCATACATCCCACTGATGATGAGTATGCACACTGTAGTGACTCCAAACCAGCCGCTCGCCCCATACCATCAAGACGTGTCAACGTTATGCAGTCACCATATCTCCATGCATTCTATGCGCACAACCCCCTGAGATTGACTGTCGACACAGGGGCGGAAACGAATATGATCCGCACATCGGTTGCGAAGGCCATTCACGCTCCCATCAAGAAGAGCTCACAGATTGCTTTACAGGCCGACGGGTTCACCCCCATGTTCATTGCTGGGGAGACTAAGATCATGCTGTCACGGAATGATGCCCAACTTGCATTGGAGGCCTTAGTTGTTGATGACCTTGATGTGGATGTGCTGGCTGGTATCCCATTCATGGTCACCAATGATGTCTCCATTCGCCCAGCGAAACGGGAAATCGTCCTATCGAATTCTGAGGTGACTTATTATGGCTACAAACAGGACCAAGCGGGTCGTCACACCGTCCGCCGTGCAGTAGCACACACACTGCGCGCCCCTGACTCCTCTACCACGGTGTGGCCTGGTGAGTTTGTGGAAGTAGACCTCCCACCTGAGCTGCCCTATGATACTCCTCTCGCGATCGAACCTCGAGTCGACACACCCCCCCCTTGCTCAACAGACTCTCTGGCCACCCCATGAGATTATACAATCCGTTGGTAGCCGTGTGCGCCTGGTCAACGCGACATGTGATCCAGTTCGTCTCCGTAAGCACGAACACTTCTGTCAGGCACGACCTGTCATTGATAATCATGAGCTAGACCCTGAAGTTACCTCTTTTTGCCTCATTCCCCGCTCCGATCCGGCAGTGCTCGTCAGGCTCACAACTCTATTCCGTTACCGTGCAAATGGATCCGGACTCGATACTGGACCCCAAAACACGTGCAGAATTTGTTTCCATCCTCCAACAGTACGACCACGTGTTCAACCCCGACATCACCGGCTATAATGGCGCTGCAGGTCCTATCGAAGCTTGTGTTAACATGGGCCCCGTGGAACCCCCACAGAGAAAAGGACGTGTCCCTCAGTATGCCCGTGATAGGCTAGTCGAGTTGCAGAAGCACTTTGATGAACTCGAATCACTTGGTGTCTTCCGAAAACCCGAAGACGTTGGCATTCGAGTGGAATATGTCAATCCATCTTTCTTGGTCAACAAAAGCAATGGCGGTTACCGATTAGTGACAGCATTTGCTGATGTTGGCAGATATAGCAAATCCCTTGTGAACGACCCTGTGCTTAGGAGATACGGACTCTTCATAGAACTGGGTCGTGCGAAGAACATCAATAAAAACCCCGTCGCAGAAAAGGCCATTGCTGAACTTGGAACCGAATTACTGCGCGCCGACCCGGACATGCGATGCGTCACACCCATCTCTCTAGCAGCTGCGACTGCATCCCTTAACACCAGGATCCGTGGGCGTGGTCTATCAGCTCGTGAAATGTGGACACAACGCGACCAGATAAACGGCGACCAACTCCCCATATCTGACATAGACCTCATCCAAGAACAGCACCAAAGCAGATTACGTAACTATCCGTACAGTGAACGTTCTAAGTGTCCCGGTGGACAACCCCCTATCGGTCCCAATATCAATGTTGGGGACCTCATATACCTTAGAAAAGAAGGGCAAAAGACGAGTGGTCGTGCTAGATATCTCGTTGTGGCTGTCTCAGGTTCATGGTGCAGTATCCGTAAATTTGCTGGATCCCAGCTGAGAGCACCAACGTATAACGTTAAGCTCAGTGAGTGCCTTGAAGTCCCCACCAATGTTCGGCAGCCGCGTGAAACTTGCCCTCCCTATCCATGCGACGACGACTCGGATGACGCATCGGGCCCGATTTGCAGCCTGCCTCTTGCCACGGAATGTGAAGTGGCCCTGCCCCCATTGGGCGTCCCGGTCGAGGCACCTCCAGAACTACCACCGGTGCCCGCGGAGATTAGTTCGCCACCCTCTGTGGACGATAATCCTGTCGACCACACTTCTAATGTCGACCAAGAGGAACCTCCTCCATGCAATAGACCAAAGCGTACACGAAGACCCCCGGTGTACCTTCGAGATTACATAACATAGTATAATAGCATATTGTTCAAAGGGAGCGAGAGAAAGGAAGTAAATGGTGTCACGCCACTACCTATATAAGGACATTATGACACCTTGCTCGTTGTGCATTTCCGGTTTAAGAATAAACACGTTTGATTTAGTATCACATCATTTTGAGTGTTATTTCTACTTACTGACGCTGGAATCATGAAGCTCGATTCCGCGAAAAAAACTTCCCTTGTTTGCGGTTGACGCAATAACACTTGGTCGCATCCCAAAGGCAACACCCGCTGAGGTGCACCCCATAAGTGTATGCGAAAGGTTGAATAAACTGGAATATAGACTGAACGCTATAAAGGACTTAGAATAAAGGATGGATCAAATAGAGAATAACCCTGTTCGTTCTCCACAAAGCTATGCGGCGGCAGCAGCGATATCACCATATGCCACAGTTGTTCCGGCACACCAACCTGTGAAATCATAGCGCGTGGTACTTCAGCCCAAGACTGGACAGAAGAAAAACGATGACAACACATCAGCCGCAAAGAAACAAAGTAGCCATGACGATGAAGGATTCCAGTATCCATCCTCAGAGATGACGAAAACGAGAAGGCGTCGTGCAAGTCGACTGACAATCACAGGCACAACACGAGGCAACTTTTTAAAGGTGCGCCAGAACCTAGTCGCGACATATTTATATACCAAGTCGCCAAAGGAACTGATATAAATCACATTTCGTTGAGGAGAATCAAGTCACTGTCAGATCAATTGACAAGATCTCCAGTACTGAGTCTAAATTCGACAGTTTCAAGGCTGAAATTAAAGCATCTTATCTAGATACTGTACTATCAGCAGATTACTGGCCCGAAGGTGTTTGTGTCCGGAGATTTTCCAAGTCTAAGCAAGTAAGCAACGTAGACATAAGTTCGCTTTGATGTTCTTGACCACATTTGTTATTTTTTATTCATACATAAATGGCTACCACAAACAAATTAATGCTGGCGTCTTTCAATTGTAAAGGCTATGCTCCAGTAATTCTAGAGCATGATATTCCTGTTGAATATGTGCCCATGCAGGGCAAAGTATAGCATACTTTGCCTTCTTGGAAATGTGCTTATGCATCTAACATTGAGGCGTTTAAAGGTCAATTTAATGATGTACTCCCAGCTATAGAGTTGCCTTACGAAGCACTGCAATGTACTGACGCGCACTGTACTGACCATACCGACGCAATTATTTATTTATCATCACGAAGCAATCCTTAATGCATGCATATTAACGGCACAAAAGGCTATTCCTTCTGTAAGACAAAAGTCAAAGACACGCTGTCAATATTTTGGGTCGTTTATGGGTCGACAGCGGAGAGCCAATTGTGGGCTGGGTGAAGGAGATAATGATAAAGACCAATCGCGAATATAAAAGAATTTCGAGATGGGTTGTCAGGAATCAGGACAAGTTGTCGGTAGAACGCATGGCGGAAGCTTTAACAACCGATAGAAGCCGTGATTTCTGGTCTGAGGTTTAAAAACGAAGTGGTAAGTCAAGTGTTGTGCCAGCAGTTGTAGATAATGTGAGAGGTGAGACTGGTATTCGTGAATTGTTCTCTACCAAATACAAAGAATTGCTTAATAGTGTGTCATATAATATTGATGATTATGAGCGTTTAAGAGTGGTTCTGAGCGACCAAGTTGAGCAAAGATGTAATTATATTTCAGTCAGTGACGTCATGGCAGCTGTGGTGAAAATTTAGGCCCATAAGGCTGACATTAATGTAAATGTTAATTCGGACCATATGATATGTATTTCAAACAATCGTTGTTATATAATGTGGCTCTGATGTGTCCGAGGCATTCCAATGCAGTAATGGCATAAAACAGGGCGGGGTGTTATCGCCGATTCTTTTCTGTATTGATATGGATGAGCTGCTTAATCGTCTGGAACGTAGTAATGTTGGTTGTTATGTCGGTCATCAGTTTATGGGTGCATTTGGATATGCTGACGACTTAACACTCCTTGCTCCCTCAGTCACTGCTGCCGAGCTTATGATTTCAATATGCGAAGAATACGCACAAGAATACGATGTAATGTTCCATAGTGAAAAAAATATGCTGCTGGGCTACAATATTCCATAGTGTTATACCAATCTCGAATTACGGCTGAATGGAGCCATTTTACCAAAGTACTCTAAGGCTGTTCATCTAGGGAGTTATATTGGTTATGAAAATAACGATGCGAATATCGAAAAAGCTGTGGAGGAATTGTTTTATCGTACTAACATTTTGATGTCCAGATTCGGCTTTTGCCGCACCGACGTCCGCACTAGGCTATTTGATACCTTTTGTACAAGCTTCTATGGTAGTCTTTTATGGAAACTGGATTTAAAGTCACTTGAAAAAATAAATGTTGCTTGGCGAAAGTGTGTAAGGAGAGTTCTAAAGCTTAATAGAAGAACGAGGTCTCGTTTTTTACCGCTGCTTGTCCGTAGACCAGCAATACGCACTCAGCAATTGTTACGTTTTGTAATTTTGGGTTAAATGCACCGTTAATAGCAATCCAAAAGTTCGTCTTGCCACTATGCTAGCTAATGTAAGCTCATCTGTCATATCAAATAATGTAAGATCATGTTTGTCATTACTAATTTAGACTACCAACAACTAAGTTTAATTAATGAAGGTAACCTTAATCATGTACGTGATATGTTTTTAAAGATTAATGAAGTATCAGCGGAAGACAGGGCGACAATATGCTCTTTGCAAGAACTGTGTCAGCAGCGCGAAGGCCGTTTGTTGACTTCTCAAGAGGCAGATGAGCTTCTTGCGTTTCTATGCACAAATTAATTGGAACTCATGTATTTTATATTTATATTGCTTAATTAATATATCTTGGTGTAAACTTCAATTTGCCAAAACATTAAAAAGCCCTCTGTGAAACTCTGGCAAGGCCGACATAGAGAAGTGACATTACCATGCAATCAACAAAAGCGCATGGGACTCTCGGAAAGAGAGATCTTAAACTGCCATATTCATTGTAGATGCATGGCATCTAAATTGTTGTTTCTATATTGCCATTTGCGTTTGAGCTGTATTGCCATCTATATCACATTATTCCCAGGCTCGTGCGCAAATTTTAAGGACGTTGTAACCAACGAGAACGAGGGATATACTATTCTCTAATAAATCCTCCGTGCCTGGTGTTGCATTTTAAAGAACCCTTTTTTGCTATAAATAGGCCTCTGGCGTCTATAAACAAAAGTTTTACCTAGTAAGATACATTTCGGTCAGCAAGAAGGTCGGTTGCAGAACAATGAAATTATCTCAAAGGACCGCGTTATGATATTGGAATGACCGGCTAAACCCAACAATAATAAATCATGGGGATAACTGTAATTTGAGTATAAACTCTGGGAATGTTACCAAGGAGATGCCCCGAGCCTGGCCAAGCAAAGCTTATGACACTCGGTAGAATACATCTTGGAAATAAGCTGTTCCCAAAATGAACATAAACCTTACGCGCAAATACGATTCATGCGTGGTGATTTGGAATTAGATACCATAGCTGATTGGTGCTTGGCATTCACGGAATATGATGTCCACAGCGTAAAATGCCTAAAATACTCTACCGTTCAAATGAGTTCATCAACGGAAAACAATTATGCTTCCATACAAACACACACAGACAAACTAACACACACCGTCACACACACACAAACAAACAAATACACATCTACCTAAACTACATACACACACACACACACACATATATGTACATAAATATACATATATATATATATATATATATATATATATATATATATATATATATATATATATATATATATATATATATATATGTAAATATATATGTAAATATATATATATAAATATATTATATATACATATATATGTATATATATATATATATATTTATTTACATAAACGACATGTACATGCACACAAACACTCAAACACACAACGCATATATATATATATATATATATATATATATATATATATATATATATATATTATCATGTATATGTATGTATGTATATAGCTAAATATATATAATATATATATATATATATATATTATCCATATATATATACACACACATATGTATATATATACATATATATATATAAATATATACATATTCATACACATAATATATAATTATATATATAGATAAATATATATGCATATATATGTACATATAGATATATTTCAATATGTTAATATATATATATATATATATGTATTGATATGTATATATTAACATGTATGTAAATATATAAATACATAAATATATATATATAGAGAGTCAAATGTGTATGTACACACACACACATATGTATATATATATATATATATATATATATATATATATATATATATATATATATATATATATATATATATATTGATATATATATACATGCATGAATATATATAACTATATATATATGTATATATTCATATATATCAATATATATTCATATATATATATATATATATATATGTATATATATATGTATATATATATACGTAAATATATATAGATATGTATATATATATACATAGATATATTATTATTTATAAAGATAAGTATATATAAGCATATTTATGTTTACATGTAGATATATATAGATATATATGAATATATGAATATATTAATATATATATATAGATATACATGTATATATTTAAATGCATAAATATACATTTGCATATGTATTTATATTTGCATATATATATATGAATATATATATATATATATATATATATATGTATATATAATGTACAAATGTATGTATGTATTTATATATATATATATACATTTATATATATGTAATTATATCAAGCTAAATATATAGGCATATATATATATATATATATATATATGTATATATATATATATATATATATATTTATGTAAATATCTTCTCTCTCTATATATATATATATATATATATATATATGTGTGTGTACATGGTAATATATACATATGGAAATATATAAACATATATATATATGTATATATATATATTTTTTTGGCGGCAAAATAAGAGTTTTATATCCATTAAGTGTAGACACGCAGCTCAAAACTCCCACAGTTATCTCCTCTAATACCACGATGAAGATATCAAATCAAACATTTACTTGATCCAGTTAAATAATGGTTATGTTCAGAAATTCTATATTACGGAGGAGAAGAAGATTAACTGCTATGTCCACATGGACGAAGTGTTCCACCACCACGAACTCACAGTCATCCATGCATAGGCTCTGCAAATTATTCGTTAGATTGCCCCTTGTACACTCCTTGTGAACTGGTTCAAATTGCTTTTTTAGATAATTTGCTCCTGTTGTCACGTGCTCTAATCAAAGAGTTCATAACATCGCTAAGGGTGTTCACTTAAGCCTCCGCCTGTGAACATATGTGAAGACCCAGCTGCTGTAAACAGCATATTGGTTGGTCATAGCGCCTCAGTAAGTCACGTGGAATTATCTGATTCATTAGGAGATTTAATAATCACCATACAGCCTGACGGACAGAACAGTTTTGGGCAGCTCTAAATTCTTTGTAACAGGAAACGGCGCGGACACTGTGTGAGGTGCACTGTTTTTGATAGGTCTACCCCATATCAGACTATCTTATCAGTTGACATTTATCAAACATTATACGACTGTGCTATGTCTCCTTATGGGTTCGCCCAGCTGTAAATTAATTGTGGTGTGTAGCTTGTAATGTTGTAGGACGCATTTAATGAAGATGAACCGATTGATTTAATTTTCCAGTCCATTGTCCCTCCACGTACATGTATGACCCAAATGTATGTTATATGACTGTATGTCAGCTGTTAGAGATCTTAACTGATTTATTTGCTTATTCGTTCTCGTGTGTATTGTTGCTGTTGTATCAAATAATAATTGTTCCTGTACACATGCTGTGCGAAAATAAAGATTATTATTATAAAGCAGCACCATGTGAAAAACATCATGTGGAAAAAGGCAAAAGCAATCAATGCAAGAACAGCAATAACAACGAGTTTCAGGCTCATTTGTTATAAAACGGAAATTGTACATTCTTCTCAAGATTCCACACTTAGCTAATATATGCATGGTGACAAGGTCGGGAACAGGGAAATATAGCTGTTGCTGACTACCAACGTACTTTACAATTACACACCACTGGTGCCAATGCGACTGGCTATGACGACAGAGGACAAACCTTTGTAGAACCTCACAATGAGCCATCGTCTCCAATTCACTCGAATGACCAGATGGTGATAGAAAAGCTTCACGTACAATTTGTTCGCAGCAAAAATGTCTCGGGACTTATATTTTGATGAAAATGGGACAGGTAGGCGATTATTGTAAGCCGATAAGAAGAAAGTTAAAGAAAGATCAGATGAGAGGCACCAACATTTACATGTGGACCATTACATGGACACATTATAGAAACCGTGCAGAGTATGAGGGGCGACATTTTGTGATCATATATCACCCCGTATTTAGTACGTGAAGATCCATTAGGTCGTAATAAAGCTATCCAGGTTTGTTAAACATATAATACAATAATAATAATTCGAATTATGTAGTTCTTCGTAATTATGTGAAACTATTATATATTATAATTAGGCGATTAAATGATAGCGCTTTGGGATCTCAACAGAACAATTTTAATTTACTGTTTAAAACAACGTGTAGTTTAAATGCTTTTTGTTGTTTGGATTGCAAATATCACCCCACAACATACGGGTATTACCCAAACATAATCATCCGACCGTAGGGCTCAGTAGAGGTGATTTAGGGTCTTGATAGTTGAGGTCTAGTCCACATTTAACTGATGCCTTGTCTCACATAGACAAATTTTAGTCGCCTTTCACAATATTTTGTCATTCTTAGAGGCCGCACACTGTCATATAAGTGACAGCATGGGAAAACTTTGTAACATATAAATATCCAATAAATACGAACTTCGTACATAAAACCAAAGATTTCAGGGAGTAATTGATACGAAATTATCGTGCCCAGGCATCATTAAGATAATAAAAGCATATACGCCGGGTGGGTTTTATTCCTGTGCAGATATGTCTGGCATAGAAGTGATATGGACGAAGGGTAACATATTCTCCAGTGATCGTCAACTGTGTGACTTTTCCTCCTGTTAGGTTGCATCCTCTTCACGCTGCTATTTAGCATGAGCAAATCTGTCAGAATGAGGCTCCTCTCCTTATCTTGAGTGTCATAACGGCAGCTCTGGTTTGTGGTCAGGCACCGGCTTTGCGCTAACTTCGAAGACGACAAATCTACGGTTGTCATTGACTTAATGGACGTCCATTTCATTCAAACATTTACTCTACATGAGTGACAGCGTGAGCCAAAAAAAACTCGTACCATAACGTGTTCTAAAAGAACACATGGTAAGTTGAGCCACATTCCAGAAGCAAAATCGTCCACTAACCCATCTCTAGCTAATAGTAATGGACACGGCTTAGCAATTTTGTTGGTGTCTCTTGAATAGAATATAATGGATGCAAGCAGCATGGGATTTGAGCCTATGTAAATCACGTCATACAAATATTGGACATTCCTTTTACCAGCTCTCATATACGCAGTGTGGTATTGTAAGATATTTCATACGACGATTGCAAATAACCCATTTATTAAAACCATTGTACAATATAACCACCTATCTCTTTCAGTGCAATAAATTTCCATTTCGGTGGAACTCAAGCCATGATTTCAATTGGATGTCATCCTCAATTACGCCAAATAGGTCAATGATTGTAAATTCTCTCAATTGCTCACAAACTTTGGAGAATGATCTATTGTTCTATAATATCGTTAAAAGAGGCTTGAATAATGCGAATAATACGCGTGGTCACATAGTAGTTGGCCGTTATTTGATCTCCACGAAGGCATGCATTGGCTATAATATGAATTCAAAGATAAATCTAAATCAGCTGATTGTGTGCGAGAAAGAATCACACATCACGTGGTTTTGTTGAACTAAATAGCTTCTTGGGTGTTAAGCATCATTGAGTTGTTTAGAGCTATGGTGGGTTTTCAACGCATGAATGCACTCGATTCCATTCCCATAACATCGTTACGTTATATTCTTTTGTCTTAATACTACATACGAATAACAGTAGGATGAATCATAAGTTGCATTCCACAATAAGGAAGCTAGCGGTCAGTCACTGTAACATTGATCCTGCTTATAATACCAGGCGGCTTGTATATTGTGATTAGCCTTGTATATAAGTGTGGCGTAATAATCACGACTAAGTGCGAGCTGCGCTGATCGGGTCAGTTCAACAAAATGGAAAGCAATCACTTGTAATAAAGGTAGGAAGTAGAGTGCTCAATATCAGCATGTTTGTTGTATCACTGATACGGCTGGGCTACAAATACAGTCGTTCTCATGTATAGACAGTGTTACAATAAGTAGAGCACCGCTGCTACATTGCCACTTTCACACGCGAATGTCATATGAAGCCAATTCCGACTTAATTAGTGGATGTAGGTGCTACCATGGTTCTATTCAACAAGGGCTTTCATCCAATATACCAAGCCAATATGAGGAATGGGCATCAAGTGGTAAGAAAGACCCCAAGATACCGTGATAGCAATCGAATTATTATTAAGCAGGTCAGCTGCAATATTGCTTGCTGCAATAGCTAACATTTGACATTTGGCGTGAGTATAGACCGGACGATAGATATTCCCACATGCATACAAAACGACGACGATTGCGTAGCTTTTGTATAATAACACAGGCGGCATTTTCATCATGGTTGATCATGATCCCAATGATGCCGTGCTGTATCGTCGATTCTGTTAACGATTCTGTAATATAATGCTAATTCTCATAACACCTAGTGTGGGGCTAAATGTAACTTCGACTGCGGAACAGGTCGAGTGAAAGATAACGGTGAAAATACAGGGGCATTGTATTCCAAGTGCCATCTCTGATTGCTTCTGTGATTGTCTGAATAACGAGTTGACAGGTATCTAGCTCACCATTTCTCTTCTTCTTGGTGCATATACCTACATCTATTTTACAATCCCCAATGTATCGCAGACTACATGTAGCGTACTGGAGCATAAAGGTTAATTCGTAAACATGAGGTTGAGCTGAATCTTTTCTCTTCTCCAATAAAGATGAAGTAGTACTTATAAGTTGCAAACTCAGCTATCTGACGGTGAAGCTGTGTTAGCCGCCTCAAAAGTATGCATAATGAAACCTCAGTCAACTCCAACCTCAGTCGGCACGGGAGCTGGCCTCACATATTTGTAGAATTAGCCAAACATAACCAGCTGTCGATAATCTGTTGAACAATTTCTACATTTCTGTCCTGGCAAATTTTTTTCAAAAGAAGCTGAATATTCTCAGCCGGATTGCGTCTGTCAGGCTGTTGGTAGCACACAAGCGAGGCAGACTGTAGCGGTTTCCAAGTCAGAATGGTTTGAAGCTTGACAAACACTTCACAAACAATGATGAGGACTGAAAGCTTGCATTTGTTAGAAATATGTAGAAACGAACTATGACTTGGTATTGATATTATTGTGACCATAGTTGAGTCATGTACCATGGCTACTGACATTCCTCAGTTGCGCTGCAGTTTGACATTGTGTCAATGTCTGGGCTATGTGGTAAATTTACTTAACAAATCATATTAAGCCGTTTCCATCGGATTTATTACCATTCTTCACACCCATTTTTACCAATCATGCACCGATAATCGCGGTCTGTGAAGAAGGTGTTCGGTTATGTTTTCGTGGTATTGTTATCTTCCTCTGTCCTTACGGCTTTTGCAGAGATCTATCCTCTTGGGTTTCGATTACTAATGTTGCATAAGATGAAAACATCCACTTGGCTTGGGGGAACTTACATATCGTTTTTCGCTCATAGAATGACCCTATTATCATTATATTATTGCGTATCAGGTAGAGACCAAACGGTGCTTTTTATGGCTCATTGCCCATTAAACTTTCAACGCAAACTACTTTGCCTGTTTCTAAAACTACGCCCTACCAGGTATGATGCGTGAATGGATGATCTGGCGTGGGACCTTGCTTAACCACATATTCGCTTTTCCTCTCTATAATTGTCACCTAAGACAAACAAGGCTCAATTAAAGGAAACTAAGTATTCTATTCCCTTGACAACGCGTCTACTTGACGATATGTACGTTTATGTCGTCGATACCAACTGGAACCCTAGCTGTCGCTTGGATATATGTATATTTTAACGAGTCAACCGCATATTGTCCATAACCAACATCAATTTCGCAGATGACGGTTTGGTTGACTCAAATATGTCGTAAAAATCCTTATAACAGTAACTCCAACTAAATAACACCACAATTGACTCTTTAGAACTGTGGCATCCAATTGTATTTCATTTTGAACGATTGACATTCAACAACATAAAAAGCTTTTTACCCCTTTGATATAATAGATTGGCAAATAAACGTATGTTGTTGTGTGCGTGTTATCTGATAATGTTTCTAATTACGTGCGTGTGTCTGTCTGTTTTGTATGTCAATGCACATACTGGATGTGTTGCACACCGTGGAGTGGCATTTCAAAGTCAATTGAGGTCGCTGGAGGACAGCATAAATTGGCGACACGTGCGCTGACAAACAGCAAAGGGAGGCACTGCATGATGTCAGTAGCGGAACAGTTAAAATGTTTGGATGACCATGCATTACACACCAAACTACTGCACAACAAACGGGAAAACCATCACATAACGGTTGTATTAAGGCTGGGTCACGGGGGTTATTGAGGTGAGATTAGGGTGGGTATTAGGATGCGTTGACGTGGGATATTAGGGTAGGATTATGGCAGGGATTAGGGTTTGATCAAGACAGCATGCATGGTGGGTTCATGGCAGTGATTGTGACGGGATAATGACAGGGATTTGGGTAGGGTCTGGTGTGGAGTAAGGTGTTGACAATGTAGAGATTTCCGTCACGCAGCGGATTGAAGAGATCCTGTGATCAATAGTTGAGTTCGATTCGCAGCCGCTGCGAGTTTGCCTTCATTTACAACATTTCAGGAACATTCATATCTAAAATTCCGTCCAGGCAATGCCGGGCAGTCGAACTATATGTTGTATTTGATGGAAGATGTTTATCCAGAATCGCCATTAAGTTTATTTGGATATTTACCAACCAGCCAAGACTTTATTTCCCTTGCAGCATCAAATATCCTGCTAGTTCTAAATGAAGGTAATAAAGTGTCAGTTTAACCGACAGTGCACAGGAAAGCAGCTTGAAACGACCTAAGGGTATATAAACCACACGGTTATTGCAGCATTCAGCATATCGACATCACGCAGTAATGAGGTGGGAAGTTATGTGACAGTTGAAATTGGAAACCTTTCGGGGCAATGCCATTTTTTAATACAAAATGTGTAAAAAAACTGAACAGGAATCAGTAACTATTGTCTCAACATAAAATCATATATAGCCTGCTGTACCAATTATTCCTTTGTACCATCCTACATAACAATCTTGTGGACTCCCCGAGTGGATGCGCGCCGCCAGCGCTATTATAATACTTTTCGCATTGAGCATGGACAATGCACCAAAGAACTGACGTCACCATGACGCGTGATACATGTGTTCTCAACGCACCGTCATTATCAACCCTATGGTGTAACAATGAAGGGCGTGTGGTAATTTTGTCATTGTCTACACCATCTACGCTGGAAGCGACGACCCGCAAATAGCCAAGAGAGCTGGGTGTTTTGGTAATATCAATAAAAGTCTCCTATTGTGTGCATTATTGTGACAAATGATGGTGCCAAATAAGCACCAGTCGGATAAACTATGAATGTTTCCCGTGCATTGTAAATTTGATTTGTTTGACAATCCTGATGTCAGTAATTCGAATTCAAGCTATAACCATGACTGTATGACTAGAGCTTACAGTGGCACGCACGATTAATTGGGTTTATATTTCGTCATCAAAGGCATTGGCCTTTTACTTCTAGATAAGTGAGGTTAGTACTGTCTTAGCACATGACAATTGATAGCTTGTTACAACTGACGAGGGAATTGTGTGATATGATTGCATTTCGTATTTCGTTTTATTGTCGGTGGTTTGCTTAATGAATTATACTTATCTCTTGGGATATGCGCAAAAATGAAGATGATGAACACGAACATTCCTAGTAATGGGAACGTGCTCCGTCTTTAAGCTTTATTTGTCATTAGTTTACCAGACGCTGCTCTCACTAACGGAAGCAATCGTCACAATCAATAGGAGTCCTTGCTTTTGTCGTCGTAAAGTTAAACATGAACTAAAAACATGGAGGCTCATTGTTAGAATATCGGATGATCCATATGATGGAAAGTTAATGTGACATATTCTACCCTAAATATTTAATGCTAGTGACAATACGCCATTAGTGCTTGTTGGAATGTATCGATGGGTGACTTCCAATACCATCCATTCCTTCCCATATATAATTATTAAGCCGCACCTTGTTGACTGCCGTGATTGGGTTTCTGATTCATATTCGACATTTATCAGTATTGTGTTATATTTTGTGTTGTAATGCAGCTCGTTTGCTGTATCACACATGACTGGCTTCAACTAAGTAAAGGTTGATTAACCGGTTCTGGCTGAGTTGGGTCAGATTCACGTACGGCAAAAATATGCTCCGGCCGAGTGGGGAAAACAGTTTTGGTATTAACAATTTAATGTGCTCTGCAGCTCCCTTAGGATTATATTTTCACTTGTGCATGTTTGGGAGTATGTACCAATTATGTTGTATTTATATGAATGCGATATGCTACTCGGTGTTGACTTGTAAGCACGGCAAAGATTAGTTGTAAGTCTTGCATGAATTATTAAGATTTACTTATTGATATATATATATATATATATATATATATATATATATATATATATATATATTTAAATATATATATTAAATATATATATATGCATATATATATGCATATATATAGATATATATATATATATAAAATATATATATCTTATATATATAAGATGAGTTGATCTCTAAAGAGTAAGTCTTACATGGGTTATTAAGATTTGATTATTAAATATATATATGTATATATAAATATATATATATATATATATATTATATATATATATATATAAATATATAGATATGTATATATATATATATATATATATATATATATATATATATATATATATATATATATATATATATATATATATATATGTGTGTGTGTGTGTGTGTATGTTAGTGTCTCGTGTATGTGTGTGTATTCAAATAATACATTGCAACAATTAATGTTACAATATCGCCTTCCCCTCCTTCAGTAATGTGTTTCGGTCTAAATCACCAAGAAACATTTATCACTACGAATTCAGTTTCACGTATTGCATGAAGGTCTGGCAACAAACGCAAAGCCCAAAACCGTGCTTTTATAGGAAACAACCCTTAGACGCCATAAGCTGATATATACGAGGTTTATTATGACTTCATCAAGTCGTCCGGATTCATCCTGGGTCCATCAGTGGAGGTGTAAAGCTGCTCATCAAGTCTCTCAATGTATTCAGCCACATTGAGATCGTTTGACGGATTTACATCCTGGATACGGCTTGTATAAAACTATTGGTAAGGTTTCCTACCGCATCTTAATAATTACGTGCAAGAGTTGTCTTGTCCCATTAGTTGTAAACTACATATTAGCAGTGCTTTCAAAGAAAACCATTACAGTCAAGCAGGTCTATAATTTTTCCTAGCGTACATATGCAATCGTTAGCCAACAAGAATGTTCGGTAGAAAGTATTTTCGGGCATTATCATTGCTACTCATGCGCAAGCGTAGGATTCACCGAGCCATTGATTTAACTGTTTGAAATGTCAGAGCGGAAGAACTCATTTATATTGACCACCAAAGACCAATCGGGCCGTATATACGAAGAATATATCTAGCAATATGGCCGGATGTGCCGCATACAAAGTAATATTGCTGAAGTGACGCTTGTGACGAATTAGTGCCATGCCTGTGCTACGATAAGGCCAAGTTTGCGCGTTATCATTAAAGATGGATAATGAATGCTTGTCATAGGTGTGTAATTGCCCTACGGTGGTCTCAATTGAGGAAGTCATCATATAGACGGTGGGTGCGGCAAGTGGCATTGAATAGCGTAGATTCACTTTGTGATTCAGGACAAACCGTGATGGCGGAGTAGGCGGAATCGTTATTGGCATACAAAATCAGCGAGAGCAAATAGAGTGAAAACCTTTAGATAAAAATAAGAGGGGCCACACGTCGTGCATATAACCTCATCCCAGCGATAACATGCGATTGAGGCACATGTACAAATTGATTGTTTACCTTCGTGTGTAGATATGGAGATTATATTTCCACACTCAAATCTATCAAGACAGTGACAACAGCATTTATTGCTATTGACATCTTTATCGAAATACCATAGATGTAGACGCCAAGCAGCACATGTGGAATTCGTTCAACCAGTTGGGTGTTCACTGATTAAAATACGAACTTTTGCAGATGCAAAGCAGTCTATATATTGATCCTGCAAGACCATCATTTTCAACTCTCAAGTTAACTGGAAAACAGTACCCTTGATCTACTTCAACCAGCATGAATATCATGACACCATAATCTTAATATCCCTTTCTACAAAACAGAAACCACAATGAGCTCTATTGAGGCGTAGATCGTTTTAAAAACTATACTCGCGGAGGCGCGCTGCCGCCGCTCTTGTGCTACTTTGCGCATTCAGCACGAATAATAAAACCATATAGCTGATGCCATCATGAAGCGTAATGCGCGTGTTCTCGAAGCTCCTTCATTATCAACCACATTGTGTTTGTAACAATATAGCGTGTTTGTGATATTTTATCATTATAAATAACAAAGAGAGATTGGTGTTTTTATAATATTGATAAAAGTTCCCATGTGTGCTTCAATGGGACAAATAATGGCGCCAAATAAGCACCAGTCAGATTATCTATGACGAATATTTGCCATTAACCCATAAATTGTAAAAAGTTGTTTGACAATCCTGATGGATTAGCGCTGATCTATGGTGCAGAGCAAATGGGATGATAATAAGTTGAATTCAATCGCTAACCATGATTGAGTCAAATAAAATGACTAGAGCTTACAGTAACACGCAAGCATGTTATGCGTTTTTCTTCTAGTGTAGCCTTCTTTATACATAATAATGAGTGCTGTAGATGACATATGATGCCACCATGACTTAAGGTCCCTTTAGCTTCCTTTGGCTGTAATGAGACAGTGGTACAAAATGAGTCAGTAGTCATATGCAGGTTTACACAGTTATCCATTTACATTAACTTTGTCCTTGCATCAATCACTGCATGACACCCGCGACACTGTATTACATCGAGGTAATATGTACAAATATTGAGTAACCGGAACTTAGACGACAACGATAGAATGGACACAGGCAGTATTAGCACCTCGTATATAACGAC
>CM067358.1:68288107-68323107 GCA_034190875.2 Urechis unicinctus | reverse complement strand
ATGCATAATCATTAATGTTGTTAATTACATGACTTGGTCGGTAAATAGTAATGGATATGCTGATTATAAATGTTGTATCTGGTTCAACTGGGATATGTGTAGAATAGTGGTGGAATGTTCGTTCAGTACTATTTTTATTCATTGGAAAGCTGTGGCATTTACATAAAACCAGTAGTGATCGAAACGCAATTGACGCATTTATCCTCTATCGGAACGGTTAAACGAACAATAATATGTCACTTCCTCCTTGCCTTTTATCATTTACTTAAGGCGACACAGGCGAAAGTTGGTTTAACACATTGCTGTATTTTTTCTGTCATACAAGAGGGGCACCATCAGACATGTTACGATGATAAAACGGTGAAAATTTATCTCATGACAAACGCACGGTGACAAAAGTTGCCACATTAGTTTCCACCACACTAACGCCTGACGGCTTATGAGCTAACCACAAATTCACAGATGCTGGCATTTTCTGACTACCAACTAATTTGTTGGGTTTCTTTTGACAGGATGCTGTCCACCCATTTATGTTTGGGATCATTAACTGGACAGGCAAGATTAAAACAAAGCTGCTAGCTAACAATGACGAGATGGGTTGACATTAGTGTATTAACGGCTCCAATAGAGCAACAAGCTGACAAAGTCAGCAGCTAGAGGTATATTAAAGCAGTTATGTCATGATAATGGCAATTTGACATTGAGACCACATTTTACATAAAAATACAAATACTGTATAACCGCATATTATCATTGTGGACTGCTGAAACATAATCACAATAACATATTAGTCAAACACAGCTCGGATACAACCTGATCTCATACTTTATTTTGCCGAACATCAACATATCCATCAGCTGTCAATGATCTTTCTGGTACGCGGCTGTGAAAGTCAGAAATTAAACGTGGCCGATTACAACTAGCACCGCAATAACAGGGCCGCGTAGAACGCCTGGTGGATAACAAATTAAGTAGAGGGCATGCATTTGTACGAATTATTATTTAAGACGCATTTATCTCTCCCTTTGAATACTATAAGGCTATGTTTACGTATTGATGCACTACATGCTGTCTCCAATCAATGATGATCCTTCGACGTAACTCGATTGTCATTAGTCTTTCTTTCACAGCTTACCAAGAATCATTTGCAGAAATATCCTTATCAATATATCCGTCCGATTGTGTTAAAGCCGAATTAGAAATGTTGTTTTATATATTGCCATTGTCGTTTGGGCTATATTGCAAGCGATATCGCATTGTTCCCAGGGTCGCGCGCCAACTTTTAGGATGATGTGAGAGATGCAATATTCTGTTATAGATCATTTGTGCCTGATATTGCATTTTAAAGACCCCTTCTTTGCTATTAATAGGCCACTGGCGTCTATAAACAAAAGCTTTACTTAGTAAGATACGTTTCAGTTAGCCTGAAGGTCGGTTGCAGAGCAATAAAAATTATCTCCAAGGACCGTGTTGCGATATTGGAATGGCCGGCTAAGCCCTAAAATAATAAATCATGCCGAAAATTATAATTGGAATATGAATTCTGGGAATGTTACCAAGGAGATGCCCCGGGCCTGGCCAAGCAAAGCTTACGACCCTCGGTATGATACATCTAGGAAATAGGCTGTTCCCACAATGAACATAAACCTTACGCGCAAGTACGATTCGTGAGTGGTGATATGATGTTAGATACCATAGTGGTTGGCGGTTGGCATTCACAGCATAAGATAACCAAGATACTCGACCGTTCAAATGAGTTCATCAAGGGAAAAAATACTGTCACACACGCTCACACACACACACAAACTGCCACACACCGACATACAAACAAACAAATACACATCTACATAAACTACATACACACACACACACACACACACACACACACACACACACACACACACACACACACACACACACACACACACACACACACACACACACACACACACACACACACACACATATATATATATATATATATATATATATATATATATATATATATATATATATATATATGCATAAATATCCATATATTTATTCGTAGGTATATATAAAAAAATATAAATATATATACATATATTTATATGTGTTTACATACAAACTCAAAGAAACAAATACACATATACATAAACGACATGTACACTCACACAAACACACACACACACACTTACGCTCACATATATATATATATATATATATATATATATATATATATATATATATATATATATGTATATATATATGTATATTTATATAACTATATATATATATTTGCATATATGTATATATATATATATGCATATACAGTGATATATATGTATACATGCATGTATATATAAATATATATATATATATGTATATGTATATATTGATATATATATATATATATATATATGGATATATATATATATATATATATATATATATATATATATATATATATATATATATATATATATATATATATATATATATATATATATATATATATATATATATATATATATATATATATATATATATATATAATCTACCCCATACCAGACTATCTTTTAATTTCACCTTTATTGTATATGATACGTTGAGCCACACATTCCAGAAGCAAAGTTGCTGCTAACCCATCTATGGCTAATAGTAATGGACACGACATTACACCTTTGTTGGTATCTCTGGAATATAATATAATGGATGCGATCAGCATGTTTGAGCCTCTGTTAATCACATAATACAAATATAGGATATTCCTTTTACCAGATCTCATATACGTAGTGAGATATTGTGAAATATTTCATACGACGATTGTAAATAATCCATTTATTAAAACCATTGCACAATATAACCACCGATCTGTTTTGGTGCTATAAATTTCCATTAAATGCGATTACGGCACAACTCAAGCCTTGACTTCAGTTGGCTGTCATCCTCAATCACGCAAATAGTTCGATGAAAGTAAGTTTAATGTCGCAATTGCGATACTCGCTTGAATAAACTGAATAGTACGAATAGTCACATGGTGGTTTGCATTGGCTATAATATGAATTCAAAGATAAATCTCAAACAACTGATTGTGGGCGAGACAGAATCACCCATCACGTGAATCTTCAAAAGATGTTGGTTGCTACATGGATAAAATGTCATATTAAACTGTATGTAAAGTTCTTAAAAGTATTTCAAACAGTTTATCAATGATTAACAAAGCCACTAAGGGGTTGAATTACTGAATATTCATGACAAAGTACTCATCTGCCGACCTTTAGCGTCTTAAAGGGAACATTTCAGTCCCTAGATGGCACTACGCGTGCATTGTGGACGACTCAAATCAAATAGATGCCTACTTTTCATCATCAATATGTGGTCAATAAAACAATCATCGCAAAGGATTACGTAACGCCAAGCGAAGACAATACAAATGGCACACGTTCAATTCCAACCGTTTTGAGAAAGATTTTATAATTAACAGACATGAGAAATGAAAGCATCGCCACATGATGCAAGTGTTTTTGTTGAACTCAATAGCTTCTTTTCTAGTAGATGCATCGTGGCATCTATGCTGTATGGATGTGTGAGTTTCGAAATATTGATCCCGTTAAATAGGATGCACCAATAGATCAATGCAAATCAAAGGAAGAAGATGCCAATACTTTTTTGCTGATAAACATCCACCGTCGTGAGATTAGAGATCCCAATTACACACATACGGCTGTAATGCTTTAGAATAGTGACTGACAAGAGAAACTGGATAGGCCTTCAACAACGTCCTAATTTGCATCAAATGTAAAGGGTTATGTCAATACACAAAACAAAACGATAGTCAATGTCCCTTTCTGATGTCTGCGTCATGTTGATAAAATGGAATGAACCCTCGTAGCGTTTGTGATTCTAATGTCGATCTTTGTTTACCAAGCCATAATGTGGATTTCCCGAGGCATCACTAACTTTCCCCAGCAAACATAACAAGATAATGAGAACAAAGAGACCCGACATGGCGCATGCTGCGACTGGTTTGTCCCTACTCTGTTGGCGTGGATTATTTGCCAAACATCTCTATCTACCATTGTTTTATAATATATTTGGCAGATGACGATTTAGTTGACTCACTTATGTAGTAAAAATCCATATTACTGTTACTCCAACCAGATAACACCACATTTGACTAATTGTAACTCTTGCACACCGTATAAGACATGCGCATCCATAATCATGATATATCATGGAATTAATCTACAAACCAAACGACCATTGTGTTGGGCCTTTATTGAGTCAGTAGTTAAGGTATTGGACTCTCGGGAGAAAGGTGTGAACAGTCTAGAACATCTTTAAACAGCCCGTTCGTATGGAACTTTTCATGAGTAATTTTTCATGAGTATGTTTCGTACTATTCTTTCCATTTTGGCATTACCTCAACTGCGTAAAGCATGACGTTTTAGGTTCATTACTAAGTTGGTACAGGTGGCATAAGGATAACCAAGTGTTCCTCTCTTCCTTCTGACCGGACGACGTACGATGGAAAAAATACTCAATCGGCCAATCAGAATAAGCCAAGTTGTCAATGTGACCTACCTCCCCTATCCTAAGACAAATATTGTACATGGTAAGACGCAAACTACGGGCTGTTTAGCCGCTAAATTGATCGGTCAGCATTAACTTTTATGGCGCCAAGGGAGATTTCTTAATATTTCATGGCAACATTTCCACTTAATGAATGGCTAAGGGGCCCCGGCGGCAATAATAATATCACATGGTTTTTTTTAAGCGACGCTAAATAACAATTCCTGGCACTAATCAGTCAGCCAGCCAATCCATTATTGATAGTGATATCAACCCGTGTTGATGGCTCTGGGGAATTATAAAACATCTTAGATAGGAACAGCATGGGGCTTGTGCCCTCTATGCCTTCTATATATGTCGATCTCACACACATACTGACACCCTTTTGCCTCACATTTTATAACACAGTTGTTATATTGATCAAACACATTCTGTGTAAAAGCAAGAAAAACCACAAATAAAGGTGCAACTTAATGGTTAATGCAAGTCGGACCTCAACCTCTACCATATATGGACGATGGCACGTGCTCATTACAGGGACAGACAAAAGCCTTACTGTCACTCAAGTGATATTCATTTAAGCGCTTTTATTAACGATTATTGATATTGATATTGTCACTACATGGCTATTTACGAAAAGAGCAAAGATGGACATTTCATGGCAAAATTAAGCTGGAGTTTGGAAATGAAATGATAATGGGTTGACTAACCGTAGTACTTACCCATATGTGTGTGCATGCATCAACTTCTCGTTTGTCCAAGCCAATCAATGCGAGATTACTATTTTTCATTGTTGAACTCTGATTATGAAATGTTGATGATCAAAGCCACAAAAACACGATAACGTTTGGGTACCATGGACGCAGGAAGTGGAGTTCCCGAGATGTATGCTGTAACTGTTTGATTCAATAAACATCCTCACATATTTAATGTAAGTTCGGTACAGCTGATCCATTTTATTGCTTATACCAATGGAGCAAAATATGGACATAATAAGCAGTGGCTGCAACTACAAGTACAGTACACAATTCCTTACTAAATATGCATAGCCTTTGTGCTATAAATACAGTGTGTGCAAATCTTACTCAGGTTCCCTTTTATGAAAAATGGCCGGACGGGATCTCCAGCAATCCATTGCGACAATTATTGTCATTTGGGTAGGATACGGTAGAAGCATTTCCATATAACGTCCAAAACTTGCAATGCAAATCTAACTTTCGCTTAGGGATATCACCCATGAGGAGGGTTGTTCTTGTGATACATGAGCTGCAGTATGAATGAGTTCATAAACATATACAGCTGTTTGGCGGATGACACAGTGCACGATTGGTGTTAAAATATTTCATTATGCCAGAGAACAAATGAGTGGTCAGATGAGACCGGCTGTTATCAGTATGAAGCTTCATGTGGCTGTACTCCAATCATGTGGTCTTAATAGCGGAAAGGCGACATGTGACCCGTATGTTAAAACCAATGTCACTTCCATTGTCCATATTAACTGGGATATTCATCGGTCAGAAAGCAATACATAATGGAAGGTTTATGTCACAAAAACAAATATACACCTCATCGGCCTATTGTGTATCTTCCAGCTGGCAATATTTATGTCTGGACAACACATGTAATAGAACCACTTTATTTCCAAAGACACAAAAGCAATGTTGATATACGAGTTATAGTACAGTGAAGATATTTGTTGTAAGCACCCAAGCTTCATGCTCAAAAGAACGTTTGGTCTTGCGCTACGACTCTGTGATATTTCACATAGAGAGTGGTAGGTATATTGGAGAATAGTGCCGACTGATACCTGCACTAATGTAATACGTTGGATGCCAGTTTCTCATCAGCAACGTTAAGTTAAAATAATGGAGATGTAATGTTCGTACATGGGTACAGCATCAGTGACTGTATCTAGTGTGTAAGATGTTCTAGGGACAAGAGTAAATGCTATACGATATCAAGATTTTAATTTAAATAATATATTCTCTGTTGGAAGGTCTACATCAGGCAGCGAAAAAGATATGTTGGAAAAGAAAATGTCGTATGCAATACAGTAGTTTCACGACCTGTGTGTACAAGCACTGGAAATGTTTCAAAGCAGTTCAGGTCATCGACGTCATAAGACTGTATCATTGTTAGCATAATAATCGATGCTGAAATGTTCGCCTGTGTTTTATCTTAGGCCAACCAATCGTTGGTATTTAACACGCATATAGTAATATCTACTGCCCAGTCTATACTCACGCCATTTGTCCAATGTCGACTATATCACCAAGCACCAACGCTTGACAGGACATGCATCTGTTTAATATGAGTTTGATAGTTGTCAAGGTATATTGGGCATTGCTCAACACTTGATCCCAAACCCGCATATTGACTTGAAATGTTTGATGAAAGCCTGTGTTGTGTGAAACCATGGTCGCGGCTGCAACTAATTAAGGCGGCATTGGTTCTAAAGACGTTCGCTCATGTGATCGTGGCAATGTAGTAGCGGTGTCCTTCTTACTGTAAGGCGTGGACATCGCAGCATTGTCGTGATTATTACCGTTGTCCAGTTATACGAAGCCAATCATGAGTTAAGGTCTTTTATAAAAGTTGACTTGAATCAATTGCAGCACGCAAAGAGTATGTACATACTAAGACAATGAAACACTATTATCTGCGGTACTTCGCATTTTCATTTGCGCATTTACGGTTAGAAATTAGAATTAATATTTTTAACTTGAGCCATATTGCACACAATATCATATTACTTACCGCTTGCTATGAATAATGCACTTACATTTGAGTTTAAATATTATTCAGAGAAAAGTACCTGATGGGTTTTCAGCAAAATAAATTTCCCTAGAGGTAGCAATCCTTAATTATCCACAGAACCTTACTTATAGCGAACATCATGAATATGAGATAGGGACGTTTAAGTAAAGGGCATAGAACGTGTGAATGATACTGAACGGACTCACTATGTGCGTGAAATATACAGGACTGTATTTCGCTGTGATGACTGTACCGCGAATGAATCAGTGAAGACGTCAAATGAGCAATCAAGGGTGCAAGGCCGTTTTATCCTGGATTTTAAAAAGGATCGCAATTCACACAAGCAAGACAGTGACACTAACCGCTACTAATTAACCTCAATGATTTTCCTGCTCCACGGTCTTCTTTAATTGAGTTTTTAATCTAAGCATGCCATTAGCATTAAGCTTACAAATAAAGGAGCAGTCGAAAACTTCCACATATTGTGATTTTGAAACTTGATGACAAGTTATAAGACGAGTTCATGTCGGATATCAATGCACACTGACAACACAACAAGGTGTTAGGCATATGAAAAAGGAGCTCGAATGTTCAGTCAATGCAGCTCGGAATGTGGTATACAATATTGCTGTGCGACTTATATTTGGTGTCAGTAAAGATAATGGTTTAGTTCAAAAACTATTCTGAGATTAACTCGTCTATCTATATCCATTCATTGTCGTTGATCCCAAACAAATGACCAGCCAGTCTGGTGCGTAGGAAACCAGAAGAGAGCAAATAAAGTATACCCTGTTGTGATTCAAGAGATCACTTTAGTGATAAGATGATAGCAATGCACTATTTGCGAATATTGTTATGCTGCATACGTAACAATAATTAAACTTGTTTCACACGAGACGAGCACACTGTTTGAATCTGGTGTGGCGTGGATATTATCACGAGAAACAATGGATGGCATTGACATTTAAGGTTGTTTTGTTGCAGAGGTGGGTGACATTATAAGTAGGAGCAAATCCCATGAACCTGAATGCTGTAGATATCACACCTATTCTGCGTTGTGTTAGGGGACATATTTTGCGACAATGATGGAATGGCATAACCATGGAGACCTAATTATAGATAACGCACCCAACGGTATTAAATATTGAAGACATTACTCCAGGTATGCACATCACTAGCTATAAAGCTAATATGACCAATACTAATGTGCTAATAATGTTTGCGGAATAAACCAGCGCATACTAAGCAGTTATATTTGACGACAGGACAAAAACAATATCATAGACGGAGTGTTAGTGTGTTACTGCACACAGAAGACATTCCACAAACTGATGAAGTAAGCAGGTTGACCAACGATATTAACTCGAGAAATTATCGGTCAAAGAGCTCATTGAACTACGTTCGGGACTACCGAATGATATTCGTAATTCAATTTGGTTCCATCACATTCAGTGGAAGACGTGGACGTTATGTAGTTGTGCTTTATGAATCGTGACGTAGGTCATTTCAGTAAATACAATCTTTTCAACAAAACATGTAACGGATGATTCCATCGAGATGCTAAGAAGCAGGAAACTTTGTTACAGATAGCAATCAAAGCCATATCAGTTCAGTGCATATATCGTTCAAATTGCTTGTTGGTTTAACCGTTTACATTAGGTAAATTTCAGTCATCAATCATATCGCTCAGCCTGTTGCAGTTATGTTATTTGTAATAGTCATCAATTCTACATGGATAACTCTGTCTGCAAGACGCAGTGTAAATGAACGACAATGTGACCTTTAATCATATTACAAGCAACTCTCTGCCGTTCGTCCTCTTGACTTATCAAGCAAAGTAAAACAATACAATTATGATAAACCGAAATGAAACTCATCAGGAGAACGTGTCTCAGTT
The DNA here is from genome assembly GCA_034190875.2 of Urechis unicinctus. NCBI lineage: Eukaryota > Metazoa > Annelida > Polychaeta > Xenopneusta > Urechidae > Urechis > Urechis unicinctus. The sequence goes on along the minus strand of CM067358.1, from coordinate 68,313,899 downwards.
GCAGATCCAGGCGGATCCTCCATACAATCTTAATAAAAACTCCCCCGGGATGAGATATCGTCTCTGGCCCACAGAGAGAGAAAACAAATCCTTCTGCACAGCCACGCTGACATCAGTGTTGATGCCGATGGTAATCAGGTTGTTATACCCAACTACTTAACCTAGCCGAAGAAGCATGTTGCTTGGCGCCATGTAGAGCCCAATGGCAAAGATAAAGTCCACCCTCGACCCTGCGAACTTCAAAGCGTCTTGCTACCGCTTTATTGCAGCTGGTAGGTCAACAGCACTTTCAATCGGATCTCCAATGCTAACCAAGAACTGCTTCATGGCGTCAAACGTAGTGCCGGTACCCGGGATGTGGCTACAAGTCTGTGTCTGTGCCTCCAGCAGTGCCCAGACATAGGTCTGAATGCTGTCATTAATGCGCTCAACGCAGGGCTGTGTGAAGCCCTCAGACGTGTCCAGTATGAAGGTACTCCAGGCCCCGTTTGCCTCAGAGCCATGTGCTATGTGTACAACAACACCCATTTGTTCCTGATCGTACGTCGTAAGGGACGTCCCGGCCAGCAACCTTGACGACGCTCCCGTAACCATACGCATCATGTGCACGACACCCTAAGGCCCGTGGCGTTTCCTTCTGTGCATGGTATCACGTTGCATAATAGCTTCAGTCATGGTACACCAAACTGGTACCCCTGGTGGCGGTTGCCATGATCATGCGGTAGATATATATCATTTATTTCGTACATATACACGTACAGATTTGATTAAAAAATCAGTGAAAAAAAGAAATGAAGATTAACATCGTAACGTGCAAATTGTGGACAGGAGCTCGTCAATTTCCTCTGGGGTAAGAATAGAATTGCTCGCCCATCCCGTTGCATAATGAGCTCTTTTAATAAAGAAATAGTATTTAACACATTAATGTCTATTCATTCTCATTCAACCGGAGTAGGTACTCATTCGGCGTGACGATTTCTGCCGAGAATTAATATTAGAATAGCGTTAGTACTGACACCAATGGTGGACATTACAATTCTCAGATTGCAAGCCACAGTCGAATAACTAGATGCGCAGAGTCTGCTCACAAAGGACAACACATTGTTACCATGCTTATGCATTTACATAGAAACATGATATAGCGCTTCATTAATTGTTTAATAATCGGTTGTTGACCTGTCAAAAGATGTAAGTATATGGAACGCGTTTGTGGATGGAGCTTCCAGACACGCCTAATACATTTTCGCCAGGTTCGGCAAAATACCTCTAAGTGTCGATGGTCTAAACTCCACAAGGGAGAACAATAAAAGCTTGTACAGAAACTAATGAACAACTTGTTTTTCTCACATCTACATTGCAAGCCCCAAACCTGGACATCAAAAATGTGTTTGTGACACTAAATTAGAACATGCTACATTCATATTATTATTATTACAGTCCTTACCGATATAGGTACCAAGATGCAAAGCATTTTTTCCCTGATAGGAATACTGCATCCATTAAGCTTTAAATCTACAGTGCACTGGTTATCATTAAAAACTAATAAATGGCTCTTCGCTGAGTTGAAAACGACACTATACTCAGCGCAAATTGCTCACATGTTTCAATCATTATCTTGGCGGCGGTCAATGAGGTGTGCAATTAACGACAGATCATCAGCATAACAAGTGCCCCAACAAATTCATGACCAATATGACATCCAACTTTAGTGTGTGACAGACGGGTGAGTAGTTCATCCATATAAACACAGAATAGAATCGGAGACAGAACTGCGCCCTACTTTACGCCGTTTGTACAGCTAAAGCTGTCCGAAATTTCATTATCCCATTGCACGCGCAATTGTTTAGGCCCCATGTGAATCACGTATACTATGGGCTGGTACAACCTTGAATCAGAAATAACCATTCAATGGCGATCAAGGACTGTAGAAGAAGGAGAAGGAGGAGCCCTTTTTAAACCTGGTCTCTGGCAGGAGGCAATTTCAGCTCTAGGTCTTAGTGTGGAAGTTGATTCCTTAGATGGGGTTATTACCCTCGGATTTCCTGATGGGGCTTTACGATGTGACGATGATGTGTTAACAATGTTGGGTCTTGATAACGGTCTGGGTAGACAATGGCTTCCTTCAGGTACTTAAATAGGTGAACGGCCCTTCAACTGCGGCTTCCATGTGGCTTTGTGTAATTTTCCAGACCTTCCATGCAAGCAATGCGGCAAATCCTGCATCTCCCGCTATTTGCAATCTTGAAAACGACGCTACGTCCGCAATGGTTCCTACACTGGTTCCAACCTCTTCTATATCGTCTTCCAGAACCGATCGATTGTCGTCAATTTCCTCCACTACGGATTCTGCAATAGTGTCTACCTTTTTTTCTATATCGTCCACCTTTTTCTCTATATTTCGCATTGCATAGTAGGAATCGTATACACTAGGGATGCCATATCGTGGCGCGGTGTGGAATGGTAGTTGGGTGGGGCTACTTTTGAAATCCATTGTAGTAGTGGGCCAGCACACCATTGGGATTGCTACTCTTGGGTAACCTTGGTTGGCTGGTGGAGGCCATTTGGATTGCTACTCTTGGAGTCCTACATAGAACTTGCTGGCCCCTCTGTTGCCCAAATTCTTGACAGCCATACTTCTTTTTCGCGGCAGCAAAAGGAGATTCTTCCCTTGTCTGCACGTAGGTTTTGCACTGCTTCTTCGGAGAGGTATTCTGCGGATGGCATAGTATTTGTACCCAAGACTATAGCCCCAAAAGGCCTTCCCATCCACGCCCATCCACACGTACCAACGCCTACCCAGTCCTCCCAACCAGCCCACCCGGTAAAGTGCTATACTGGGCTACTGCAACAATCCTACAAAACTACTACAACAATACTACAACAATACCTTGGCAATACAAGGCAATACCATGCTATAAACACACACTCCCACGCCCACCTACACCCACCCATGCCCACGGTTCTTGTGGCCAACTACTATAGAACCCCATATAGACGGCATGCAATGTTGGAATGGAGGAGTGGGTTCCTCCTGGCAATATAGATATATAGAAAATTAGGTGTATATGGCTCCCAACGTTGGTGGTATTGGTGGTCCTCCCAGATGTGTGCCAAGATTCGACCGGGATATCGTTTGTGGGTGCGGTCGAAGAATATAACAAGAAACCAAACGTGTTCCCAGAGATTCCAGAAGTAGGCACCACAACGCCATCTGGCCCCAGAAAAATTGTCGGCCATGTTTCGCAGTAGAACACAAAAAATATGTATAGATGGTCGCATGGGCCGCTGTATATTGTACAGTACGATGGCGTCTACGTGCCATGTGCGCCAAAGGGGTTATGTTTTGGGGTGGGAGCAAGGTCGTATCGGCAAAACCGGTAGTCTACACCATATAGACAAAGAAACCCGGGTATATTCATAGATGCAACTGGAATGGAAAACAGGAAAGCCGTGTTTCTTCCCTATCCCGACTTCCAGAGGGCCACCCAGAATGCTTGGTCAAGAACGTGCGGTTTGGAGGAGTTGGAAAAAGAGTCTTCCTTGGTGGAGGAGCCGAAGGTGTTAGGGTGGATAGACAAAGACCGGGCAAAAGAGTGGCGGTCATGGACTTTGGGCCGGCTGTATGCTGTGGGAGATAGAGGGTACTTGTTATTCTGTACCCGTGCTGGGGTGGAGGTATACCCTCCTTGCTAGACCCGTCCCGCTCCAAGAAGAGGACTGGTGCTTGGCCCCTTGGAAGGTTGTCTTTGCAAAGTGGGGGCGCAGTGGTTGTATACCCCCTCCTTCCATGCCCTTGACCCGTTGGCTCAAGAAGAGCACTGGTGGCTTTTGGGTTGTCCTTGCAAAGTGGGTTCTACAAGATATGGCGACGCGTAGTCCTCTCGGTTTCTACAACTATATAGCCCTTCGCAATTGCATCCAGGCTGCTTGACGATTCTGCCGAGGCTTGCAGTGTTATGAGCATCTCGAGGCGTGGGCCGTGCAGCACAGATATTGGGTTCCACGCGATCTGTTGTCCGCCTCGCGGGCAAAAGGTCTTCTCGGGCTGGATTTGGATCTCCAAACAGAAGGGTTTTCGCGGCTCCATCCAATACACCTGCTGGTCGAGCCTATGCACCAAGTTTTCGAACAACTCAATGCACTGTTCCAGAGCTTGGTAGGCCAGACTATGACGATATTGTTCGCACAACGCTGGTTCTCCAGCACAATCCGAGCACTCTTTTCTCTCCTATCTCTATACAGTAGGCAACATTCTTTGGTTGCCTTCCCATCCGTCAAATGCTCCACAACCTCCTCTCTCGTGTCTGCCAGGTTCTTTCGACGCTCGATGGCAGCAGCGGCTATGGATTGCAACTCTTCCAGTTCTTTTTCTCGGATCCGCTGTTCCTTTCCATAGTGCCATAGGACTCTCTCCACAGTTCTGCATTCCTTGCATCCAGGATTTCCTCCATGCGCTTTTGGCGATTGCGGTTAGAGCACATGGATATCTCCCTCTGGTTCGCTACCTTGGGAACTTCTTCCAGAACTTGGGCTGGTTTGTTCCTCCCAATTGCTTGGCACTTCTTTGTCCTCCATTGCCACTCTACGTATTACAACTCGGAAGCATATCCGGAGCTACTCCTGTGTATACTATCTGGGGTAGAACTCTAGAACCCTTGCCGCGATTGCTTCGGAATAGCTGTGTCGGTGTCTTGGATGCGCACAGAATGGTGGGGCCAAATTTTGTATAGCAACGGAGTGGTGCAAATGCTATCGAATGGTCGTCGTAGGACATATCTATCCGGAATATGGGACACTTGCGAAAGCCAAATTCCGCTTCTGCCCAGTGTATTGTTTTCTCCCATTTCTCGTTGTCGGTGGTGTCCAGCTTTGTATGTATGCCCACTATCCGGCGTGTTATGGTGTGCGCGTACGAGGCCACAAATATTTCCCCTGAGGACCTGTTTGCGAGCACCACACAGCGATCGATCGCGGCAAGCCAGGTTCCTATTGGTTGGCCTGTGGCTGTACTACGAAAAACTCATGGCCGTCGAGGAAGTCTGCAGTCTCTTTGACCAGATGGCCCATGGGTGGCCTTGTTGTACCCGTATATTGTGATTTTTATGCGAGTGCAACCTCGATCTTGGACATCTGGATGGAGAAAGGTGCTGCAAAAGTGGGCATTTGGGCAGTCCGCGCACTCGGCAAGATGGCCTCCCACCTGCTTGCGCAATTCCCTGGCCTCGAAATTGGAAACGACCTTGTTGTAGAGCTTGGTGCGAGTCTTGGTGCCGTCGCGTTCCCCAACCCAGGCATAGACATGCTATCCTATGCTGTCTGTGCTGTCAAGTATGGTTGCCCCTTTGTGGCTGGATCAAACTGCTCGCCCTCCATGCGAAAGCCCTGTCCCTGGAGAAAGGAATCTAGGGCCTCTCGGTCCAGTACCCCAGAGAAGTCGTGGGTGTAGTCTATTGTATATATGTCTGCCCCCCTGTGTGGAGAAGGCGGAAGAACTGTGGAAGCTAGGCCTGGAGCGTCTGATTGGGATCTCGGAAACGTCGACCTTTGCCACATAGTATCCCGCTGCTTCCTTTTCTTGGTAGAGTTCCAGCCATTGGTTCTTTGCTTTGCAGTCGGTTGCCTTCTCGATGCTTGCAATGGTTTCCCGGATGCGGGTGCCTCCTACCCCGGCACGAGAAACGGTGGACAATGGCTGTGTGGGCTTTCCCAAAGCTGTCCTTGGTTGCTGCTACGACGGCGTTGGCGATTTTCTTTGCCGAGCCTTCTTCCCCGGTTGTGCAAAGTATGGTGCCCTTTTGTTGGACAAAGTCGGTCCTGCGCAGGTAGCCGAAGATGTACAGATCGTCTAGAAACAGCGGCAGGTGGGCTTGCGGTCAGAGGTTGGTTCTCCCCTTGTGTCCCGCCAGATAGTCGACCTTGAATATGTCCGAAAGGAGGTTGTTTTCGTAGGCATTCTCTAGGAGGATGTGGGAGGAAAGGGATGTCTCGGAGTGTAGGACAATTTGTTTGAAAATAGTTTCGACTGCCATTGGTAGTATACATAGACCACACCACTTGTTCAAAAGGGCGCAACTTGGGACTACCATGGGGTGGGCAGGAGGCGTGGGGGCGCGTTGGGGGTTGCAAGAGCTTGCTGGTGCTCGAGGTGGCAAGCCGTTGGGTGGGCTTGGGTGGATGGCGCGTTGTGGGTTCCCGTTTGCTGAACTTGGGTGGGCTTTTGGCTTGACGAGTGGGCTTGGTTGTACAGATGGCGTTGGCCTTGGGTGCGCTTGGGCTGGACGAGAGGGCGGAGGGTGGTGGAGGAGGCTCGATGGTGGGCGCGAGGGGCCGAAAAAATGGTAGCCGTATGGTAGTCCCAAGTCTGGTAGTCCCGACGTTTTGTACGCTCTTATAAGTCGTTTAGAAGAGCTCATTCCATAGGCTCCTGGTGTAGGTTGTTGACATTGCTGTCGCCCTCTTTGGTGGCCCTGGAGAAGATCGGCTGGAAGGGCTGGCAGACACTGTAGTATAGGAAGTGAAAGTCGGAAAGTGCCTCAAATACTACTGTATCTAATGGCTAGTTGGCTACGCTTGTGATACTTTGACTGGATACCTTAAAATGAGAGATAATAATATATATTGGCTGGGAGTAAAAGGTATGTTGATGCACAACACAGACAGCACGCAGGGACCTGAGACAATACATAAACCCACGAACAAAACCCCTCATTACTATTTGGGCAGAAGCAAGTGACTCCCTTTGTTATCAAGTGGTAAGATCATTCGTATGGGGCTGTCGTCTGGTGTGAGAGCGGATACTCGTACTATAACAGTTCCTGTTATTAATGAACAAACCAAGCGATAGGGATATGTAAGCCTGTTGACCAGCGGGCTACTGTAACATCTTTAGACCAACAATTACAGATGGAACCGGGCAACGTTATCAACTTTTATACAACTACTCCAAGCAGAACGGCGTCATGTTTTGTAGTATCACGGAGCGCCCTGGTCCTTCGTTTATACGCGCGCTCTGACATGCCGTGTCGCGATAGCATGCAAGACGATCGGCGTTTTCACGTTTCGCCTATGGTTTATATAACTACTGTGAGATTTGTATGATTCCATGAATCGTGTCTGTTGTATCATTAATTTGCAATAAAATTTCTTTTAAACAACGGACTGTTATTACATATTACGCACGCACGCTCACACATCACCAGCCACCCCCCCCCCTCACCCCCCTCCCCAGCTTTTGGCCAGCAAGAGTGAAGTTCACGACCGGTGACTAATGGTGGGGGCCATGAGTGCCTACTCTAAGCACATTGAAAACTGTGCTGTCAGAAAGTGACCTGAGAGGTGCGCGAAAAAGTGCGTCTATCCGACAGGCAAGATGTAAATACATTATAGGAGAAGCCAGTGCTTAAGAAATCCGTACAGGTGTAAAGCCATCACCAAGACCAGGTAGACGTCACCACAATAGTTATTTGGTTTCATCATGATATACAATTTGCACCTATAATCCTGAGTGGATGTACTGAGCTGACATGGACCACCATTACGATATGTTTTCGTGGTGACGTCATCGATGAGCACATGTCGACACGTTTATCTTTAAAAACGAGGCGGTAGTAGCTGGGCGCAGGTGCAGTCCAGACTATTTCAAAGATGACAGTTCAAAAAGCACCTAGCAAACGGAGAGCAAACATATACCATGTGACCTTATATTTGCCGAAATGGTGGACATCTGGATTTCTCAGAAATCCTATAGAACCGCATCGGTCGGGGCAAACTTTTCGCGTGGTCTCATATATTTATTCACATGCTCGTGGTATATGTTGATTTCCAGAATATAAATCCCACGGTCCGGTCAAAACACACTACCCATTCGCGCGGAAATTGTGTTTTTTACTGATACAGGCGGCTGGATATTATAATTTATCAATCGCTTCTAGACAAAACCCTTTTTTGCGAATAACGACCCAGGCGGGTAGTCACGCAACTCAGCTATTCTAATGTTATCACCTAAACTCGTTCGTTACCAAATTCAATTAATGACATGTGCCACATTTGGTTTTTTAATTACGTCTCGTCAAAAACTGGGCACATCAAAAGCCATGGAGTAGTTGGGGTCAGTCAAGGTCATCAACGTCGTCACATAGGCTGTTGCTAGTTATCTGGAAGAAAAGGGGTTCCGCTTTTTCTGTTTGCCCAGACATCAAAAATGAATATCTGAAACAGGTCTTCCACGGTCAGGGATTAGTTTGCTTGGGGTCCTTGACTAAATGTAGCCCGAGAACTCTGTCGGTCTGTATGTCCGGCTGTCTTAACAGAAGCAGCGGTTTAATCCAGTGGGACCAAGGTTCAGGAAGCAAGTTACGAGGCTTGGTCTTCATTGAAAAAGATGTGCTTGATTTGAACTACAGGCACTTATAATAATATTGATTTCCAGTAAAACAAAATACGACTAACGAAGAATTGAGTGCCCCCATTACATCATGTCCCATGTACGTAATCCACGACAACACGTAGAAGTTGCTACCAATGACGGAGATCGCCCTCTGTTGATTTGCAGCGTTGGTTGTACATTGAACCTTGCAAATAGGTCTTTGTTATTGTTCCAGCATTACCAAAAAACAACGTCGGATCAAACTAGGATGAATGCATATATCTTCCAAAACTTAGTTTGTAAATTTTGGGGAAATCCAACACAGATTGAAAGTAATATGCATTAATGTAACATATTCATCTCCGTAAATGAGTTTAGAATAAAGTTCATACCGGCATGACGGAGACATGCCAAAAAAACTGCGTCACATGATACTGGGTTATTGCCATGCGTAACCGTCACAAGATACAAGCAAGTTCCGAATGCACCAACAGGTGCTCGGACTAGACCATTATGATTCAACCATCATGACCTTCGTATTATACATCAGTGTGCGGTCTTATGGTAATATCATAATGGGCTAGCCCAAGCGCTTGAGGGGGCATCACCCAGCTATAAGATTCAATGACTAAATATATTGATGAGTTAAATGAAGTGATAAAGATAAAACTGCATAACAACCTTCGGCAACAACGATCAAATATAACAATAATATATGAGGCCGACTTAGGCGACCTTTGCTCGGTGTCAGGTTGGCTTCAGATCACACTGGGTATCAGCCAGCAGGACCAGTACACCAGTAAACACAACGATCGTGGGGTCATAACACTGGTTGTCACATCAATCAAGGAGTTACATATACTGCGTCAGTCGCTATCCTTCTCACGTGAATCATCGCCTCAATATTATATAACCTACTTGTTTTCTCGGAAACTGGCTCGTGTGTAGGGGGTTAAGGATATTATCAAGTTGGTATTAGCAGCACTCTATTAGTAGCTTCTGATTTGGAGGAATGCTGTTGTCTCCGTGGTTGATAGAAGCTCGATGCTAACTTAATCTGAGTTATTTTGCATTGTTCCGCTGTCGAATGGTGGTCATTTAGACTTGCACAAATATACGTGCTGAGGACATTAACAACATGCAGATTTACTTTACTGCATAGGAGTTGATAAAACACAAAACAATAAAAGGAAGTTTTGAGAAATACTGGATGATGGTAGTTGTATGGCTGATCAAAATATTAATGTTAGAGCGATCAAAATTAGACCCAGTATTCGTGGTACAGGGTACCCAATAGAGCTTCAACGTGTAACGTCACATCGCTGATAACGGCCCTGTTTGGCTGTAACACTCTTGGCGTGTCTTGGATGCAATATCTCGGTGTCTACCGAAGATTGTTATGTTAAAAGCTAGAAGTCTTATATGATGTAGGTAATATCGGTTTATTGCCTCTTATACAGTCTCTGTCTCGTTGTTTCCTGGGAAGTTCCCTTCTTTTCTGGATGCCCCCAATACCCCACCTTCTTCATCAGATAAAAGTTCGGTTATCAGTCGCAATTGTTCATATTGCCACTCTGTAACTGGTCATTGACCAGCACACGAACACGCAAAAACCACACCACGTCTAGATTGGGGACTTCACTTATATCAGTCATGTATACGACATGATAAGAATAGTTTTGAATGCTGAAGTAATTTTCAAGTGCTGTCGAACAAGTCGGACGGTGATAAACTCATCTACTCAAACGTCCTGTAGGGCCACTGTCGAACTTGAGAATGAGAAGGAATGTTTTTGCCCTCGCACACCCATGACTTGCACGTTGTGAATTCCCGGTGATAGCCATATTTCCAAGTAGATTACAATTGATGCATTGTGACTAATAGACAAAAATCGTTTCATTTTTACACACATTTCAGCACGCGCTTGAAAAATATGCGCAGTAAATAATAAGTAACTCGCGTGACACCGACGTGATAAGGTCCAACCCAGACCGCACAAACAACACGCTTGTTTGACGCGATAACAACTCCATGATAAGTAGAACATTTATTGCCAGCAGGGTGATAACCAACTGATGGAAGAGCCGCTCAGTCTATATATGTTTGCCCCGCATTAACGACGTCAGAAACAGTCAACATTTGTCTTGGGACGTCAGTGAACGTACGGGCAAATTTAGACACAAATAATCAATCTCTATTAAACTGCTTGCTTTACATCTGGACGAGAAAGAAAATCAAGATGTCTCGCGAAACTCAACCCCGTCAGAATTTCCACGCTGAGTGCGAAGCTGGTGTCAACAAACAAATCAACCTGGAGCTCTACGCCAGCTATGTTTACCAGTCTATGGTGAGTGTCATCCCTATTTTGCAATTTTTCCGTTCTCAACCTTTCAAATAGCACGATTTGTAGCCGTCATTTTGACTAAGGGCTGATAAGAAGTGTATTGGTTGTGTATTAAACAGACTGTTAGCCCCATAACGGGCAATCAGGGATCGTTTTGTAAATACATTACTACGTTTCATGCAGACATAAATAATGCCATCTTTTAATTTGTGCCGCAAAAAATAGTGCTGATAAATTTTCAACATTATTATTTGACTGGAAATATTCTTGATCTACTATAGAAATCTGTTTTATATAGTTGTGTCGTTCCATCGATAACGGTGCCTCCCTAAAACCACGAACCACACGAATGTTAGCTGTAATTCATTACGCGCTCCATTACTTCCTCGCTATCGATTGTACACTTCGGATTACGTTACAAATATATATATTTATTCAAACTTTCACTTATTAAAGTTGTGGGCATTATTGCGCTAAAATTAGATCGACAAGCAGGAAGGGTAATTTCTGACATCATAAATAGCGACAGCGAGGTAAGGATCTATTTTCAGAGACCGCAGCGCCGCGTTGTGACTGAAAGCTTGAAAACTTAAAACCAGGTGCGGTTGCCAAGCAGTTTGCTAGGCAACCTCGTTACTAATATGAGACATAACAGTCTCTTTAAGTGCCCTCATGTGTTTCCATGGAGCTATTTCCACCACGTTGATGTATCCTGGAGGGGTTACTTATGTAATCAATATTTAAATTATTCATTACTATGTGTCCACAGAGATGATCAACAACATCTAGTGTTTAAATGAATTAACACATTTCGGGCATTTGGATAGTTTCATCTCTATGTATTTGTTTCTTGATCGGTCTTTCTTACAACTCTTCCTTGATTCTCTGAGGTGCCACAGCTCTAAGCATATTCACAACAGAATATTCAATTCTCCTGAAAACTGAGCTCTTTTGAAGTGTGAACTTAATAATCATATGCAACTTGAAATAATCTACCCCTACCCTCAAGTCAAATTAGAGTGTTGTTTTTATCATTTTAGGCATTCTACTTCGACCGTGATGATGTGGCCCTTGCCAACTTCAGCAAGTTCTTCAAGGAGGCGTCTGAAGAAGAACGTGGGCACGCTGAGAAGCTGATGAAGTTCCTGAACAAGCGCGGGGGTCGCCTCGTGCTGCAGAACGTCCAGAAGCCGGAGCGTGACCAGTGGGGCAGTGGTCTGGAAGCCATGCAGGCTGCTCTGGCCCTCGAGAAGAATGTCAACCAGTCGCTTCTTGACCTCGACAAGGTGGCTGATAGCCACAGAGATCCTCAGGTATGGCTCTGTTGTGTGAATAATAGCTGTTGTCGTGCAGTGAGAACCTAGCCTTGTGTGTAGATTTGATTCTATCTATGTTAAACCCTATATATTTATTTTAACTGTGATTTCTGGAACAGATGTGCGATTTCCTTGAGAACGACTATCTTCAGGAACAAGTGGATGTCATCAAAAAGCTATCTGACCGTGTCACCAACCTAAAGCGTGTCGGAGCTGGTCTTGGAGAGTTCATGTATGACAAGGAGGCATTCTAATCGCCCCAACCCAAGCCGCTGATGAAAGTCATTCCTAATTGGCTAGCGATGTGGACAAGAATTTTGAGTAATATTTGAGTAAAAATCATCACATTTAGTGCAGCCTTGCTTATTTCTACCGAATAAGTAGGGCCTAGCCAAAATCCAGTTGCTTTTTTAAGTCCTAACTTCGGCATAGGATATGTCTTCAAAATGTAACTGACTTGTTTTGACCTAAAAGACCTGATTAAAGTTAAAGCATAACTTCTTGTTATTTCTTTATCATTGAGAGCTACTGGAAGCCTGTGGTGACAGCCAATTGAGGTTGAAGAGCTGCTTTTAAATTTGGTGATGTTTGAGTGGAAGCTTGGCTTAATCAGCAGTACTTAGGCAGTTGGTGATGGAATGTCTGGGTTCATCGACTTGAGTTTCAATATCTCGTTTTTAAAGGTTGTTCATTTGGTTAACAAGATAATGGTCATTTGTTAGAAGAGATTGTTACATCCTTGGATCTATGATACAGCTTTTAACTGTTGGCAATCAAATGTGCCAGATATAGCTATTTATATACATATTGGGTATGTAATGCTTACAAATTTCATGGACATAATGGAATTGTGAGGAGAAACATGTTAACTGTCATGTTTCTCTTGGCCAGTGTGCAGTGGAAGAGCTGATCCACTCGATTCATGTCACATTGTGATCAGTGTTGTAATTTGCGAATGGATACCAATTGAAATTAGTTAACTCATTGGCAATGAAGTCACAGTTTTTCATATGGTGACTGGAAGGCATGTGTATATCATTGATTAAGCACTGCGCGGACGTATCATTTCATGTCAGTATAGAAGTCCTGTTGGGCAAGTCACTAGTTATGATATTGTTATGTCACATGGTGTTAAGACCTCTGGCGCTCGTTTACCAATGTCAGGTGCCCACGCGCTGATCATTGAGATCTGTATATTACTGAGAGAGAGGGAGAGCAATGCTTTCGGTCGGTTGGGTAAAGTATAGGGTTCAACAGCACCCCAACATTAAGTGTTGGTTACGCATAGTCACGTGGGTGATATGGGGAAAAACGCGAAGACTCTGAGCGTCCGAGTGTATGTTTTATGGCGCCTCCAAAGGTGGGTTGAATATGCAAATGTTGACCGGATTGAGCAGTCGCTTCCCTGGATTAATGGATAAAAGAGGGAATACAAGAGGATGAAGATAAAAACGATAAAATACTATCGATTAACTTAAGGCATGTCACCACCTGCCGACTGAATGAACCCCAGGGGGGGGGGGGGGTGCAGCGGGACCTCGAGAACCAGTGACCGTCGTGCAAGGTGAAAATGGCAAAAAGCATACTCCGTCGTACAAGGTATTATGCGAAAGTATAACCCGTCGTACAAGGTGTAAACGGCAAAAGGATTTCCCCGTCGCCCAAGGTATAATGCGAATGTTTCACCCGCCGTGCAAGGTCGGTGGGAAATGCCGGGAGAAAATCTCGACAGCAGCTTGTGGCATTTATCCTTAAATAGTGCGCGTTACCAGCTCCCCTCGCTGACATCTATCGTAAACGTGTGCGGTGCATAGGGTGCCTTTACACCAACATTACGTTATGTAAACAAGGCGCAATCACAGTCCCGATTGCTGAACTAATAGGTCAAGTATTCATTTTGTTTAGGATAACATTTGTTCGTGTAATAGTGTTGATACCGTATTGCTGGTCGTCCAGACTTGCCGTTGGAAGACATGCCGTTGGCGCTTGTGCCAATCTAGTTGTATTTGTTCCACTTACGGATCGCGCAAAAGCTCGCACAGAGATTTTCACTCAACATTAGCCATTGTGTGACATGGTTATACACTAGAGCGTTCAAAGATTAATAGCAGGCAGTGTAACACCCGTCACCAGGGGGCGCCTTAATAGCAGGCAGTGTAACATGTGCAATACCCGTCACCAGGGGGCGCCTTAATAGCAGGCAGTGTAACATGTGCAATACCCGTCACCAGGGGGCGCCTTAATAGTAGGCAGTGTAACATGTGCAATACCCGTCATCAGGGGGCGCCTTAATAGCAGGCGGTGTAACATGTGCAATACCCGTCACCAGGGGGCGCATTAATAGTAGGCAGTGTAACATGTGCAATACCCGTCATCAGGGGGCGCCTTAATAGCAGGCAGTGTAACATGTGCAATACCCGTCACCAGGGGGCGTCTCAATAGCAGGCAGTGTAACATGTGCAATCGAACCCGTCACCAAGGGGGCGCCTTAATAGCGAGACGAGACTTTAAACATGTGCAATACCGTATGCACCAGGGGGCGCCTTAATAGCAGGCAGTGTAACATGTGCAATACCCGTCACCAGGGGGGGTCTCAACTACCGTAGACATGACCTTAACGTAGCTGGTTGCCGGTGTAATAGGTTCTGGCAGCAACCGTGGAACTATAAAATGAGACATGCTACTACTACTCTTTGTGCGTGAACTATTATAATAATGGTCGAAATGTTATGACGACAACATGTGTAGCGAGCAAATAGCCATCGCTAACTTGCTCGGCATCAGTCATGTAAATCTTCTACACGAAGGAGATGTTCAGCTTAATGGAAACTGCCAACAAAAGCCAACGCACCTCTAATACACTTATCTCCGGCTTTCGTTACTGTCCAGTGCTTCCAATGCACCTAAAAGCGGATAGAGTTGATCCATTTGTCACCATCACACGCTGGTATTGTGGTAAAGATGAATGATGTTGGCTATGGCTATGGGGGCTAGCTGGAATAAATAAATGCCAACCAAACGTTCTGCCGACAATGAATGGGCGATAATATCCTTCAACGTCGATTAGGAATAATGGATCACTCCTGATATTGAATGATTTTATTTACAACGATATGTCTAGATTTTTATTATTCCACTCAATTGACTTGAACTACGACCCACCCAGAGGCGGAATCCATATATTGGCATAACTCATTTTTTGCCTGGCATTTGACTACTGATGTTGGACTGTGTTAATGTGAATATTTGCATAACTCATTTTGTGCCTTACATTTGACTACTTGGCCCGTATTCACCATACACGCTGAGCTTAAGTCACGACTCAACGCTGAGTCGCGTTATGATGACTCAGCTGAGCCGTCGCTAAGTTGGTATTCACCAACGACGTTGAGTCCGGACTTAAATGAGACGCGCGCGCAACGTTTTGGCTGTCTGCCAGAATCAAAACCTCGCCTCTCGCAGTGCGCCGTAGTACAAACATTTTGCGCGGGTTTGTAAACATATGATGGTCGTGGATGTCTAATACAACTCGACAGTTTGGATAAGGAGATTTTTACATCAGCCCGTTTGTGTGCATGGATGGTTATAAAGGATTATTACTTGTCAACGCATTTGTCGATTTTTTACGATGTTCTTTGTTGTTCAGCTTTGCGATGGACGATAATCAACGGAAAACAGCACCCGATACTACAATATCATCAAAGATAAGTTAACTTGCAAAACTAATATTATTGTTAAACGTTTAAGATTATCTTTATCTGTTTGTTGTATTAAATTGAGTTGTCTAGCTCTTCTTTCGGAATCTGACTCATTTTCTACCTGTCTACTGCCCCGCCCCTTCCAGGCTTCGTTGTAATCATTATTCGTCTGCTACTGAGTAGTCCAGTTTAATCAGAGAATCAGAGTATTGTAATCAATGATGAATTCTCGTGAAATTAGGAAAAGAAACGTGAACTGGGCGGGGTTCGAAGAAACAAGGTTGATGGAGGAGATTGAAAATAGAATCGGGGTTATTGAGGGGAAATTTTTGAAGCAGGGTTTTGAAGGAGCCGCAACAAAACAGTCGAAACATGAGGCTTGGTTGGCAGTTGTCGATGTGGTTAATAGGTGAGCATTTAATAAGTAATTAATGCTAGACCCGACGATAGTCAATGTTTTCATGTCTTGTTCATATTGAACTCAAAATAGCATACTAATGTATGTTTAATTTCTGCCCTTTCCTGATCAACATAGATAGAAACGGATGAAAACAAATCTCAGGACTGACATTCTCCGCCTGGAAAAAAAATCCCTTGAGGTGCAGATAATAAAAGATGAGATGGCAATTAAAGCCCTTGAACTACAAAGTAAAAAGGATGAATTGTGGTGTCGTGTTTTGAGTTTAATTCTTTAATTTACTCTTCTGGCAACAGATTGTTTGTCATATTCTTTTGTATACAAATGTTGAAAATTCAAACAATGCTAGCAGAATTAAAAATTCGTTTGTGCAATATGATCCCTGACCAATCTTGCTGCTTGGTTGGCTGGTGGATGGTTAATAACTACATTAACCACATCATAAACATCATTTAATTCCTCATGAAATTGGCACAAATTGTCATTATCATCAGAAGCAATGTTATGGAGGATTGCAAAACACACCACAACTCGACACACTTTGGCTGGGGAGACCCTAAGCCTGCTATGAAGACATGCAAATCTTCTCTTAAGAATACCAATGGTATGTTCAACCTTAACCCTTGTCTGTATGAGTGCAGTATTGTAATTCGTTTGTGTTGGTGTATTTCGGTGGCTGTATGTTGTCATAAGGTATGTCTGTAGTGCATATCCGGAGTCCCCAAGAAGAACACCCTGGAATGCAGATGACAGTTTTACATCACCTAGGTTGGCCATATACAGTGAATATACTCCTATACCAGTGTTTCCACATGTCTGATCTGTATCTAGCATACACTAGGTGGTTGATAAGCTAAGAACCAAACATACAATCAGTTTTACATGCATTTAATTTAACAGACAGATCATCCATATACAAATTGAATAGAAAGGGTGATAGCATGCCTCCTTGTCTGACACCATTGTTAACATAAAAATGTTTTGAGAAAGTACTGCCCAATTTAGCCATGATATTCTGGTGAGCATACCACTATACTAAAGACCTAATGAGATAATTTGGTAAGCCATGTTGAGACATTTTAAGAAATAATTTCTTGTGATTGATTCTATCAAAAGCTTTTTTGAAGCATCTAGAAAACATACAAATACAATAGAATCTGGGTTAAGATAGTTAAAATATCTTTTAAGACAAACTGATTTTCACATTTAACAATATGCATTTCCTTAGTTCCTTTTGGTAATATATTCCACATGACAGCCAGCTTAAAAATGATTGAATGAAGAGTGGACTAGTTCCCTATCATACTTAGCAGGCACTACACTTAGGAATGATAATTCTGCCTAAATGTTCTAATAACTGATTAATGAAACAAACATGTTCTTAAGTACTACATTCAGTCAATCAATGAAACAACCAAATTATTTTTTCAAGACTTCTCAAGTTCTTGTCAGGAGTGATCACCTACATGGGCAGAATACAGGATCTTTATCAATGGCCCATCAGCATTTCACAGGAATCACTTTGCAACATAGCCCTGCAAGATTACACATACCACGACATCGATACCTAATAAGTGCACTGAGGTAACAAAAACCAATCCCATTCTTTTTTCAAAGAGAACAGTAATTATTGATTGAATAATTCTCACTTTTCTAGCTGGGGTCAATAAATCATAATATCGCCTCTCGTTCTCGGTACTTTATGATGGCCGGGTTATAAATCATCATAATGAGATTTTATCGTTGTAACGGGCGAAGCTTTTTTTTTTATACAAAACAGTATCGCCATCTTCTGAATGAATGACTGACTGTGATATTTAGCAGACGTTATACTTTGCACGTGACAAAATGCCACGTAAACATCATCGACCCGAAGACATTTGTTCGCTGTGATCTTGGCAAAGTCTAGCAGAACATGGTCACGAGCGAAATATCTCGCTTCGCAGACAGATTGTAGTCTCATCCGGCCAATTGTATAAACATTGCTAAAATTAAACGTGTAAATGGAAAAGCTTGTCGATTAATCTCTCATTTAACTTTATTATGAGCTATAATCAAATAATAACTCTTGAAATCAACAGCAAAACAGCAGCGGAATGTTTATGTTAACTGTGTCGGCCATATTTAAGTCATTGTTAAGAACTTAAGTCACCGTCGAAGGTGTCTCAGCTTCGAGCACGTTTTGAGTCAAAACTTAAACTTAGGTTTGTTGGTGAAAACCGCTAAGTCACGGCTCAGCGTTTTTAGACAAAACTTAGACTTAAGTCGGTTGGTGAATACGGCCCAAGATGTTAGACTTGAATTCATATATTCAGAAACTTTCGATCGTACATTATAATCATCTTATTGTAAGCCATGTGAATATTTCAACCAACATATGGAAAACAAGGTGTGCTGCTTAAAAATGATTAATTTGTAACCATGAACGAGGAGGTGCGTTTAATATGATGGACAGGACATTGTGATGGCGATGCTCTATATGTTACCTCTAGTTACTATACCACTGCCCTTTAGAATACCGTTGGTTTGCACCCTGTGAATATCAGCTTTGAAGATAATTTAAAACCTTCTTAAGGAGAATAAAGGACATATTCCATAAAATAATATAACATAATTCACCCAGCCATTCTGGGGGCATGCTCATATCTTTTCGCTTATTTTGAATACATGACCGTGACGGTTGCACATAAAGCTTGTTGGTCGGTCCCACTTAATCAATTTAAGAACTTCAAATGACCACAGAAGGCTGATGTTTTACAAATCAATATCAACTTTGTCATGGGCTATATGGTAATTTACATATAGTTTGATTCTACATAATGTGATCTCCGGCGGAAAAGATTATTTCTAGATATCAAATATCGATTACTATGGCTGCCTGTGCCAGGGCAGGTTTCCATGACATTATTGATATGATATGTACAAATATATCTGACTAAGCATTTGCAGGTTCTTGGTCATTGGTTGTGATATACATAAACATAGACAAAATCCAAATAGAATAAAAGTGTATGGCTTCAATCTTGATAGCTATAAAGCTATACATGTGACCAGGCCACTTTAAGTGCAGGATAAATTGTATTTGTTTAGGATACATGGATGATTTATAGCCTCCTCAATAAGTCTAAGCAATTACTTAATCCGCAATTTCCTGCAGATGTCAGTGATCGCAATATGCATTTTTGTTATGCCTGTTCGGAATTGTAACCGAGTTGTAACCAAGTGATGCTGATCCGTTTTTAGCACGCCAATGACTTTTGATATGCGTGGCAGCGCATTCCAATCCAACAGAATATAGAGGCTCAACGGTCTGGGTTATCTCGGATGATACATTATGGTATCGTAAGATAATGTACCACAATAGAATGGATCATTAGTCAAGCGGTTTTGATGTTTCGTGGGATCCACGGGAATGTTGTTACACGGCCTAGCTCTTTATAAGCGGAGATGGTTGCGGCACACAAGAGTCGAGGTACGAAGCAACATCCTCAATATGAATAAAAAATGAAACATGTAATTCTTATGATTATCATAGAATGCAATTTCAATAACCTTATATATTCACGATAAGTCATTAAGTATGAATATATGATGCTTGTAGTATTCGGCGTTGAGTGTTCCTTTTAAAATGCTGACTGGACAAACGTTAACCTTTATCTCATGATACACAATAATTTATCAAAGAAGTCTAAATTACGTATGGGACAAGCATTTGCCTATGAAAGAGAGCACTCCTTATGGAAACAAGACAAAGCATTGTTTTGCATATGAAAGAGTTTGCAAATCCTTACAGCTTTCGAAACAAATCGAACAGCTTCTGGGCGAATCGATACAGCTTGCTTGCCAATCGCTGTATGGGCCAATCGATACAGCTTGCTGGGCCAATCGATACAGCTTGCTGGGCCAATCGATACAGCTTGCTGGGCGAATCGATACAGCTTGCTGGGCCAATCGATACAGCTTGCTGGGCCAATCGATACAGCTTGCTGGGCCAATCGATACAGCTTGCTGGCCAATCGATACAGCTTGCTGGGCCAATCGAATATGATCAAGCACAACGCTTGGTCAATATCATGACTTTTCCTGGCAGAGCGACATATATCAATGGCGGTCTGCTTGTTGTCAGTGGAAGCAGACATAAACCAGCCTTGCTGTAAATCCAAACCAAGTAGAACCCACATTTCTCCATTCCTCCGCGGTTATTAGTGATAAGTAATTCGGTTAATTTGGACTTTTAAGTGACTTCATTGTCCGCTGTATTTAGAATGCAGGGTTTTGAGCACGATGAATTTAATTGATATACCACACGGTTATAGATGATGATGGGGACAACGCTTCGGAGCAACTGCATCGTAATAAAGGCACATTTGATCCATGATTGTCAATATAAATACTATTGGTGTTTGTGTGTGTGTGTGTGTGTGGCTTATTGTTGTGTTGTTGTATGTGATGTGTGTGTATTGTGTGTGTGTGTCAGTAAATGTAGAGTGTGTGTGTCGGTGTCCTATGGGAAATTGAGTTACAAAGAATCCCCACCCGCCTACATTGAGGTACCATCCTTAATCAGCATTATCGATGGTACCAATGTCTTGGTGGTACATTTGAGCCACCATTATGGTGTATCCTTCTACATCAATACATCTTCCTGTTCAATTGCTAAGAGGTATATTATTGAGTTGTGAATCCGTTTCTACATCTATCACCTTACCAATCTCTGCTGTACTACTCCGTTTCAGCTGCGGTCGTGCTTGTGAACTCTTCTACATCTATATGCATGAGCTTACCGATCTCTACGGAAATAGCCATCCCACCAGTGTATCCTTCTACATCTATCATCTTACCAATCTCTAGGTACATCCCACCAGTGAATCCTTCTACATCTATCACCTTACCAATGTGATAGGTACATCCCACCAGTGTCAATCCGTGTCTACATACATCATCTTACCAATCTCTAGGTACATCCCACCAGTGGGCAAAATTCTAGGCTATTCACCTTTTTAAAATCTCTAGGTAAATCCCATTTCAGTGATCATATCGTCTTCGAACATCTGTAATGAAATTACCAATAGAGACGGAAGGAGCTGCGATACATCCTACCGTTGTATGTAATGAGTCTATCATACAGAGCACCATAGGGACAGTCCTTCTATAGATTTATAAAAATCAGCCACCATGCAGTGAATCCTTCTTCATCTGATCCATGATTGTCAATAAATACTATCGGTGTACATCCCACCAGTGATATGATTACTGTATCAGATGACATATATGATGTACAGTAATTGTACCAGGTGACTCTCTAGGTAAATAGAGCGCCCCCCCACCAACCTATCCCTTCTACATCTATCAGCATCTATCACCTTACCAATCTCTAGGTACATCCCACCAGTGAATCCTTCTACATCTATCACCTTACCAATCTCTAGGTACATCCCACCAGTGAATCCTTCTACATCTATCACCTTACCAATCTCTAGGTACATCCCACCAGTGAATCCTTCTACATCTATCATCTTACCAATTTCTAGGTACATCCCACCAGTGTATCCTTCTACATCTATCACCTTACCAATCTCTAGGTACATCCCACCAGTGTATCCTTCTACATACATATAACCGGCCTACACTGTACAATAGTTCAAGTCAGTCGCTAGAGGCATACCTCGCAGCTATCTAAAATATTCATATGATTCTAGCTCATTGCGGTAATAAATAACGTACGTGCATCTAATGAGCAAGCATAGAGCTAACATAGAGGGCTTTATATCCGCGGCGCCTTGGGCATAGAAACCTATCATCGTTCCACAGCAATGCCTCGCCATGGCTTCAATGCTAAGCAGTTTGACTGCCTGCAAAAGCTGTTCGGCAAGGTTAGCACACTGAAATAAATGGTATTGAAAATCTCCCAACGAACCAATGCGACCGCATAACTCATCGACTTATTACGTTTTGCTTTCATAATGTACCAGTATATTACGGAACTCTTGTTAAAAACAAATCACCCAAGAGATGGTTATAATGTGGCTATGCTCTTCTTGTGGTTATGCGTTGCAGTGAAGGCTAGTGCACATGATAATCCATCAATAACGAGATAACTCCATGATGAATGAGGCTCAATCCATTGACTCACAATATACACTCGTTGAAGATATTAATAACCAATATAAGATGGTTGGAGTGTACGAATGGTTGCAATATAAGATATATATATATATATATATATATATATATATATATATATATATATATATATATATATATATATATATATATATATATATATATATATATATATATATATATATATATATCTCATATTGCAACCATTCGCAATATATTCGCAATATATATATATATATATATATATATGTATATATATATATATATATATATATATATATATATATATTTTCTTATATCATTCGTACATCATCTTAATTATTTATCTTCGGCATATTTTAATTGATATAATGAAAGGGTTTAATGCAAATAAAAATATATATATATATATATATATATATATATATATATATATATATATATATATATATATATATATATTATGTCACTTTTTATTTCTTCGTATATACATTTGGTAATGAAAGGGTTTCAAATAAAAATAAAGGTCGTCTACGAAAGGTCAATACACTAATTAATACGTAAAAAATCCAACCTTTCGTACCCATATATATTTACAGTCATTATGGGTTAGAAATATAATATTTTTTGTAGATGTGATCGTAATAAACTATTGGTAGCGTTTCGCGATCTAGTTCAATGTTGTAGATGAATGAATAAGGGGAAAATAAATATCAAATATTTTAATTTTTCAAATAAACACATCCAACACACGTGATTAAACATTATTTAGGCAATTTGGATCAAAATATATAGTTGTATGGAAGATATTGACGCCAGCTGACTACGTCAACGAATGGTTCGTCGATAAAATCGTATTTCGCAATAATATTCATAATCCACAGAAATCACTCATGAAAGATTATCTTTGTGCGTTACAAAGACTAGACTATCATATTCGAATGGTCAAATAAAAAAAGATTAAATTATTTCGAAAGAAATGTGCTTTAACTTTATGTGGACATACTGGCATATCGTTTCGTGGACCCAAGTCTACGAAAGGTTGGCGGTTTGTCCACTAAAGGTCGCGTTCGTGCTCATATATATATATATATATATATATATATATATATATATATATAGATATATATATATATATATATATATATATATATATATATATATATATATATATATATATAGATATATATATATATATATATATATGTATATATATATATTTATATCTATATATGTATATATATCTATATTTATATATATATTGATATATATATGTATATACATATATATATACATATATACATACATATATATAAATATACATGTATATATATATATTTATATATAAATGTCTATATATAAATTTTATATATCTTATGTTATATGTATGTATTATATATATATGTATTATATATATATATCAATGTATATATGCAAGTACATATATGTATCTGTATTTATATATATATATATATATTGATATATATATATATATATATATATTATGTATTGACATATTTATATATATATATATTGACATATATATATATATATATATATATATATATATATGCGTGTTAACAATTGCATTGCATAAATTTGCAGAAGTTACGTGAAATACTGGTAACGCAAAGTAGATTGGTCAATGGATTTGACTATGAATAATTTGGTGTACTTTGCACGACGCTGCATTCACTACTGACCCTGGGCCAATATAGTGCTCTAAGGACACACTTTGGGCTTTTTATGGCTCTCTAGTGTATATATGTTATCATTGGATGATCATAGGTCACTGTTCGCATCTAAGATAATAGATATCGATTGTGTACGTCAACCTGATGACCCATGAAACGTGATGAGTAGCGACCATCTTTCTATATTTGGTAAACTGAATCACTGTGTAAAGTAGCTAAGCTATGATGGCATAATCACATCGTTCTGAAATTCTAAGATTGAGCGTTCCTTCTATGTTTTCAAGGACATGCCATGCATCCTTCCGGCAAAATAAAGCAATTGCAATGTGATTAAGCATTTATTTTACTCTGGGTATTGATATGTGCGCTTTATATCTGCAAATAGATGTATATATCAGCTGGAGTGTTGTGAGGAATTACAATATCAGCTTGATATATATCATTACGATAATATGTCACAAACGCATGTCACTGGCACTGAGTCAAAGCTACTATAACCAATGTGCAATTTATGTGAATCCAATTGTTAAAAACTTAATTAATCACGTATTCACAAGATTTAGGCTACGGAGAAATGCTTCGCAAATATCAACACTGTGAGAGATCAATTGTAATATAGATATTGAGCTATACTTGCGTAATTACCAATAACTGGGCATATTTACACGTTAATGGCCCATATCTAATCGAGTTATGTATAGCAGCACAACCTTTCAACAATGTTGCTATCGCTAGAGCTTACATATTGTTATAGTATGCAATAATTGCTTTGCCTTGGCACGAGGATGATTAGAAATAGATCATTTCAATTCCTGTCCGCCGTATGCTGTCTCTCACCGCCTTAATATCTTTGAAATCAATATTTACCAATAACCAGCAACACGTATCACGGCGCTATGGTCGGATGTATAACACCATCGCTATGGAGGTTTTGTTAAATAAGAGGCAATTGCACTTGAGGATTGTGGAACGCATAGCAATGTTGTTGAATGTCATGGTAGATAGGCCAGTGTGCCACCTCAATCATTGCCTTAAAAGGCGCGTGAAAATTAGGAACGCGCGCGGATCTAAACAAGCTACTGGTTGGTACGGCACACATATGTGATCTCAGTATGCCCAATACATACTTTGATACCCAAACAATACGATATCGGTTAGCTTGTTTCACACAGGTTTAGGTAGTACAAAATAGTATTGAACGCAAGAAGGACTTGAGGAGGCAGATCACTCACATTATGAGGGATTGCCGCATTTGTACCATCAACGCTGGAGTAACCGTGAAGAACAATAGGGTATTCGCCTCGCTATGTATAGGAAAACGTGAGTGTGTTGGTATCCTAGACGCTGACGAGCTAAAAGGAGAGATTTAGAGGATAATAATTATCTTATATTATGCGTAAGCTGATCGGTGGTTTACTGGCTAAGCGATGAGAAATATATTGCTTTGTACGAGGTATATTATTACGATTCACAGACACGAATGTCTGTACGAATTGATCAGGCGCCTATAAAAGGAAACAGTTTCTTACTATTAAGTGTCTTAAATGGTCTGGACAATTAGCTAGAACATTTGGAATGCATTTAGCCTCACATTTCTGCAATGATACTTATTTTAAAGATACATGCATTCATTCATTACTACATATTATTTAACATATGTGCTTTATGTTCTTTTAGAACACATATATACGAAACAATGCGGCTTTGTGCTCCTCAAAGACTTGTGTACACAGAATGTCATCAATATAGCTTCACAATTCGATGTTGCACGAGCTTGTTTGCTTTCCAACGAATGCGGCTGAAGTCTGATAACACGATCTAGCGAGGGACAATGCATTCCTCATTCAGACTGGAT